>JAMPIV010004497.1:0-567500 GCA_024509875.1 Oreohelix idahoensis
TCCGTCGAGCTTGAGCGCTGTTGATCTCCCCCTGATGACCTCCCACACCCCTTTTTCGTTCTGTGGATTTTCATTCCTCTCTGAGTAGAGAATTCCCTACCACAGGCACATGGAAACTCCAGCCGTTGTTCAGAGCTCGAAGTCCGTGTAACGGGTCTGGTCGATTCCAATGAGGCGCCTGTGGATTCATCATTCTCCCCCCCCCCCCCTTTCGGTGAATCCTTATGGCATCTATCGTTTTCGTGCAAAGGGTTAAGCAGCTCCAAGGGGCATGGGGCACCAGCAGCTGGATATTCCCCCTCTGCTTTCTTGGAACTGGGTCTTATGATTGACCCTACTGGTACCACTCGGAAAACTCAATCAAGGAAGTGATATTCGACTGGTGACAAAATGCTTGTTTCCAGGTTGGGCCCCCATTAGCGGGTGGAGATCCGCTCTCTCTGCGAGATGCAAGAATTCCACTAACACCAACAGTAGCTGGTAGAATCTGACAATAACACTTCCACTCTACAAGGGACTTCTGGAGCATTAAGTGCCAGACAACTAAAAAGTTAGGAATATATAGTGCTCTCAGAAGCTAGGTGTCCAGGCCACCTGCGTTGTCGAGTGACTCTTTCGCCGGGTTGCACGTAACGTGATGCAACTTCTACGGAACTCTGAGACGTGTTCCGTGGACGAAAAGCCGAGCTAAAAAGAGACCGCCGGTTTTTCCGGCGTAATAGGTTCTACCCGAGGACACAAGAACGGCGATGTCGTCCCTGGTGTCAAAGACCAGGGAACGTTTTGCCGCTTCTCTCAGAAACAGAGTGCACGGGTTTTAGCTCGTGATGAAAGCCACTAAGAAAGATGCCGCTTTCCCGCGACTGAGAGTTTGGGACGCTTCAAAGATTACTCCTACCACATAAAAGAAAGGAGAGGTAAACCTGTCCGATTTAAAGTAACAGCCCAGTTACTCCCCTTTAACATCTACTGGGGACCGAAAATTGTCACTGTTGCTAGTCTCCTTGCAGGAAGCCTGCACCTACGCGTTCATGTGAACTTGCAGCAGTGGCTGCTGTATAAGTTAGTTTCACATTATGAAGCTGCCAGCACCATGTTCAACCTCACATTAGTCGCCTGTGGTAGAAGATGTCCTATTTTTTCCCTGTCTCCTCACAGACCACTGGCAACTACACAAGTAAAGCATATCAATCAATCAATACCCTTTAGCTCCCCGAGAAGAATAGGCTTTCAACAAACACATGCCAAGTCTTCCTGTCCTGTGCCATCCACTCAAGTTCTTTCCATGTTTTCCTCATCATTTTCACTCTGTATCCAGTTCTCTTCTCCGTGTGTTTTTTTGGTCTACCTCTGCCTCTCTTTCCCTATGGATTCCAGAACAAGGACTGCCTTGTAATGCTATAAATAGGTTTCCTCAAGGATTGTCCGTTCCATCGCCAGCGTCTTCTTCTCATCTCCTGTTCCACTGGCACTTGTCTGGTTCTTGTCATCAATTCCACATTTGTGACTTTGTCATACCATTTCAGTCCTTCTATTCTACGCAAGCACCCGTTTATAAAAGTCTGTAGCTTTTTAGTTGTTGTTTTTGTTGCTCTCCATGTCTCAGAGCCATACAATAGGAATGACTTGACATTTGAGTTGAAGATTCTTATTTTCGTGTTGGACTTGATTTCTCTTGTTCTCCTCGTGTTTCCCAATGCAATGAAAGCTCCTCTTGCTTTTTTAATTCTTATTTTGATATCGTTGTCGGTCCCTCCAACTTTATCTGTAATACTGCCAAGATATGTGTATGAGTCTACATCCTTTAGTTGTGTTTCTTCAAGTTCAATATTGTTTTCATTTCTTGCATTTATTCTCATAATCTTTGTCTTTTCCCTGTGTATTTTCAAGCCCACTTGTTGTGTCCTCTCATTGAGAATTTTTATTTTCTCTTGCATCTGATTATGATAATAGGACAGAAGAGCCAAGTCATCTGCAAAATCCAGATCATCAAGCTGTTTAGTCAGATTCCATTGGATTCCATTTCTGTTGTGTGATGTCGATGTTTTCATAACCCAATCTATTGCTAGTGAGAAATGAAATGGAGACAAGAGGCATCCCTGTCGCACTCCCGTTCTAATCTTAAATGGTTCTGTAAGTTGTCCATGAAGAACTCTGCATTTCATGTCGTCATAGGTCTTCCTTATTAAGTTAATAACCTTCATGGGAACTCATCAATTTCCAAAGTGATTTTCTGTCTACACTGTCAAATCTCTTTTCATAGTCCACGAATGCAATGTATAGCGGTGAATTCCATTCCAGACTTTGTTCAGCTATTATTCTCAATGTGGCTATCTGGTCTGTACAGGATCTGTTTTGTCGAAAACCTGCTTATTCATCTCAGATGCTTGTCTATGGACTCTTTTAATCTCTCAAGGATGATTCTGTTTAATACTGTTCCTCTATTCCTCTATAATGTGTGCACTCTTGTAAATTTCCCTTCTTAGGCAACTTGACCAGATAACTTTCCTTTCATTCTGCTGGTATTTCCTCTCTCTCCCAGACTTTGCCAAGTAATTTGTATAATATCTCTGTAGAGGTATCAATATCTGCTGGAATGCCATCTGGACCAGCTGCTTTTCCATCTTTCAGAAGCTTTATGGCTTTCTTTATTTCTTCTCTACTTGGTCGCTAACAGCTAATTTGTAGCTCCTCTTCTGCTGGCTGGATGTCTGGGGGATTAGTTGGAGCTGGTCTATTGAAAAGTTCCTCAAAATGTTCTGTCCATCTCTTCATTTATTATTGTATATTACTAAGCAAATTTCCATTCTTATCTTTTATGAGGCCATTTGCTTGCTTATATTTCCGTTAGCTTCTTTGAGTTGTTGTACAGGTCCCTCATATTTCATTTGGCTGCAGCTTCCTCTACTTCCCTTGACAACTCTTCAATATACTTCCTCTTGTCTCTTTTGATGTTTCTTCTTACTTCTTTGTTAGCTTCTTTGTACACTTCATGAGCCTTGGCTTTGAAGCTTCTGGTTTTGCTTCTGCTTAAATCTGCTTTCTTCTTTTTCCTATCTTCTATCTTGCTAATGGTTTCTGTTGTTATCCATGCATTGGGCTGATGTTCTCTTTTTCTCAGTACTTTTTCACATGCCTCGTTCCATATATTTTTTACTTGTTGCCAGTGGTCTTCCGTATCTGTTTCATCTTCCAGCTGTTGGATTACTTGATATTTGTTGGATACTGTGTTGCAGACTTTCGTCTTATATAGTTGGGCTAATATTATGTTTCCCTGTATGTGTTATAAATTCATCTAATCTGTCTATCAACGAGTATCTTTCTGCAGCAACATTGGGTTTTTCTTTGTTATTTTGATAGTTCAGTATCAGCGTTTCTTTCATTAAACTTCATGTATACATATTGACTGTCAGTATTTATTATTTCAATCATTAGTAGCTTGACAGAGTGTTGTATTCTTGAATCAACCTTGAAGGTTAACGGTCAATAGTCATGTAACATAACTCAAACTTGCCGAAGACTTCAGGGAACAAGTCTTGTTCTGACGACTCAACATTTTTAATAATAATTCATCGTTCATACTGTATTTCGACAATAAAACGTTTCACATTGAAGAAACTTGCTATCACAGTCTAAAGTTTATATCTTAACAGACATTGCACGTCTGTCAGGTAACCGTTTTACATATTGTTCATGTCTTTGACTAAATCCATTTTACCAGCATTTGCCATAATTATTATATTTCTGTAAATAGTGTCATGAAGGAGTAATCCACACATTGAAAACTCTGTCTATAATATTAATTCACTTTTGGCATTCATAGCCGGGCTCTATCAGCCGTTACATATTATATCTGCGCTCGTATTTCACGACTTTCGCGACTAATAATTATCGCGTTTAATAATACCGACTTACATAACTCCGGACTCAATGGTCCTTACACATTATGTTATTATTGCTTTACCAGCATTACATTAATGGTTAGATATATTCATTAGGGGTTATACCACACAGTTATTAAACACTGTTCTAAGCCCGAATGCTACACACAAGACTCTGCGTAACCAAGTCTAACGCGTCATACAGCGCCACACGCGAACTATCTCATTTCATTTAATAGAGGTGTTACATGGTGCAACCATCCGAATCAAGTTCAAATTAAAATGCTCGCTGACCATGCAAAAATCCTCAACATAATGTGATTGAAATTTTTTTCCTTATTTCCTTATTTCTTAGATATCCCACATTATATTGTTGTCTATAGCTATATACTGTTGTAAATTTCTTGAGTTTAAATTTTGTTTTAGCCAACAGAAGATGGTGGTCTGATACCACATTTGCTCCTCTACATACTTTTACATCATGTAATGATGACCTAAACTTCTTACTTATGCATATGTGATCAATCTGATTCTCAGTTCTGTGGTCTGGTGATATCCATGTTGCTTTATGTATTCTTTTATGTGGAAATATGCCACCTATAGCTAGTTGATTTAAAGCACAGAAGTTAGCTAATAGTTCCCCATTCTCGTTCATCATACCTAATCCATGCTTTCCCATGATTTCTTCAAAGCCGGTGTTGTCTGTTCCTATTTTCGCGTTTAGGTCCCCTATCACAATTGTGATGTCCTTTCTTTTCTTATTGTCCAAGACATTTTGTAGTCTGGTGTAAAAGTCTTCTTTCTCACATTCTTCTTTATCATTTGTTTGTGCATAACATTGGATGATGTTTATATTTACTTTCTTTTTGGCTGATTTAAACCTTGCTGTTATAATTCGGGGTCCAATTGCTTCCGAATCTATAAGTGCATTCTGTGCTTCCCTAGACAGCATTAGAGCCACCTCTTTACTGTGGTGGGCTCTTTCCTCCTCACGTGCTGAATACAACACCATTTCTCCTGTGATCAATCTTCTCCTCTCTATGCCCTTCCACCGAGTCTCGCAGAGACCCAGGATATCAATCCTGTAATTTGTCATTTCTGCTGCTACCTGTGCAGTTTTCCTTTATTCTCGTAGAGTGCGAACATTCCATGTACCAATCCTGGAGATTTTCCTAGACGAAAAAAGGTTAGTCGGCAACCCAGACTCTTATCGCCTTTCTCTGGGTTGCTTCATGCGCCTCCTTTCCAGAGGACCTTCTTCTATCTTGGGCTGCTGAGTTGATTTATATTCTGTATTTGACTTGTCCATATTTGTTGACTTTTTTTTTTTTGGTAAAATGTTTTTTACGGGATGGTGTAACAAGCCACATGTCCAACCCTCCTTAGTTGCTTTTTACGAGATACATGGTAGGGTACAGTGTTACTATTCTTTGCCTTTTCGGGCCCCAGTAACACGCGGATGTAGTAAAGCATATGGTATCTGTATATTATTAAATATCATTTGTTAATGTTTTCTTCACCAGAAATATTAGTTGCAATGGCTCAAACATTTCCTACTTCTTGCCTTCAGGTAGACCCCGACGAATATTTTCTTCACATTGATAGCAATCTTCCTCTTGCCTGTTAGCACTTTGATTTCCCTCCATTTGGGTTTTCAATCAAGTTTTATATCTGTTAGTATGTCCAATTTAATTTATATATCTAATTTTGGTTTACTTCCATATTTCCCTTGTCGTTTTTGAAAACGTCTTTTTTTCTGTTTGAAAGAAATAGATTCCATTCTTCTGTGTCGCCTTTACAGGGCCCTCAACTCTGTTTCAGTGGCCACACTTCTGCATCATACAAAAAGACTCAGATTATATACATCAGCTGGTGACTCACACATGTCTAATGCTTGAGTTAAAAAATAAAAATAAAAGTTGTTATTGTTATTAAACTTCGGGTATTTTTTTCCCGGGGTGGGTGGGTGGGAATGAAGAATGGTTACGAATTTTTATTTTTGAAGGAACGCTTTCGTTTTGTAAGCCGTGCTACCTAACAAAATTCATCACTGACCCTATGTTTATGATCTTAAGATGTGGTATCGAATAAGATGTGTACATAGTAGCGAGAAAACAATCCTTCGAGTTTGAACTGCGTACAGAGCAATAGCATGAAAGCAATACTGACAGTATAGCGATCTATAAAACAATAACATACCAACGTTAACAAAGTGTTTGTATGTAAAATGTAATTACTAGCAATTTAATAAAATTTATTTATAGCTGCATGAGTTTAAGCTAGAAATTATAATTTATTCTGCTTTCCACTGTAACATTGTCGTGGAATATTCTAATCCACATATATAAATTATCAAGTAAATATAAAGCCTAATAAATACATATAATAAATAAAGGAAGAAGAATGGTAAAGAACAGTGCTGTCACAATGACTGTACTCGAAATCCCCCTTGTTTTCTGCTTCGTCTGCAAATTGTAACGCTTTCACGTTGATAGTAAAAGCTTACTGTATTATACCCGCTTTCTTCAATGAAACGTGTGCTGTATTTCTAAGAAAAACCTTGAAATATGCAAGTTGACCTAAATTTTAAATTCCATTCATGTCTTTTTCTACACTGCGTTACCAAACGAACGAACAGATGGACAAAAGGATAAAAAGAGAGGGGAGGGCTGAAAATCAGGAACGCATGCAACACGCGTCGCGCGATACACAAATGCTGCCATCACGCGTGTAAGTCTACATGCACTAATTTTTTTTCAGACGGACAGTGATAAAATACACTACCCTTTCCCAGAGTTAGGTTTATAAATCCTGAAATCTCTTATTAGGAAAGATAACAATAGATGGGTTTACGGTTGAAAACATAACAGTACCCAGACAGCACATCTTCGAAACAGGAGGTAGAGGAAATTGCATATTTTGAACGCAGCCACGTAGCTCTTTTAAATTTGTATAATTAGGTTCCTTAGGGCTTGCTGACAAATAATATGTAAAACGTTACGCAAATAGTCCAGGAATTAATAAATTATACCCAAAATAAAATAGTGAGGATGCCTGACAGCATGAAATCATTTCTGCTCATAAAATTTTTTTTATAACGTGTTTGAAAAAACCTTGCGTTACAGAAATAGCCTACCATGTAAACTCCAAATTGATTGGAGCGCAACAAATGAAAGCCTAACCACGATTGGTCGGACTATAAATACTATCTTTCGTTGTTAGGGGAAACGGGGAAAGGTAACATTTTTTCAAACACTTGTCGAAACGGGGCTCATTGGTCAGACTCGCTGATATACACACTTGGGAGCGTTAGTTCGAAACCACTTGTTTAAATAAGCTTGATAAAGCATCAGTGCGTTGAAGCCAGCTTATATTTTGCTAAATAAAAGCCTGGAAGATAAGCAGATGGGAATTTGTGCCAGTAAATGTGCCAGAATTCATTGCTAATCAACGTATCTGTGTTTATTTCCATGAAATTGTGGTAAGCTTGAACCATTCAGTATCTTTTAATGAAAATTGAATGTGAATTGTTGATTTATGCCTGTTTATATATGTGTAGTTCAGTGGCAAACGTGAGGTAAAGCCTATAATGCTCCAGCCTGAACAGAGGGTGTCGGAGAGAAGTAAAACGGCATGGAATGGCCAAACAGTACACTGACACCTGGATGATTGAATAGAAAGAAATAATGCTGGAATTGCAGAGGCGTAGTAACCATTAAGAAGGGTAATACTGGAATAAAGTATTTCAAATGAAGCTGACAGTTGGCCTAATGCTCTGAACTCAATGTTTGTGCTGTGTTGTGATCAGTGTAACAAGAGAGTTTAAGTTAGTTATGAAGTAGAAGGTACATCCTTCTTGATTTCAGGGACCGTGGTCTTGATGGTAGTGAGCAGCACCTGGTCAGAGCTTTGCTGAATCCTGAGTCGGACAGCATACTCCTTGGTCTTTTTAGCTATCAGTGAGGTGTCTCCTGAACCCAGAGGAGAATTCGAGCAGAGGAGTCCTTTCCTGCCGCCATCACGCCAGATAAGCGAATTGGCCAGCTGAGCTCAACATTATGTCCCCTCATCTTGAATGACTTTGTAAAATTAACATTAAGAGGGGAAATTAATTGTCTTAATATCAGGAACTGAGAACATCTCCAATACTAGTTTCCTTAAGACAAACTATTGAAGTCATGATGACAACTACCAACAGAGCTTGAATAAAACAAAACCAGTATTACCTCATACTACTATTACACAACTGACACACATAGAACATTTGTAATAATATATGTCACTACAATATTCATATTAAATACATTCTGTACATAACTTGTAATTTAAATTGATTGTGATTCCTGGTTCCGTTGTAGTTGAATCAGGACACATATTCATTCATGCCAGTAATGAATACATATTGTTATTTGAAAAGTTACGAGTGTCTCCTGTAAGATATTCTCATAGAGTGTTATATGTATGTGAGTGTCACAGTGTTGTCAAGAGTAGTGGATTAAATTAAATTGTTTATCTGTCTGTTGTTGTGAATTACACTTCACCATACTCATACCCTAGACACATAACGTAGCATCACACTATTCCAGAATAATTCTGACTGAGATATATAGATATGTGGTAGCAAGTAAGGTTATCTATAATACACTACTCTTAATAGATATAGATACCTTCACAGCTGATCTCAGTCAGTACACTAAGTTCCCTATAAGTATTTATAACATCCCACTTCACCACATATATTGGGGTCTCGCTCTTGGGATTTTGAATCTTTAACTATTAAAAATATTGGGGGTAATTCACTTCAGGGAATATAAGAATTAAAAGGTATCCTTGGGTGGAATTAAATAAGGTTGAGCTCACGGTGCCTGTGTTGTCCATTAGAGATTGAATTGTTGGTTAGACATTGTATAAATTTACATAATAGACAATGGCGGACCTGGCCAAATTTCGATCTGCTGCGGTTCAGACTGCAAAAGAGTTAGGATTAGATGGGCAAGTTATGGTTGCCTATGTCACGACGGAATGTGACAAATTTATTGAACGCGAAGAAAGAAGATTAGAAAAAGAAGCCGAAAGAAGGTTAGTGGCTGAAAGGGAAATTAAGAAGTTACAATTTGAAGCTGAGGCTGAGACTAAGAGGTTGCAGATTGAGGCTGACAAAGAGGCTAAGAAATTGGAAGCAGAAGAGAAGAAATTAGCTGCAGAAAGAGAAGAGAAGAAATTAGCTGCAGAAAGAGAAGAGAAGAAATTAGCTGCAGAAAGAGAAGAGAAGAAATTAGCTGCAGAAAGGGAAGAGAGGAAATTAGCTGCAGAAAGGGAAGCAGAAGATAAAAGATTACAAAGGGAACATGAGTTACGACTAAGGGAGTTTGAGTTTCAAGGCCATGCTCCTGAAAATGGTGCCAGTCCCTTTGCCTCTGATGCTACGGTTACTCAAGGAGCCTCAACCTCAGCTATGAATTTTCATTTAGATCATTTTGTTGAGAAAGACGATGCTATTGAGAGCTATATAAATAGGTACGAACTATTAGCTACCACGTATGGGTTAGAGAGAGAAAGGTGGAGCTTAAAGTTATCTCAGGGACTTCGTGGGGCAGCTTATGAAGTTTTTGCAAAAATTAGCAGAGGTGATCAGGAAAATTATGACATGCTAAAGCAGGCTCTTTTGTTAAGATATGAAAAGAATGCAGAATTTTATAGAAAAAAATTTAGGAATGCTAAACTACTGTCAGGTGAAACCTATCACCAGTTCTCTGCACGAATAGAGACATACTTGGAGAAATGGACTTCTCTGGGGAAAACCCAAGATCTTAGGAAATGGTCCTTATAGAGCAACTAAGAGAGTCCATGGCTCCAGACCTGAGAAAGTTTCTCATGGAACAAGGTGCAGAGAGGCTGGGTGAGTTGCTAAATGTTGCTGAAAGGTATCAAGCAGCTCAAGCAGAGGTAACAGGTAATAAAAAGAAACAAGTGGATAACTTTAAGGCACCACAGAACTTTAATAAATTTGATCCTAGGGATCAAAACAAAGGTAAGCACCAATTTGATAGGCCACGGTATGAAAATAAAAATAAATTCCCACAATTCGATGAAAGGAAATATGATGAAAGAAAATCTTTCAACCAAGGAAAAAGGTGGTGTAAAAATTGTCAGATGGACAATCATGACACTGACCGTTGCAGAAGGAAACCTGTGTATATGGCAACCCTTCAGGTCAGGTCGACCTCAAGACAGGAGGAGGATATTATGTTAGATACCACTCCAGAAGAGATGAGGAAGGCACAGGCTGGGGATAAAACACTCAAGCCTTGTTTCAGAAAATTGTCAACTTGGCATACAACTCCAGGCAAGGGAGATTTTTACATGAAAAACAAGTTGATGTATAGGAAGACTGGAGCTAGATCCAATGGTCACGGACAGCTGGTACTTCCTAAAAGATATAGGGCAGACTTAATAAGGAGCCTACATGTGAAACCAGATGGGGACCATGAGAAACTAGTTACCATCATTCAAAAGGTGGCTCACAATTATTATTGGCCCAAAGCAAGATGGGACATTGAGAATTTTGTAGAAAGGTGTAGCATAGCACATGAGGGAACACCCACAAGTGGGAACATGGATCTGGACCTGGACACGCCACGGGGCAAAATTAGGCCTGATAATAAAAAGAAAAATAGATTTGATAAAGTGGGCCAAATGGAATGGGAAGCCCCTTTTCACGGACAAGCTTCACTTAACTGTTTTACAATGGCCACTATGCGGAGAGTGCAAAAAGATGTCTTACCCCAGGATAAGCCGAAAATCCCTCAATCGGACTTAAACAAACTGGAGGAAGAGGATGTAGAGAGGAAATCTCTCATCAAGAATTTTAAGTGGGGAGAAAGCCCCAAAAGAAAAATTGGTAGCGGTCGTTTTGTGAATGATTATTCTGGGAGGAAAAATCATCACTATAAAGCTTCGAGTGGAAGAGACCATACCGGTGCATGGACAAATAGGTCCACACAATTAAAGGTCCATATGTAGCTTTGTTAAGAACGTGGACTGATGAAAAGGCAGAGGAAAACATTACATCTTCATACCAGTATGTGAATGAGCTGACCACTCGGTTAAAAACTGGCTGGAAACTTGCCAATGAAAATTTGAAACAAGCCAGGAAGAAACATGCTGCCTATTATAACAGGAAGGCGAAAGACAGAATTTGGCTGTGGGAGAGAAAGTACTGCTTCTTTTGCCTGGGAGTCAGAATAAGTTACAAATTGGATGGCAGGGTCCATATACAGTTCTAGAGAAGGTGTCTAGAACAAATTATAAGATAGATAAGAAGGGGAAAGAAAAAGATCTATCATGTGAATCTCCTGAAGAAATATTTGGAAAGAGAACATCAGGAAGAGACACACTTGTTGACCTTGTCCATCGCCATGGAGATGAAAAAGGAACCACTTTCATCATTTGCGTATCCATTACACCCCTGTGAGACAGCAGCACAGGTGAAAATCAGTACACATTTAACGAAAACTCAGAAAGAGAGAGTGCAACAGGTTCTAAATAATCATGCAGAGGTGTTAACAGACCGACCAGGGCATACAAACCTATTGGAATATGATATGAAACTAATAGACTCCACACCTGTCTGTATGAAACCATATTCTATTCCGTTTGCTAAGGAGAAAGCTTTGAAGGAAGAGATAGACTATCTATTGAAGGAAGGAATTATTTCGCACAGTGAGTCTTCGTATAGTTCCGGTGTTGTACTCTTAAGGAAGCCCTCTGGAGAACATAGACTCTGTATAGATTACAGGAGACTGAATGCTATTACAGAAGGACAGGTGGATCCATTGCCGGATACAAATCAGCTGTTTGCCAGACTAAATAAAGCTAAATATTTCTCAAAAGTGGATCTGAGTAAAGGATACTATCAGATTCCAGTAAAGCCTGAGGTTAGACCATACCTAGCTTTTAGTACCTCAGAAGGACACTATGAGTTTAATAGATTGCCATTTGGATTGAAGAATGCGCCTAGTGTCTTCTCTAGAATGATGAGAAAATTATTGGATCCTCTGAATAATCCCTGTATAACAAATTTTATGGATGATATCCTGATAGCCACAGAAACATTTGAGGAACACATTGACTCTCTGAACATGCTGTTTGATCGACTTAGGGAGGCAAATTTAACAGCCCGACCAACCAAATGTTGCGTTGGATGTAAAGAATTGGAATTTTTGGGACACACAGTTTATCAGGGAAACATGACCCCTGACCAAAAGAATTTAGAGAAACTACAGAAAGCCCCGAGACCACAAACCAAGAAGGACGTGAGATCCTTTGTCTCATTATGTGGTTTCTACCAGAAGTATATCAAAAACTTTAATTCCCTATGTGCACCGTTAACTGAATTGACACGTAAAGGACATCCAGATCGCATTACATGGACACCACAATGTGAAATGACTTACCAAGAATTGAAGGAAAAGCTCACAAGTAAACCCATTTTGAAATACCTGACTTAAGTCAAGAATTCATAGTAAGGACGGATGCAAGTAATATTGGGCTAGGTGCAACTCTACTACAGAAATCAGATGCATTGGATGGGGAATTAAGCCCAGTGGCATATGCTAGCAGAAAGTTGAATAAAGCTGAAATCAACTACTCAACTAGCGAAAAAGAATGTCTTGCAGTAATATGGGCAATAAAGGAATTCAATATTTATCTATATGGGAAGGCATTTAAGTTGCAAACAGATCACAAACCTTTATCGTTTTTAGCACAGGCTAAGCATGAGAACTCTAGGTTACTCCGATGGTCTTTGCTTCTGGCTCCATATAATTTTAGCATTGAATATATATCTGGAAAAACCAATCTGGGAGCGGATTTTTTAAGCCGCCATCCGTGTGATGAGAATCACCGTAAACCCCAGAAATAATAATAAATTTCTCTATGTGTATATAGAATAAAGGACTGACATATAATGTCTGTTTTAAGAGGGGAGGTGGCGTGGAATATTCTAATCCACATATATAAATTATCAAGTAAATATAAAGCCTAATAAATACATATAATAAATAAAGGAAGAAGAATGGTAAAGAACAGTGCTGTCACAATGACAGTACTCGAAATCCCCTTGTTTTCTGCTTCGTCTGCAAATTGTAACGCTTTCACGTTGATAGTAAAAGCTTACTGTATTATACCCGCTTTCTTCAATGAAACGTGTGCTGTATTTCTAAGAAAAAACCTTGAAATATGCAAGTTGACCTAAATTTTAAATTCCATTCATGTCTTTTTCTACACTGCGTTACCAAACGAACGAACAGATGGACAAAAGGATAAAAAGAGAGGGGAGGGCTGAAAATCAGGAACGCATGCAACACGCGTCGCGCGATACACAAATGCTGCCATCACGCGTGTAAGTCTACATGCACTAATTTTTTTTCAGACGGACAGTGATAAAATACACTACCCTTTCCCAGAGTTAGGTTTATAAATCATAACAGACTCTTATTAGAAAAGATAACATTAGATGGGTTTACGGTTGAAAACATAACAGTACCCAGACAGCACATCTTCGAACAGGAGGTAGAAGAAATTGCATATTTTGAACGCAGCCACGTAGCTCTTTTAAATTTGTATATTTGGGTTCCTTAGGGCTTGCTGACAAAGAATATGTAAAACGTTACGCAAATAGTCCAGGAATTAATAAATTATACCCAAAATAAAATAGTGAGGATGCCTGACAGCATGAAATCATTTCTGCTCATAAAATTTTTTTTATAACGTGTTTGAAAAAAACCTTGCGTTACAGAAATAGCCTACCATGTAAACTCCAAATTGATTGGAGCGCAACAAATGAAAGCCTAACCACGATTGGTCGGACTATAAATACTATCTTTCGTTGTTAGGGGCGACGGGGAAAGGTAACATTTTTTCAAACACTTGTCGAAACGGGGCTCATTGGTCAGACTCGCTGATATACACACTTGGGAGCGTTAGTTCGAAACCACTTGTTTAAATAAGCTTGATAAAGCATCAGTGCGTTGAAGCCAGCTTATATTTTGCTAAATAAAAGCCTGGAAGATAAGCAGATGGGAATTTGTGCCAGTTTGTGCCAGAATTCATTGCTAATCAACGTATCTGTGTTTATTCGTATGAATTGTGGTACGCTTGAACCATTCAATATCTTTTAATGAAAATTGAATGTGAATTGTTGATTTATGCCTGTATATATATGTGTAGTTCAGTGGCAAACGTGAGGTAAAGCCTATAATGCTCCAGCTGAACAGAGGGTGTCGGAGAGAAGTAAAACGGCATGGAATGGCCAAACAGTACACTGACACCTGGATGATTGACTAGAAAGAAATAATGCTGGAAGTGCAGAGGCGTAGTAACCATTAAGAAGGGTAATACTGGAATAAAGTATTTCAAATGAAGCTGACAGTTGGCATAATGCTCTGAACTCAATGTTTGTGCTGTGTTGTGATCAGTGTAACAAGAGAGTTTAAGTTAGTTATGAAGTAGAAGGTACATCCTTCTTGATTTCAGGGACCGTGGTCTTGATGGTAGTGAGCAGCACCTGGTCAGAGCTTTGCTGAATCCTGAGTCGGACAGCATACTCCTTGGTCTTTTTAGCTATCAGTGAGGTGTCTCCTGAACCCAGAGGAGAATTCGAGCAGAGGAGTCCTTTCCTGCCGCCATCACGCCAGATAAGCGAATTGGCCAGCTGAGCTCAACATTATGTCCCCTCATCTTGAAATGACTTTGTAAAATTAACATTAAGAGGGGAAATTAATTGTCTTAATATCAGGAACTGAGAACATCTCCAATACTAGTTTCCTTAAGACAAACTATTGAAGTCATGATGACAACTACCAACAGAGCTTGAACAAAACAAAACCAGTATTACCTCATACTACTATTACACAACTGACACACATAGGATATTTTTAATAATATATGTCACTACCAGATTCATATTAATACATTCTGTACATAACTTGTAATTAACATTGATTGTGATTCCTGGTTCCTTTGTCTTTGAATCAGGACACACATATGCCTTTATGATAGAAATGAATACATATTGTTATTTGAAAGTTACGAGTGTCTCCTGTAAGATATTCTCATAGAGTGTTATATGTATGTGAGTGTCACAGTGTTGTCAAGAGTAGTGGATTAAATTAAATTGTTTATCTGTCTGTTGTTGTGACTTACACTTCACCATACTCATACCCTAGAACATAACGTAGCATCACACTATTCCAGAATAATTCTGACTGAGATATATAGATATGTGGTAGCAAGTAAGGTTATCTATAATACACTACTCTTAATAGATATAGATACCTTCACAGCTGATCTCAGTCAGTACACTAAGTTCCCTATAAGTATTTATAACATCCCACTTCACCACAAACATGTCGACTAGCGAATATAACAGACTTATAAATTAATTTCTTCTGCACAAAAGAAACTAATGAAATATAATAGGCGATTAAACACATATATCACTCACAAAATACTAGATATATTATATTACCTCCGACCAGAACTACGAGTATCACAACGAAACTAAGAGTTTCACTTATAAATATAAGTATCTAGAACGAAGCGACCACGTCTACTGCAACTTGGAGATTGAATGTCTAGTCTAAAACTCTCTCGGGTAGATATATCTTAAACAGACAAAGGATCCCACGTTATTTCGCAAACCCCCGTCTCCCCCTCTCCTCTCTTAACACTTAACTAAGACGCAGGCCATAACTGCTACAACGCGTCTTCACACCTTCTACGACGACCTGTCTCATTTCTGAGCGATGCGGATGGCAGTTTCCACACCTCGCCGAGAAACTTAGCCGAAGAAAACTCGTGTCAGATGGAAATGCTAGACGATATGTCTGTCATCCCATGTCTATCGAGACGAATTTCACAGTATTTCGTCTCGTCTAGGGACTGACACGATTATGCAATACGATGCGTTAAAAGTATGAGAAAAGAAACGGCAAAGTCAGAATGGGAAAATATATTTTGTCGCAAACGAACGAATGCGAAAAAAAACCCCAGGAAAAGGATAAAAGAGCGATAATAAAGTAGAGGACACGGGTAGAAAAGAAAAGAATATAGAAAATTTATTGATCCTAAATCTCTATGCGACATGGTTAAGGCTGAAAATTTTACAAGAATTACTAATTATGTCGTTAGTCAATGGGACCGAAGACGCAGCAAGAGAGATGAATGCAGTCAGCGACTCATAGCTTGACTGCTTGCGTCAGGGTCAGCGAACCAGAGCTGACCAAGACCCTACTCCCCCTCCAAGTGGTGGTCGTGGAAACAGGATGCATCACTGCAATCTGGCTGAGAGAGTATGGATCGAAGAGGGACGGCAAACCCGGTCCCAAAAATGTCATGCTGAAATCGGAAGTGTCGGGCCGAAAGGCACAAATATCGCAGCCGCGCTGTAAACGGCGACACAACGTAACCAACGTCCTTTTCAGGATGAACGCAGAAGAAGAAGAAGAAGTTAGCCAGTTTTCTGTGTTGAATGTGGTGAAGTAGTGTTGAATTTCATTTAAATGTGATATACTCAGTTGTGAATTTGAGCGTAATTTATGTTGTCAATTGACCGTAGCAGCAGAAGTACGGGAGGGTATTTGTTTCTATTCTTTTACCATACTAGTTGGTGGTACCAGTTGAGAGTACTATCTCTAGAACAAGAATGGTACAAGTGGGCTGAAGTCGAAGCTAGATACCATCATCAGAAGGGGCTTAAAGACAAAGGACCAACTTCGTAGACACTCCCTGAAATTCCTGGGAACGTGCTGCGCCCTACAACCTTGACCAGCGACGAGAGTGATCAGCAAAACAGTCTACCAAGAACCAAATCATCAGAAGGAGCAGAACCATCACTGACAGCTAAGTAACACATAAAAGCTGCCAAGTGACCTACTTTACAAGCCACTATTACATCACAACAGTGATGATAATTTTCCTGATAAATAATTATTCATTTTTTTACAACCTTGTTAAAACCTAAATGATTATTAAATCTGTTATTTGTAAATATACAAATTTAACGTCGATTTAGTCATTTTGAATGTACTGCATGTTTGTCTCAGTCAATTTACTAAATACCCTCTAAACAGAGCTTTACCATAAAAAGAAGAATACCACTAATTAAATCAGGAGGGCGGCTGAAACGAGCTGAAATTAATAATTGCTTAATTCTTTATAAAAGGCAGCGGATCAGATATAAGTTAGCAATTGCCTTGCCCAACGCAGCATTGTTCTTGACTTCTGAAATATCTTATGAATACTCCCTTGAGATATAAGCAGCATTATTCTTCCATCTACAACTCTGCCAAGAGTAATCTTGTGCGAAGTAGATACCTTTGAAGATCCATATTGGATACTCTTGAGTTTTGGCCACTGTTGGACCACTACTGCAAAGCAGGGGAGGACAATCCGTGACACTGAAATATGCAAGAATGTGTTAATATCTTTTTAGTATTGATGATGCATGCAAAATGCAGATTGTTTACGGTTTGACTGCGTGCCTGAGTATCAGGTTACAGGATGAACGACAAAAAGCAGGTTTGTCAGACAGGCCATGCGTGCCCATTTCACAACCCTTCCAAAATAAAGTTCTTTCGTTCGTTCAAAGCCTAGACGGAAACATTTCATGTGCTTCTGCAGTGGTAGTTTTTGTAGTTATGTGTGAAAAGGAAAAACCACTCGCGGGCATTTTTAGAGAAGCGTTTTATATATATATATATATATATATATATATATATATATATATATATATATATATATATATATATATATATATATATATATTATATATATATATATATATATATATATATATATATATATATATATCTATATATATATATATATATATATATATATATGTATATATATATATATATATGTATGTATGTATGTATGTATGTATGTATGTATGTATGTATGTATGTATGTATGTATATATATATATATATATATATATATATATATATATATATATATATATATATATATATATATATATATATATATATATATATATATATATATATATATATATATATATATATATATATATATATATATATATATATATATATATATATACAGTCATGCGCCGCTTAACGTCCACGATACGTTCTGTGAAATAGGACGTTATGCATTTGGACGTTGTGCGAACACCATACTTTATACTTAGCAAAGTTATATGGGATACTGTAGTGTACCTGTATTGACTAAATAGCCAAGATACTGTACACATACTAATGCTAATGTACTGTCTTTAAAAGCTTTAAAACCTGGCATTGACTTGGCCTCCTTATGGATGAAGGTCCTTTCATGCATTCTTTTCCAGAATAAGGAGGTTTCGTCCATATTAAAAATTTTCTGGGGCAAATAACCTCCCTCTACAATTAGTTTATCTAGGGTTTCGAAAAATCTTCTGAAGCCTTAGCATCAGCACTCGCAGACTCACCACTCACTTTCACATTATGCAGCGAAAAACGTTGTTTGAAGCGCTTGAACCACCCAGAACTAGCACTAAACTCGACCTTGTAGTCTGGTCCTGCTTTTTCTTTAAGCATTTCGAACAAGCTTCGGTCCTTAGCAGTGATCGTCAACGTGCTGAGATGGATTCGCTTCTGTGTTTGGTCCTCAATCCAGGTCATTAGCAATTTTTCCATATCTGATATAGGTCCCTCTCGCATTTTCGTAAGTGTTGTAGCTTTCAGTGGAGCCGATCCTTTAACAGCTTGGAGAATTTTTTTCTCATGTTCTTTCTTCTTAAGGATCGTCGTGACTGTGGAGTGTGACATGCCAAAATCACGAGCTATAGCATTCACTGGTTTTCCACCTTCGTGATGTTTAATAACCTTTTGTTTCACTTCCAAGTCGATACTTTTCCGTTGTCTCTTGCTGCTGCTATCACTATAACTGGTTTTGCTGCGTTTGGGAGCCATGATGCACTTCACGGTAATGTATTTTCGAAAGTTCACATTAAAATAACGATAGTAAGTACAGTACAGTACATACATAGGCCAGTAACACAGGCGTTTATTATGACTATCAAGACATTTGTACTGTATTATAGGTTATATATGTACTGTAGCATTATACGTCTGGCATCGCAATCGCTTTGTACTGTATATAAGAGACATGAGATAAACGTGTTGCGTGCGGGTAGCTGTTGCTTTCGCTACGTCCGGTTACGTCCGCCTCGTCCTGTTCTCCGATCAGGATTTCTGAACTCTAATATAACCTTATGGGACCACGGACGTATATGCAGTCGGACGTTGTCAGAACGGACATTATGCGGCGCATGACTATATATATATATCATCATCATTTGATCATTCTCAGTGTGAATTTGTGAGTTAGTTGTTTAGTTGTTAGTATGTGTCTCATGTTGTTGTAGGTAACTTTGACCATTACTATTCTCTTCTTGATTTCTGTTTCACCATCTTCTGTTATTATATGACCCAGATATCAGAAACTCTTCCAATCCCCCCTGCTGTAAAATAAGCCCTTGATCTGTTGCATAACTACAACGTCAGGACAACCAGCACACATTATGTGGGGCCCTCCATATTTGATGGGCTCAGCAATCATAATAAGTGTACGGCAAATCTGTGTCAATAATGTTTCATCATCATCATCATTTTCTTTAGCGCTCCTTATGGACATGGAACCACCACTGCTCCCCTTGCTGTGGGCCTGCATTAACATATTCACATGCTCTTGTAGCGCTAATTTCTGTGGCACTTTGTTGTGACTCCATTCTCCGGGTTTATAATGCTTACTTCACAACTACCATTTGTTAGAAATTATTTTAAAATAATTGTTGAACTTATATAAAGATTCAAATAATTTGCGACGTCGTCTGCGCGGCATATCTTCACCGACCACTAATCCCGGGGCCAACTCAGTGCTACGTCTACCGGGGCGGTAGTTACGCCACTGTCCTTGACTCTGCTCTTCAGTCTTTGGCCACTTTCTCAACACGAATTTTTACGTCTGCCTTACCATCGACTTCTACTCAGGGGCTGTTTCACTTGTGTTTGTTTTTACTACAGCCGATAGGATAGTCTGGCGCTCTCTCTTCCAAACCTCTACACCTCACGGTAGAAGGGGAACGACTAAGTAAGTTATATTTAACTTCTCGCTTTCTTCCTCTTCTGCTTTATTCTTGTGTCCCTGATGAAGGCATTGTGGCCGTAACATTGACAAGTTTGTTTGTCCTGTATCATAGTTAGACACATAGTTAGACACATAGTTAGACACATAGTTAGACACACAGTTAGGCACATTGCCTGTTTTCCATTTACTCGGCAGCAAGGAAGGGAACTGTGTAGGGAAAGTAAAAAGAGGCAAGTGTAGTGAAGTCTCTTACGCTTCATTCCTCTCCGGCAGTATCTGCTTATTTTGTTTCACAGGTAAATAACACGTATAGTTATTTTATTTCCTTCAGCAAAACAGAATATGTTTTTATACTTCATTCCCTCAATAATCAAGCTGTCTGGCCATCCTCCAACCTTTATTCATATGTTACAAATATATCACAAAGTGCCATAAAATTTAGACATGTACAATTTCACATACATTTACCAAACTTGCTTTACATTATTCCACATAGCGAAAGTAATCGGCAGCAAATTGTTATTAACATCTACACTACAATATATTTGTCACTGTCATATGAAATATTGTGACAAATTAATATAAATATCATTTTCCTAAGTGGGCATTGGTTAGGTTCAGTTCTCGGGCTCTGTTCTATCTATCTGTTGAGTCTTTTTTCTTCTGAAGGTTGTTGTCAGTGCTCACACGACGATTATATTACAAACCTGCCAAAGACTATTCCAATAAAACAAGCAGTAATAAAATAAAACCAATGAAGAAATGTCCATTCGTAGCCACTTTTAACAGAAACCGTATCATTTGTTTGTTGATTTGAAAATTGCAAGTTTGTCTCCTGCATGCATTGTCCGTCGCCCTGGAAACATAAACAAACCAAGAAACAGAACAGTGATTTACATTAATTTCCATATAAGGTGGTATGAGACAAAACAATGTTGAGTGTTCAAACCATTTGGTCTGAGAATTTCAAGCTGCTCTTGTAGCCATTCATCTCCTGCTGAAAGATGATAGAAATCGGCATCTGCTTCTCTCGTGGATCCGATATTCGAAAAGGATGTTTCATTGTTTCGAATTAGCTACTATCGATTACTTCCCCTAAGAAGATCTCTTCTGGTTTATGGTTCTTGTATTTGACATTTCTTGAAATATATTTCTAGTATCTACGTGTATTTCTCTGGGGTCTCTGGTGAAACAAAGAAAGAATAAGACAAAGGCAATCTCATGCATGTCGTACAGTGCGACTAATATGAGATTGTGCACGGGGCTGGCAACAATGTAACACGAGTTGCTGCAGAAACTACAGCTGCTAGAGATTGTGAATGTTTGGTGCGGGCTTCCTGTAAGAGGACTAGTTACAGTGGTGGTTCTATGCTCTCTGTAAGGGGCATGGAGGAAGATGATGATGATGATGATGGTGATGATGATTATTATGATGATGATGATTATGATGATTATGATGGTGATGATGATGATGATGATGACTATGATGATGATGATGATTATGATGGTGACGACGATGATGATGATTATGATGATGATTATGATGATGATGATGATTATGATGATAATGATGATGATTATGATGGTGACGACGATGGTGATGATTATGATGATTATGATGATGATGATGATGATGATGATGATTATGATGGTGACGACGATGATGATGATGATGACGACGATTGTGGCAGTGATCTTTAATATCACGATGTAAATAAATATAGTGTCACCCAGGGTTCTTATCTTGTGGCGATCGAACTACTAATGTGTCGTAGTAGCTCTAAGTCGTTATTATTTCAATGTCTTCTTTTTCTTCTTCCTCGTTCGCCCTGAAAAGGACGTTGGTTGCGTTGTGACCGTTTACAGCGAAACTGCGATATTTGCGCCTTTCGGCCGACACATCCGACTTCCCCACGACATTTTTTGGGACCGGGTTTGCCTTCCCTCTTCGATCCCTACTCACTCAGCCACACTGCAGTGATGCAGCCTGTTTCCAGGACCACCACTTGGAGGTGGAGTAGGGTCTTGGTCAGCTCTGGTTCGCTGACCCTGACGCAAGCAGTCAAGCTATGGGTCGCTTACTGCATTCCTCACTTTTGTTGCCTCTTCATTTCATGATACAATGACGTACAAGACAGCACTATATAAACTGTGCTTTCCACTATGAGAAACTGCACATACTATCACATAATCAAGTTGCAAGCACTCATACTTTCCAAATACACGATATGAACTTGTATATTCTACCTAAACTGATTTTCTTTCATTCGGACTGTCTTACAAAATATACAACAATTCTTCATCTGTATCCGCTAACATTTATCAACATAAAATCTACAACAAGGTAAGAAGAATTTGACTGAGAGAAAACGCATTCAGCAATGTGTGGTTTTTTGTGTGAAAAAAAAAAATGTTATGTGAATGTGATACAACTGGGTGAATTTATTACATATTGGATGATCACTTTTACCTTTTAGATCATTTTACTGCCATGAAGCACTAGAGCCGAAATATTCCCATGTAATTAGAATATTTCCCTTGTTTTTAAACTTTTGATGATGTATAGGACTCCCATCTCTGTCTTCACAGTGAAAAACCCCGGTTTTTCACGTGGGGAAAGGGGTGGATGTCACGGAGTGTTTTGAGGCTATTTTGTATGTGTGAATGTTCCCATGCTCCAGCGGGAGTTTATTAGTCATGTGAGTTGTTGTGAGCTGGGAATGCGTGCATGGTAATAATTTAGCTACAGGGTTGTGAGCGTTGCTTGAGACAAGCTGTTAGCTTTTGTTATGCGTGAATGAAGATCAGTGGAGCGTGAAAGGATTTCACGGGTTTTAGGGAATACGCATGAAAGGGGCAGTCAGCGGGAGGAGTGTGTTGGTTGGAGACGTGTGTTGAGTCAGTAGACAGGAGACAGCATAGAGTGTAGAGCAGAGAAGGGTGGATGTTGCAGTAGTTGTTTATGAATAATCCTAGTTGCTGTGTGTAGTGATTCCGAGAAGCAGAGTGCTTACTGAATACTCGGGATTGATGATGTCTACATTATTTGTAATGGCCCTGCGTCCATTGTGATTTGTGGTTCATATAATATATTGTGGAGATTGACCTAGCTGTTGGAGTTGCTTCTTAGACCGTGAGCTGGAACGAGTGGTGTATAAGTGTTTAACCTTCCTACATCCACCCACATACACCCTACCCGTCACATTGGGGGCTCGTCTATTTGGATGTTACAAACGAACCCAAAGTTGTGCAGCCCTAAAGTGATCTGAGGTCATTTGGTCAGCAGCCTATGTTTTTCAACGCAGCGAAGTGTGACAACTTTACAGTAACCAAACGAGTCGACACTGTTCAAATCTAGGTCAGTTGTCAGCGGTACGTGTGTGCTGACGAATAAACAGTGTGCTAAGAATACTGTCTTACAGGTCTGTTTACATTCATCGCTTACTGCGGCTGTGAAACGGTGTGTTGTGACCAAGAAGAACCTACTGTTTATCTAGGAGAATCTGTTGTGACTAGAAGAAGTAGACCTGTGAAACTGTCGTGTTGCTGTGTGTGAAGTGGAAAACACGAGCCCTGTTTTCCAAGGTGTGTAGCTAGTGACGATACAGAATCTGAACTGAGTGTGTTGTGCGTGCTGTGTGTGGTCTTCATATTTCATCAACCTTGGGACTGGCTGAAGACATTATAAACATATCTACACGCTTGGGATATAAGTATTATGTAGTTGTTTTGTGAACAATTAGTTTTTGCCATAATTTCTTGAGATACAGCTTAGTTAGATATTATTCTGTTGTTAGTTGTTTAACGTAGCTACGTAATATTCTTTCGTGCTCTAGTATGCTAATGTTTTATTAGGTTGTTTACTAAGTTTCTAGTTAAAAAGGTAATTTTTGTGTTATATAGTGTTAACGGTGTCTTTCATAAGAAATCAGTAGTTCTTATTGTATACTGAGTACTTCTGTTTTCGCATGTAGCTTCTTCTCTTTAGTTCTGTTATTTTCTTCTTTCAATAATATCACATATTTTCTACTTCATCTTCAGTGTTGCTGTTCTACTGTCTTTAGTATTACTCTTTCTTTATGTGATGTAGGTTTAGACTAGACTACATTTATAATTAATTGTAATATCTATAGTACCTTTAGCTGTGCTATTCCTATCTGCCTTACACATTACTTATATCTACGTTACTTATAACTGTGTGAATCCTAGCTGTCATCTTTCTCTCTAGTTCTTTCGTCCATTTTAGTTAGATTCTAAGAGCTTGAATTATATACTAAGTGTGTATTAAACATATTCCTCACAGGAACTGTTGTAGTGTTTGGACTTCTCAAAGTTACTGCTGCAGAGGTGACTTGGAGACAACAGATCAGATCAGTTTATTGCCATAGCCTGCCATTCCAGTACACCAGAAAAAGCTACGTAACCTTAGTTTGTTTTGGTTCATCATTCTAAGGCCTTAATTCATTTATTTGTCCAGATTGCTCTATAGGCTTCCCTTGGCATTCATTGTTTTATTGTAGTTGTTGGACGTGATGATTGTGTTATTTATGTGTGTTTTGATTTCATCTGTAGGATTTTGCGCTATTTATTCTTAGAAGGGGTCCTATCCTGTGGGCAGGATCAGTTGTATTGCCCTTCACGAATAAAGTGTGCATTTTTGCATTAGTTGTTTACGTGCAGTTTGTTGTTGGTTGTGTATTACATTCCCTCTTTGGCGTTCTGTGTACATGGTGTATTCTTTAGTCATTTTCTTCTTACACTATCCTATAAATACGTTAATTTTTTTCAATCTCCTGTTTTCGTGCGTTATAGAGGTCAGGTACTGTATATTTCAATATTACTTCTGTCACACATCTTTCCTTTTTCTTGTTACCGACCTACCAAGTTGTTGGTTGTTAATTAGGGTGTAGTGTTTATCATCATCATTTGTGTCATTGTTTGTTTTGTAGGGTTAATAATTTTTTGTGGGTAGACATTGAATACTTGTACAGTGAGTAAGGTATCATCTTTGTAATTATTTAAGATACTATTTTGTGGGGTGAACTATTTTGACATTAAGTTACAGTATTTGAGGTGCATATCAATCATATATATATTTATAATCATGTCAACACTTATGGATTTTATCCTTGTCGGTGAGAAGATAGGAAAATCTGGAGAAGATCTCTTAGCGTTTGCACAGGCTTAATTTAAAGAAGTGCAGGATAGACAAGAACGACATGAAGAGCGAAGCAGAGAGAAACTAAGAAAGCAGAGGAAGAAACAAAGAGATTAGAGATACAAGCACAGAAAGAAATGAAAGAAATAGAAGCACAGAAAGAAATTAAAAGAAAGAAATTAAAAAAATAGAAGCGGACAAAGAGGTATCCTTGAGAAGACTCGAGTTAGAGAAATCGGGTTCAGACTCATCATCAAAAAAAGAGTATGGGAGTATGTACAAATTGAAACTCCCAATTTTCAACGAATCCATAGATTTTATGGACTGTTTTTTGGAGAGGTTTCAAACGAAGGCAACTGCCTTAAAGATTAATAAAGAACTGTGGGGATCACTGTTGACAGATTATTTAACAGGATCAGCTTTAAAAACAGTTTTTCAATTAACTGTGGAAGATAGATTAAATTATGACATAGTGAAGGAAACTTTGTTACGCAAGTACAGGTTAAATGAACAAGGCTATCGGTTAAAGTTCCACAGTGCGATGCCAAGTAGTGAGCAAGATTTTGCGGAGTTTATCGCAGAGATTAAGATGTTATTGAACAGATGGATTGACCTATCTGGCATTGCTAAAGATTTTGATGGCTTATGTGATTTAATCTTACGTGATAAGGTGATGTCTTCATGTAGCTCGGAGTTGTTGGCTTTTTTCCAGGAAAGAAAACCGGAAAATATTTCGGCAATGTCTCAGTTAGGTCAACAGTACGCAACCGCACATCCGGGGAGACCAATTCATAAATCGGCGGTGCCAGAAACATTTACGACATGTGTGGCCAAGCGGAGTTATGAAACACGACCATATCGGAGACAAAATTCTCGTAGTGAGGAGAGACCTTATGATAAGAAGGCAGTAAGTAGGAAATGGACAGAAAGAAACTTCCGTACATCCCCCAGGAAACAGCAGAATATGACAGAGTCAGGTAGTAGAAGACCTTCTGGTTGTTTTAAATGTGGATCACCGTGCCATGGAGCGAAGTTTTGTGACAAGCCTGAGACGTCAAGTCAAGCCAAGACCCAAAATAGTACTAAAGAAAGTCCACAAAAGAACCGACGTGAGGAGTACAGATGCTTTGTATGCAATGGCATGGGTCACCTTCAATTTGATTGTCCAAATAAGAAACTTGAACATGCAAATTCAGTCGTAGTATTAGATACATTTAACAGCGAGAGTTGCGAAGGGTGCAGACCACTTTTTCATAAAGATGAGAAACCAATCTTAATTTGTGGCCATCCACTTCCTTGTTTATCGGCAGTTCATACAGATGGAAACCTAATTTTACATTCAGGTTACATAGGACGAAAGGCTGTATCTGTTTTAAGGGATACAGGATGTACAACAGTTGGGGTGCGGAGATCGTGCATTGAGGAGTCTCGTTGGTTGGGTCAAACTGCTCGGTGTATCACTTTTGGTGGCAGGGTGGAGTTTTACCCTCTGGTGTTGATAGATATTGATACGCCATTCTTGCGGGGTAGGGTAAAAGCATGTGTTCTTGATGATAATGCGGTCGCCGATCTGATACTAGGCAATGTCCATGGAATTAAAGAATGTACTGACGAGGACATTAAATTATGGAAGCAGGGACATAGCGATTTTGCATTGGTAGCAACTACGCGAGCACAGCAGAAAGCTGATGATATGATATTACAACATCAGCCTATAGTAACACTATCAGATGGCACTTTATCAGACAATGATCCAGGTTCTAAGACATCAATGCTGGATGTAGTTTCTAAACAACATGACGATGTATCACTTCGGAAGTTATTTGCCCATGCAAGAACAGGAATTGTAAAGCATACCAAATCAGCAAGGGTATGGTTTGAACTCAAAAGGGACATCCTTACTAGATGTTTTGCTCCGCAAAACAGATTAGTGCGTCAAGTAGTAGTGCCTAGCTCGTTAAGGTCTATTGTACTGAGAACAGCTCATGACTCACCATTTGCCGGTCATATGGGTGTTGCTAGGACACGCCAAAGAGTCCTGGCAAATTTTTACTGGCCAGGATACAATAAGGATATCAAACTATATTGCAGGTCGTGCAAGACTTGTCAAGTGCTCAGTCCAAAAGGTAGGAACCCAAGAGCACCATTAATGGCTGTGGATCTCTCAAGTCGACCTTTTCAGAAGGTGGCTATAGATATTGTTGGGCCACTTCCAGACATGTCTCAGAAAGGTAATCGTTTTATTTTGACTTTGGTCGACTTATGTACCCGGTGGCCAGAGGCAGTACCACTAAGAACCATTACTACTGAGGCTGTGTCGGAAGCCTTGATGTCAATATTTAGTAGAATTGGCTTCCCTATGGAAATTTTGTCAGATAGGGGTAGTCAGTTCACCTCTGACATGATGAAGCACGTCTGTAAGATGTTAGAAATTAAACAATCATTCACAACACCATACAGGCCTCAGTCCAACGGCGTATGTGAACGCTTCAACGGTTCATTGAAGCAGATGTTGGGGAAAGTAACCGCTGAATTTCCCAAGTTGTGGGATATATATTTACCGGCAGTGCTATTCGCATATAGAGAGGCACCACAAGAAAGTACAGGGTTTTCCCCTTTTGAGTTGATATACGGGGCTAACCCTAGAGGACCACTAGACATTCTAAAAGAATTGTGGACAGGGAATTACAAGGAGCAGGAAACAAAATCTAGTTATGAATATGTTGTTCACCTTCGAGAGCGGATTATAAACTCATGCACAATGGCTCAAGACTCTTTACGACTTGCGAATGCGAAGAACAGGTTTTACGGAAATAGGAACAGTCGACTGGTGTCATTTAAACCGGATGATGAGGTTTTGTTGTTGCTCCCTTGTAAGGAAAATCATTTATTAATTCAATGGCAGGGGCCTTTCCGAGTCATTAAACAGGTGACAGATGTGGACTACGTCATAAGTGTCAGAGGAAAGGAC
The DNA here is from genome assembly GCA_024509875.1 of Oreohelix idahoensis. Classification (NCBI taxonomy): domain Eukaryota; kingdom Metazoa; phylum Mollusca; class Gastropoda; order Stylommatophora; family Oreohelicidae; genus Oreohelix; species Oreohelix idahoensis. The sequence goes on from JAMPIV010004497.1 coordinate 28,166, forward strand.
AAGACGTTCCATGTCAATATGTTGAAAGCATTTGTGGACCGCCCTATTGAATTGGAACCAGTCATTATAGAAGTTTCTGATAGCAGTGTTACGTGTTCAGCAGTTATTGATGAGGTGGAATATGAAGAAAATGATGTTAAGTTGCAAATACTTCTCCTACCTCTTACCCCATCAGAGTCTCACCGTGATGTAGAAATAAGTACATCGTTGGAAGATCATCAGATAAAGCAAGTCAGTGAACTGATAAGACAGTTTTCAGATGTGTTGACGGATATCCCAGGCCAGACTGACTTGATACACCATGACATTATATTGACAGAAGATCATCCAATTCGATTAAGACCCTACTCATTGCCACTCCATTATCGAGCAGCAGTAAATAAAGAAATTGACCAGATGCTGCATTTAGGGATAATTTCACCATCTCAATCCCCTTATGCATTTCCGATGGTGATTGTACGGAAAAAGGACAATACCTTGAGAATTTGCATTGACTTTAGGAAACTAAATAACATCACAGTGTTGGATGCGGAACCCATGCCAAATCAAGAAGAATTATTAGCTGGATTATGTAATGCTCGGTATTTCACTAAGTTGGATCTTTCCAGAGGATACTGGCAAATTCCTTTGGCAGAGTCGGCTAAACCCTTAACTGCGTTCACCACTCCTAAGGGGTTGTTTGAGTTTAATTTTATGTGCTTTGGTTTGGTGAACGCACCAGCCACATGTGTCAGAATGATGAGAAGGCTTATAGGTGATCGAGATGATGTAATTACATATATAGATGATATTTGTATATTTCACGGTTAGGCCAACTAAAGTAAAAGTTGGGTTTTCTGAGATACAATTCAGAGTGCTTACTGAATACTCGGGATTGAAGATGTCTACATTATTTGTAATGGCCCTGCGTCCATTGTGATTTGTGGTTCATATAATATATTGTGGAGATTGACCTAGCTGTTGGAGTTGCTTCTTAGACCGTGAGCTGGGACGAGTGGTGTATAGTGTTTAACCTTCCTACATCCACCCACATACACCCTACCCATCACAACTTTTACCTTTTAGATCATTTTACTGCCATGAAGCACTAGAGCTGAAATATTCCCATGTAAGTAGAATATTTCCCTTGTTTTTAAACTTTTTGTACATTTATACATTTTACATGATATAAAAAAGTTCATTACGACACATAAGGACTCATAGCATTTCAACAGATTCTTCATCAAGGTTCAAAAATGTGATGTACAATATGAGATATTTTCTCATAAATATTTTTATATGTGTTCTGCTTGCTTTCAAACATTACGTGCAGAAAAAAATGGTATCCACTTTGCAATCTGGATAAAGTGTGAGTATTCATTTGACTTAGTTGTTGTGTGCGCAGTAATCTTACTGAGATGTTGTGTGCGCAGTAATCTTACTGAGATGTTGCGTGCACTGTCACAAAATCTGAATAAAATGTAAAGTTTTCACTGTGAACAAATGTCTTGGTTTTTAATGCGATGCAGACGTCTCACTGTTTTGTGGGATCCTTATATATGAACAGAACACACAACATGCATCAATAATATAGTCATGTTTAGAGGAAATAATCTGGGGTTCTTCTTGTCACGTGTGGTTCACCTCTTCTAGGAGCCGGATCAAACTGTAGAAATGAATACTTCAGTGCATCACCCAGCTCCATGATGGCAGCTTGATTATCACAACGGTAACAGTAGTTAAGGGCACTAAATATTGTCACTACATTGCGGTCATGACACTAGTTATAGCCCTCCATGACAAGTTGATGAGCCCTTGAGACCAGAGTCAGGCCATTACTGTGGTTGAAGGTCTCTGAAATGTCCTGGCCAAAAGTGTACCCTGCTCCACGTGGGGAAATGCCCCAGCCACCTCTATCGTCAGGGTCAGACCACAATAAATCACACATTGGTCCCTCATGGGGAACTTCCTGAATCATATCTAATGCCCTAATATGATCTAGTGTATCTATAGATGGTGACAATCCTCCATGTAAACAGAATATCTGCCCATCTACAAGGGCTGTAAGAGGGAGGTAGTCAAACAAATCTGTAAAATATTTCCTTACACTGGCATTGCCATATTTGCTTAGACACTCATCATAGAATCCATACACCTGCGTAATCTGACGGCTTTCGTGATTGCCTCACAAAATTGTTATTCTGTCCTTGAAGCGTACCTTCAGTGTAACAAGTAATGTGACAGTTTCCACTGAATAGTAGCCTCTATCCACATAGTCCCCCATAAATAGGTAGTTTGTGTCTGGAGATTTGCCACCAATGTGAAACAGCTCCATCAGGTCATGGAACTGACCATGAACATCGCCACACACAGTCACAGGACATTTCACCTCCTGAACATTTATATCTTTTGAAAGAATCTCCTTAGACTTTTCACAAAGTGTTTTAGCTTGATTCTCTGACAGCTGTTTGCAGTCATTAAGCTGTTCAATCCATTGATCCAGCTCTTTGGCTGCTCCTCTGTCTTCCACAAAGCTCATCTTCGGATGCCGACAACTTTAGAAATACAAGAGAGCGACTGTTGCTGGGGTGATATATGTGGTGTAAGAGAGGATGATAAATGTTATTATTATGTTCCGCTGATAAAGGCGATCAGCTTATGTCGGGCTTACAGGTGGCCGACTGATGTGTGAGTAAATGACTGTCAACAGAGGCGAATGCCATGTAGTACTAGAGTAAGTTAATAACAATCACACACACCGATGCACATATAGGAGTCAGGAACGTTTAACTCCAGAAACGTTCTACACTGTTTATTACGCCACGACAAACGTTGACATCATCAATAATACACTGTCAATAGGTTACAGTTCACGGCAAATTATGACACATCGAGTAAGCACCAATCCGTAGATCATCACTAAGTAAATGCTTAGAAAATACAGTTATTGATACAAAAATCTTCATCACAAGGGATCGGAGCATAGCAGCTCATAATCATAAATATCGTAGCAAAAACCTCCATTCATGGAAGGGAACTGCACATGTCGCAGTTTACAATAATATATATTATGGGAGAAAGAACATTCCCCTTTAACGATCCGTCGAACTTCAAAAATATCCCTCATCAGAGATATGAGCACACAATGTCCTACCATCCATGACCTGAAAAATATCTTTAATATCTCAAAACTATTCCTTCACATGAAATAATGGCCTATACAACTCTTGGCCTCAAAATCTCCAATAACGTACGTTCTGCAGTACATAACCAAGCCTCATATCCATGGCTTTATTAAAAACATCAGCAAGTATCAAAAATCCCTTTCACACCGACAATATCTTATTCCGGGACACACTGACGAAAAATGGTCAACATCCATCTTCGGAGCTCTGCCCGTCTCGACTCTCCCGCCAATTTCTCCCCGCCTAAAAAACCCCTCAGTACCCAAAACATCCCAGCGCGAATTCGCAGCTGACATGTGAGTTGAACTCATCTAGAACATTCGAGCAGATTCTCTATCCTATATTTAAAAAACAAACTAAGCATTAACAAGGGTGATTACAAAAAATCCGACCTGCACATACAAGACTTTTAATGTTTAACTCCCCTTCATTAAAATATGACTTTAACAGTCTACACCGACCCCCGGGGGGAAAAATGATATAATCATTTTTTCTTTTAAATACATCAAACAAACACTTTGAGGTCGGTAGCATACTAATGTCTACACCTAAGTATCCACTATGTTAAGTCATGTTAATAAAGATGAACAAAAAAAAGGCTAGGAGTAAGTGTAAAGTACAAAAAGGATTAGCAGTAATGAAAGAAAGCAGTGCACTACGAATAGAAAAAACAATGATATATCATGGTAAACAATTACATTAAACAATGCATTGAATAAATGAACACCATAATAGCACAACAGCATACATTACAAGAAACAATGCATATCTAAATCAAAGAACAAATAACTAGCTATCATCTAAAAAAATAGCATAATATGCATGATACCCAAGTTAACAAGCTCATGGTGAACTCAAATTAATATCAAAATTGACAATACCGTTATACATAGCTATACCTGACGCACAATCAAGCGCCGGGTAAAGGAAAAATACATTACAACCTCAGAAAAAACATTTTCTCAACGCACTAATAAATCTATACTTAGTTCCCCCCCCCCCCCTATTTTAGCGCACAATCAAGCGCTGGGTAAAGAAAAAATATTACAATGTCAGGAAAAAAAAATACCTTTTCTCCTATCTTCATATTTTTTTTTTCAAAAAGTACAATACCGAAATGAATCGCAATGATCAGTTACGTCAAATAGTATAAATGTCGTGAAAACGAGTTGTGTAAACCCACTTCTTAGTTAAATCCCTATGCCGATCGCCCAACCAATCAACGAGCAACGTTCACCAGTCTCTGCGACAGAATAAATTACCTGAAGTTACGCCAGGAAAAACTTAAGCCCTGTTTTTTTTCGGATGTGGGTCGCAGCCATCTTGTTCACGCACTATGGCGGAAGAAAACTGAATAAAATTAGGCTGTACAGAGCATGAGACGAAACTGCAGGACACCAATCAGCTTGCTCCGCCAGGAACCAACCAAAAGCTTTGCTCAAGCATTCATCTACCTATATAATCGGGCGAGATTTTATGCTAATCACGCAACACCGATCACGAAGCCAGAGACGACCGACTGAAGAGAGGAGCTGTCAGCTTTGATTTATAGCTTACCTGAGAGCATTGACCTGCAGCCTGCTTCGCTAAGTCGAGTCAAAATCTGGCCTGTTTAAATCTTGGAGGGTAAATATAATTTACTATAAACTGGTAGGAAAATAGGTTTTAATATGAACGTATCAGGTTACTGATTGTATCTTGGGGAATTAGGTATAATGATTGTATTTCCTAATATGATTGAATAGACGAAGACTAATAGGACTCATACTTCAATCTATTATCTCCTATAACTTCAGTCTATTGTCTCAGATAACTCCAAACTGAAATATAACCAAAACAGTCCTTGTTAGGACTCAACCTATTGTCTCCTATAACTTCAATCTATTTTCTCAGACCAACTGCAATATAACCTAAACAGTCCTTGTTAGGACTCAATCTATTGTCTCCTATAACTCAATCTATTGTCTCCTATAACTTTAGTCTATTATCTCAGATAAAACCAACTGAAATATAACCAAAACAGTCCTTGTTATGACTCAGTCTATTGTCTCATCTAACTCCAATCTATTGTCCCATATAACTCCAACCTGATATATAACCAAACAGTCCTCGTCTCATATACTCCTATCATAAGAACATAACGTTATTGTTAGGATATATGTTACCAGCTTATATAGCACTTGTCAGAGAGGGCCTGGTATACTATAGGGGGAAGGAAATGGTTGTATCACACCTAGGTGTACATATTATGGGATGTATTCATGTATTGAATGTATTCATGTATTGAATTTATATTATTGAATGTATTAATGCATTGAATTTATATTATTGAATGTATCCATGTATTAATTTATCAGAAAGAAGGTTTTGCAAGTAGACACCTGTCTTGTCTCGCTATTGCTAAATCATACTGAGACATGTTGTCATTCATCCTACATGCAGACACCTGAGGCACACGCTCATTTCATCCACATTAGAAATAGGTGGGCTTGATGACAGAAATTAGCCCCTATTTTTCCTTGTTACAGGTTTTATTCGTGTCATAAAACCTGAGGTCGTATGTTCGAGTCAATCCAGCTGCCTGGAACTTCGCAGGAGCATAGAGATTGTACAGAAGCTACATCTTTAGTCCCCCTCAGTCTTGGGTGGGCTAAAGTAACGAGCCTCAGCAGGAGTTGTGTGACCCAAACTAAGGAGAACAGAACGTTTTAAGAGATGAGTACACAGTAGTACCATTTCTGTCAGCATTGTGAGCAAAAGCTAGTGTCAGTGACGAGAAAGTGAATTAGCGTAGCAAGAGACAATAATAAGATTATAGCTGATAAATTATACGTAATTAACAGCACAGCTGATACATGTACTATAATTGAATAACAGCACAGCTGATATAATTTTTGTTTCTTATAATTGGAAAACTTGTTGTAATATATTTACATATCTATATAAATATAAATATTTGTAAATCATATGTAAACTTACAAATTCATTACGTTCCATTTTTCAACATTCACCCTTCAGCACAAGAGTAGATAGTGTATATACTAAATAAATAATAAGGAAATTGTATTTGAAGACTTGTCAATTTTATCATTGTTAAGTAAAATCTGTTTCCTTGTTTTTTAATATCACAGTTAGTTACACGGCGGAGGTGGCAAGTTATGTCGGTCTCCACTCTACTAATTTTTCGAGATCAGATCATTCACAGCCGTAACTAATTTGTAAAACCAGTAGTTCTCTCAGACACTGGGACTTCACCATTTTCTGCAGAAATTCTATTTCTGTAATTGTCAGTACTATACTGATCCAAGAGCCAAAATAAAACCTCACGCCACAATAATCATTACAATTGTAATACGTTCATCATTTCAAAACACAGTAGTATACGAACAATATAGTAATGCAATGGTGCATAAAGATGAACCAACATATTAACAGCGACATTTACCGGTTTTGAAATATTTGAATGTGAGTTTACTTTATCTCAATGACAGGCACAACTGTAAGGACGAATGACATCTAGTAAACAACGATGGTGGTAGCGTTTCTTACGTTTATTAACTCACAACTCACGACGAATATATGTACAGCATGAAGACAAAAAAATGTGCTCTATAATGTAGCAGGACTTTGCTATTTCCTTACCCTACATGGGTTTCAAATCTTTCTGGAGTCATGCTGGTTCATGAAATAATTCACTGGATTCTATTACTTCTAAGTCTTTCTCTCGTTGATATCTTTACAAAGTTTATGTTGGCTAGGATTAAGATAACTGGTCGAACCACCAGGGAATGATAATTTTATCCATTATAGTTGTAGTAATCATTATCTTGAAAACACTACTCGCCCATTTTCTTAAGTCACGTGGGCCACGAGTCGGAATTTTTTTTTTTTTTTTTTTTTTGTTCGGTTTTTGCCTTCTTCTAGCGTGGTCCGTCCTTTCAACCTATTTGGTTATATCAGAGCGCATTTACCATCCAACAAAAAAAAAAGTCAACTCTGTTGACTGCTAACCCGATCAGCGTTGATAGATACTAAGTCCTGAAAAGGACTAACATTATCTATCTGCTAGCATAAAGCCCTAAAAAGGACTCGCCAGCTACGCCAACGCCCGAGCTACATGATTAAAAGCCTGGATCAACGGAAGCCACATGACCCTTACTCAATTCTCTTAACTCAACATTTACTTTCCCCGTTTACCTATTCCCACTACTGTCCCTTTATGGAATCCCATCACACGATGATGATGATGATGACGACAATGCTGATGATTATGATGATGAAGACGACGATGCTGATTATGTTCACAATTTTGTAGTGCTTGAAATATTCTTCATGCCTCTCACATGTTGTTCACACTTATTAGCCTTCGCTCTTAAAACTTATTCATTGTGACGAAACGTCTGAACGTGTTTTTTGGTGGCTCTCTCACATCTTTAGCCACTACGACAGTATCATTTCTTTTCTTCATTTTATCTCCAATCGCTTTTATTTGACATAATTGTTATGCCCTTTCATTCTTTATTTTACGCTCTATGCTGCATCTAGTAGGGTGAAGTCTCTAACACTCCACTCCCCTACGGAAGTATCTGCTATGGGACTGTCTTTATCTTGCTTACAACTCCTCAGACGTATTTACGTTCCGCCAGGTAGTTACACTGGTCAGCGATAATACGCTTACCAATCGACTCAGTCGCCGGCCACCTTTGATAGGACACCATCCTCGTTTAACACAATATGGTCTCGTACGAGGATGAAGAGGTAGCCAAGATTGTCTGTCTGGAGAACGCACGATCACAGACGATATCAGATAATAGTTTCACGAGACCATTCCTGTGTGTGATTATCATGATAATATGTCTGGAGAGACAATATTGGCGATAGGTAGCATCTGGATATCAAATGAGTTCGCAGATGGTGTTTATGAGTTGTGCACAAGATGTCACCGGAAATATTACCGCATGATTAGACAGAGATCACGTGTGGAATATTAAAATTAATATTTTAAAACACGCGAGGGGATATTTTAATGAAACACCCCAACCCACGTAGTGTTAGAGAGACTTGATTGGTTTGATTTGAGAGCCGGAATATACAATGAATTCTATTGGAACATTCGGCGGAAACACAATCTGTGATTTGAACTGAGAATGAGAGATATAATCTAGCGAACTCAGAGTCACAGAACAGACAGCTTCGCAACTTCATACGAGCAACTCACAAACAGCCAGAAGAGAAGGATCGGACCTAGAATTCCATTTTTAACAGGGACAGATCGAGTATTGGGCAACTTTGGCTTTACAAGTAAACCCGCATTTATATACAAGACTGTAAACTTAAAAGGACCAGGACTTCAATTACCAAGAGTGGAACATAGGAATTTGATCACAAGTCATAGAGGAATTAACAAAAGTTTTCCCAGGCCAGTGATTTCGCAGAACATCCGCCGTCAGAGGAATTAACTCTAATTTCCCAGACCAAGTCATAGAGAAATTAAACAAAAGTTTTCCCAGGCGAGTGATTCCGCATAACACCCGCCGTCAGAGGAATTAACTCCCTTTCGGACAGAAGCGTCATTACACTTCTATCTACATCTCTGCCAAGAGTAATCTTGTGCAAAGGTAAACACCTTTGACGACCCATTTAGATACTCTTGAGTTTTGGCCATTGTTGGACCACTACTGCAAAGCAGGGTAGGCAATCCGTGACATTCATCAAGCACTGGGTGAGCTGACATGGGTGATAATGTCTCTCTACAACCTATTGTCCCCAGTTGTGTTTGATAAATTCTGTAGTTCACCTCTTCCATTGCCACAATGTCAGAATGTCCAATATCTTCTCTCTTTGTCACTCAACTTTCCCGTTTCAGAATGTATTTCAGTTTTCCTGCTCTCGTCAAATTTCCAATGAAAGTGGGTTGCTTTCGTTTACTATGAGCGATAAGCTCCCTTTGCGATATGGCTCACGACATTCTCATCGCACTTTTTATCTGTCCATGAGATTCTTAGCAATCTTTTTTTAAAAATAATTGTGGCCTCCATGGATTTTCCTACTTGTCTACAAACTATCCATGATTTACTGAGCAATAACTAATTCGAGACAGTGTTTATTGTATGTTTGGTATGTACTCAATATATATCACTATTAACTACCTTCAGACAGTCATTTTCTTGTCTCAGTGTCTCGATTTCTTGTCTGGCTTCCAACAGTTCACACTGTAATAACAAAATGTCTGTATCCAAGGTTTCATTTGACGATATCTATGAGAAAGTAGATGAAATTTGACGATATCTATGAGAAAGTAGATGAACAAAACAAAGATGATTAAGAAGTAAGAGTAAAACAAGGAAGTGTTTCCGTTGTAAATGATAATAATGACCCATCATCAAACATCTGCTCTGGCCAGAGTCGTTAGTCGGGGTCGTGGGGTCAGTGGTTTTTAGTGGAGTCAGAGTTGTGGAGTCGGTGGTTTTTAGTGGAGTAAGAGTCGTGGAGTCGGTGGTTTTTAGTGGAGTCAGAGTCGTGGAGTCGGTGGTTTATAGTGGAGTCAGAGTCGTGGAGTCGGTGGTTTTTAGTGGAGTCATAGTCGTGGAGTCGGTGGTTTTTAGTGGATTCGGAGTCGGTAAAAGATGTCCTGATTCCGACTTCGAATTTTACGAGACTTAAGCCCAGGCAGGTGTTTTTCTTTAAGAATCAATTCATTATATTTTTTTAAAATTATCATATTTACTTTGAGTTTTTGTTTTCTTTTATTGTATGAATGAATGAATAAAACTGTAACCTACGAAAGCCACTTACTCATTTATTCACACATATACCATACTTATACATATAACTTCGTATAAATATTTAATTGTATGCCATACTACTAGCAAAAAACAAAACTCCACGACCCTGTTTTCAGCTAAGGCAAAGATTTCTTCGTCTCTCTCTCTCTCTCTCTCTCTCTCTCTCTCTCTCTCTCTCTCTCTCTCTCTCTCTCTCTCTCTCTGTCTCTCTCTCTTGATAACACGCCGAGTCCCTAGTCATTCAATAGCGGACTGTTCGAATATTTTACGAGTTCTTATAACACGCCATCCTAATCTGATAATGTTTCATATCTTTGTCTAATTTACCGTATGAAGAGTTTGATATTCGTCAGTCTATGTGTTTGTTTGTTTGGTTTTTTATTTAATATCTTTTTTGTCGTTAGTTTATTGGGTTTTTTTTTAATGTATTTTAAAAACATACTTTGATTATGATGGATATTGCAAATGTATGATGATATATTAACTTTAAAATGATGTGACCGCTTGGCATACACTACCATTTATACATGTTAAAAAAACCCACATAGAATGGGAATAACAAACGTTAAGCAGATAAAGCGTCTTTGCACAAAACGCAGTATAGATTTTGCGTTCAGATGGCAGTCACGACGATGAGAGGCATGGTATAGCTGTCTCAGAAAATAATAATGAATGCGTGTTTTTTAGTGGAAAACTTTGTGAAGTGAGAGTTGCTATTTTGGTTTTTTTCCATCGTTGATGGAAAAGAGAGATGTCACAAAAGTCGAAACAACAGAAAGTCGTGTGCAAAATGTCGAAAACAGAGAGACGTGTGTAGAAAATTGTAACGTGTGAAAAAAAGAATGAGTCGTGTGAAAAATGGCGGGAAAAGGAAGGAGCTGCATATAAAAGGAGAGATGTGGGCGATAGGATCATTAGAGATGAAATTAGAGATGGAATTAGATTAGCGATAGGTAGAGATTTTTTGTTAGGCAGTTTTATAGGGTTAGGTGAAATTCATCTTTGAGATTATCAAGACAAGTTTTTTTTAAGTAGAAAACGTTTTTGAGTTGACAAGTTTCTAAGTTGTATTTTATTCTGTTGGATATATTTTTCCTTGTGGATATATATTTTCCTTGTGGATATATATTTTCATTGTGGATATATTCACTATTCTGTTGAGCGTAGTAAACGATCAAATCATTGTGAAAAATGCAGCACTTGTCTAATGACATCAAATAAACTCTGATTGAATTTTCTACATTGCTGTGTTACAGTTGGATCATTTGAAAACCATTATAAGATGTATTGCTTATCACTAAACCTAAAAGGGTAAGAACGAACATGGAAAGGAAAATAAACATCTGTCAAGAATCTCCATCTCAGGAGGCAGGCCTGTAACCACTTGAACAGAAACGTATAAAGGATTAGCTCTCGTCAAAATATTTACCTGCGCACATTCAACATGACCCGGCCACAATGATACATATATAAATAATGCTTAAAGTAAACATGAGGATGAAAGGATACAGTATGCATGACGAGAGTGAGAGGAAGGGCAGAATGTCAGACAGGCCTGCGTGCCCACTTCTTAACACTTCTCTCTCTTCTTCTTTTTAACAAACGTAAGAATATCGTCCAATATTTGCCTCCCGCCATCTCCTCAATGAGTCTACGCTGTTCTGTCTAAATATTGGTTATAATCAGTGTATTTAATGAAGCTCTATTCTTGTTTCTGTGTCTTATTTACAACACAATCTTATTGACAATAATTTGAATTGTCTATATATCGTGAGCTATCGGCATCAGACATTACTGCTTGTTTGTTTCTATCTTAACTATTTACAATAATTTAGTGTTGGGCGTTTTCATGTTTTTCTTTTACTGTTGATCGTTTTCATGTTCATCATTTCTTTGTTTCTCGTTAGGTTTGATATGATGCTTCATTGACACAATTAGATGTTGATGTTGCCACACACATGAACACTCAGAAAACGATGTATCACTTGTGACATATAGGCACGATGAGATGATGATGTGACACTTCTAACACACAAACACGCTAACATTTTAAGATAAACTTCAAGATTCAGCTTGTATCTCTTTTAAACAAGGACTACCAATTAAAAATGACACAACTAAAGTTACACCGTCTAACAGCAAAAAATCGTACAAAACTGGAGAAAGCCATTTCTGTATAGGAAATAAATAAGTAAATAAATAAATAAAATTAATAAACAGGTACTCGTTGGACATACAGGATGACACCAGACAACAGAAAAGAAAATATAAGTGATAGTCTTACCAGGAATCAAACCTAGGACCAACCAAACGGTGCCATCGCCTTGCGGTGACAGTGCATCTTGAAAGGGCAATCAGCCTATATTGCACCCTTCGCTCGGTATATGAAGCAGAACAGTTTGCGTGCTTATTAGCAGTCACGATGAACCAGAGCATGATATCGCAGCTGCCAAACAGCAAAGCCAGGATGTACCCACGCACTTAACGGACATATTGGCACCACTAGACTTGACTTATTATCACCACAATGTAGACATTTCTGCTTTATGGCGTGATGAAGTGGTTCAATATTTCATCGTCTTTTGGCTTGGTTTGGTTTGAAGGACTATCTTCATTGCACACGGACAACTCCATCAGTGCTCCGATCTCTTACCTTAGATCACACAAGGAGGATCTCAGCACAGTGCACGAACTCCGTAGCACTGGCCAGAATCCCCATGTGAGTATATAGGAATCACACATTCTATACATATTTTTGTGATGTTTAGGTTTCTAATTTTTAAATTTTGTCAGGGCAAAGGCCTTATGGCCATCTCTTTACGATTTCCAATGCCGTGGGATTTTTAACATGCGCAACTTGCACACGGACCTCTTATTTTTTCGCCCGTATCCGAGAAGGCTGATCATCCGATCTCACTACCCAGGAGACCAGGGGGTAGTATGACATCATTAGGACCACTCGTTCTGAAAAAAAAATTCCATAAACTATATTCCTTCTACTGGGAACCGAACCCGGTATCTCTTTGTTCGAGCCCTCATACAGCACCTGAAATGCCCAACACCCAGCCCGCCGATGCTTGGAACATCCCCTTCGGCCAAAAGAAGGCGACATGGGGAAGATTTATGATTACGTTGAAAAGACAGACTGAGACAGACCTGTAATAAGTGAAATGAACAACTAAAAGTGCAGTAAAATCAATTCAAAGAGAGTTATTCCTACAGCTATCTCCTATCTTTAACCCACGTGCTGATAAGCGTGCAAATATTCAAACTAAGGAAATGGTATTCAATAACATCCGTCGCTACGACTCGAAGAATTCCACTAGACCACGTGGTCTTTTATATTTGGACGCCGTCATCACCCTTCAGCGCCTTAAAGAGCCTTCAAGAAAATTATGTTAAGTCTTCCTGTCACGTGTCATCAGCTCAGTGTCTATCCGCAGCTTCTTCAGCCGCTTTACGTCTGTCTCCAGTTCTGTTTGACGTGTGTTCTCCATTCTTGATCTACCAGTCTTACACTGGGGACTCTACTATAGTTTGACGTGAGATCTAAAATAAGTGATTAACTTTTTCTAGGTTGAACGTGGCCCACCTCGCCCAACAACAACAACAACAACAACAAAAAAACGATATGACTGAACCATGAAATACAATATCAACTTACACAGTTAATTCTCGCGGTCTGATTTGCAGTCTCAGTCGGTCTTGGCGGTTGTTCATGACTTCTGCAGTTATTATTTCTGGCCCCTCTTGTATTTACAGTCGAGCTGGATGTATTTCTGTCTAGTATGCTGAAACTCACGATCGGTCGAAGTAATCCCATTCCAAGAGAATGTGAGTCATGAGGTATCTGTAGATCTCCTTTCCCGGGGGAGCTCGTTCTCCTATCGACGGTGACCACGGACTGTTTATCTGCCTGCACAAGAGTGTCTGTACTACCATTGTTGCTGGGGTCATCAGTAAAGGTCTGTACATTGATGGGTGGTGTTGAGTTTACACTAGCTTCGTTTGTAGACATCGTTAGGTTGGACTGAAACGTGTTTGTACTGGCTGCACTACTATTGGAGAATTGATTTGTACTTAGAGAATGTACTGTTCCATCAGCCTCTAATATGGACACAGATTTCTTCCTGTGTGAAAATAATTTCTTCTTCCCAGACTCTAATTTGTATTCATTACTATTACTTTGTTTTACCACGCTTTGACTTAAAAATGAATCCACTGAGATTTTGTTTACGAGCTCTCGTGTCTGCTTTTCTTCAGCTTCTGTCTTTCGGTCATCTGAGCTTAAATCTGCTACGACAGATTTTCGACGCCTTTTAATATCTGTGTTGCCAGACTTGTGGACGACCGGTACTATCAGCTCAAACAAACTCTGTTTCATTTTCGTCTCTCCAAATGTGTTCAATTTTAAATCGTGCCATAAGGTTGATTCTTTATTCAGTGTTGAACTTTTTGGAACGTCACTGTCTGATAATAGTGACGGGTTACTAACGTCTTTCGCAAGATCGTCAAGTTCGTTCGCCTGTTTTTCCAGTGACGGCTTTTTGGGTTCATATTTGTCTCCAGCACGCAAGTAACTGGTTAGAGCTTCATTCACTAAATCGTTGTGTTTGTCTTTAGACATGCCAAGAAATTTTTTTGTCGGTGCTGTAGGCATGGCACTCTCTGGGTATTGCCTTTTCGAGAACGTCGTATCCTTGGCCACTGAGATGTTTCGGTCACTGCCTGAGGCCATGTGTTCGTAAGTCTTGCTTACATTACCAGAAATTGTTAGAATTATATCATTAATGCGCAAGAATCCACATTGTTCCGGATCGAAGCCCACCTTTTTTTTCCTGAACCCCTGAGGTTGAGAAGATAATAAGGTTAACGCTGGGCGTCTGTTGGCAGAACGATGGCTGTCATTTCTGTCTGCAGGTATGTATTCTCTTCGTACACCCATTGCCAGGCTAGAAGATAACATCAGCAGATTGGACTGGTGCGCGGGAATAGGGTTGGGCCTATGCGTGACTACATGTACTGTAGAAGAAATATCTCGTCTGCTCAATGTGTTGTTGTTAGTTATGCATAAATCAGAAGTAACGTTAATAGCATCTGGAGTCTTGGGTTCAAGAGGTAGCTTATCGCACATACTGCTTGCTCTTTGCTATGAAGAGATAATGTCAAATGCTCCTCAATGAATTACTATATCTGCTTACCGTCGCCCTTTATAGCTGTTTGTCGTGTAATTTGAGACTCACTTTTACTTAAGACATGTTCCTGCAAGAAGTATGACTGAACAAACATTATCTTAAAACTGGCGTAATCAAACCTGGTCCATCGGTAAGTGTTTGGCTTCTAGTTATACATAATTACTGTGAGACATTGTATATGGTTGCTTATAACAGTCTTTTCTTTTGTGCACGAATACTTATTTTGAACCAGTTAAAAATTAGTAGTTCGCAAATCAGCTTTTTTCAGAGTCTTGTACGTCTACTTCCTTTCGCACCAGTGAGCATGTCACGTGATCAGTAAAGTTCTTTGGAAATCCCGTTTTTGTGCACGACCACAGAATTTGAGACGTTTTCCCCATTTCCATTTCTACTGTTTAGGGCTGTGAGATGATAGGTTTCCCCATTTCCATTTCTACTGTTTAGGGCTGTGAGATGATAGGCTTACTCATTTCCATTTCTACTGTTTAGGGCTGTGAGATGATAGGTTTCCCCATTTCCATTTCTACTGTTTAGGGCTGTCACATGATAGGTTTCCCCATTTCCATTTCTACTGTTTAGGGCTGTCACAAGATAGGTTTCCCCCTCCTAGTCGCAGGCTCTACCCTTAGATTTCCTCCTACCCTTTATCTCACCAAGGAGCTTTGGCCTTTACCAAACTTATGCCAAGTCTTCCGGTCACGTGCCTTCAGCTCACGGTCTTTAAATGTATTCCTCTCATGTCTGTCTGCAACTCTATTGCCATACGGAATTGGCAGCTCATGTTTTTTCAGCGTTCATTAAGGCGAGACTATCCATCCATCTATTTTTTTATTTGTATTTCTCTGACTTCGATTTAACAGTCCTTTATTATTTTTATTTTATTTATTTTTTGGTTTTGCTTGGAACTTGTAATTATATCAGAACAGGCTGTCATCTAATGAAATAATAATAATACTCTACGTTCAACTGTAAAACTACCAATTATTATTATTATTATTATTCCTTGGTATTTCGTGAGAGGACAACATGGCATGTCAAGGTGCTGGCCATCAAAGCATATATACATTACTTTGACTGCACAGACTACGCTGGCTTGGCCATGCCCATAGCATGGAAGATGGTCGCATTCCAAAAGATATTTTCTACAGACGACTGGCAGATGGCAAAAGAACAGCTGGACAACTGGCAGATGGCAAAAGAACAGCTGGACGACTGGCAGATGGCAAAAGAACAGCTGGACGACTGCAGAAATCCCGCCACCTGGGACGATGAAGCCGCCGCTGTCACCAAGTAGTGATGCTCCATACGGCGACACTTCAGATTTGGTGAAAAGAAGCTCTCACAACAAGTAGAAGATAAAAGAACATGCCGAAAAGAACACCACGAAAAAAATCAGCTGAGGGCTATCACCTCAGGGGCGTATTCCCATAGTCAGTTATGACTGAAGGGCTATCACCTCAGGGACGCATTCTGATAGTCAATTATGACTGAATGGCTATCACCTCAGGGACGCATTCCCATAGTCAGTTATAACTGAAGGGATATCACCTCACGGGCGCATTCCCATAGTCAGTTATGACTGAAGGGGGCTACTGCTACTATTAACATTCTGATGTAACGAGATAGGCTGAGCAACTCTTTCAGTTGTTCTTTTGATTGTAAGTAGGTAGTGATCACTTCCAATCTCTGGCCCCCTCCAGACTCTAGCATCCCGGACATATTTAAACGAGCTCCTCCTAACAATGGCATAGTCGATCACTTATTCTCATTCTTTGTTGGTTCACATCTAGTGTATGCCTGTATGCGCTTATGGGGAAACTTTGTGTTTGTAATGATCAGATTCTGCTCACTGCAGAATCTAAGGAGTCGCTTTCCACTGTCATTGAGCCAACATCACGCAAGAAACCAAGTAAACGAACGGGAGAAATGAGCATTAAGACCTACAAGCTGAGAGAGCCAGAAATTGAGACCAGATATCAGGGGCTTATTGCTACAGCGATGAGAAACACAGAAGAACAACCTGATGACTTGGAAACCCTCTGGCTGAAATTCAAGGACATCATAAAGACAGCTGCTGCAGAAGCATGTGGTGAAGTCCGACTTGGGAACAAGAGAAAGAAGACACCTTGGTGGACAGAGGAAGTCAAAGAGAAAATAAGAGAGAAGAAATGGCATGGAAACAATACTTAGGAGCTAAAAACACAGCAGGACGAATAGAGAAATATAGAGAATATGTGACACTCAGAACAGAAGCAAAGAACAAGGTGCTAGCAGCAAAACAGAAGTCCTGGGCAGAATTTGGAGAAAAGCTAGAAAAAGATGCGCAAGAAAACCAGAAATTGTTCTATAAGAAACTAAAGAACATGAGTGTCGTAGATTTTCGATAGGGGGATTAAGACATAGTTTGGTCCCTTCTGAGTAGAACTAGACAGGTGGTGACTCAGTGAGAGATAAGAAATAGATTTTCACGAGTGAAATGGTGGGAAAATAGGTAGAGTCTGTCCCTGGACACGAGAAGATCCTCTCGGTCAGCCTATCTCTACAACATAACTTTGTTAGTCAGACAGTAAAAGTAAAGGAACCCGTTACACGCCCATTGAGGCATATTGGGAATATGGTGTTAGGCCCATATTATCTTGACCGTCGGCACACGAGGGGTGATGTGGTCGGCATCACGCCGGCCGCCTTAACCTTCCCAGAG
Organism: Oreohelix idahoensis; assembly: GCA_024509875.1. Taxonomy (NCBI): domain Eukaryota; kingdom Metazoa; phylum Mollusca; class Gastropoda; order Stylommatophora; family Oreohelicidae; genus Oreohelix; species Oreohelix idahoensis. Next base: position 46,011 of record JAMPIV010004497.1, read on the forward strand.
TATCTCTGGTACCCATTTGGGGCTGGGTCGACCCAGGAGCCGTTTGTGGCCTAAAAATTTTTCCGCCTCATCTGGGGATCGAACCATAGACCACTGCGCTAGGAAGCCAGTGCACTAACCACTATGCTACCGCGGCTCCATCAGTCAGACAGTATACCTATATATATATATATATATATATATATATATATATATATATATATATATATATATATATATATATATATATATATATATATATATATATATATATATATATATATCTCAACCACTCACATAAGTGACGACAGTTAGACGCACAGACCTGACAAATTATATTTATGGAATAGGGATATTTTGGGACGAGCTGACATGTAAATAAAGTTTTTATGTAAATTTTATTTACTATAAAGAAACTCTCTACAACAGCAATATTATGAATATCATTCAAATACAAATAAACATAGGTTAATGAAATTAATAAAGAAATAGACTCATAGGTGTAATCCTCCCTCCCTTTGTTGAGACTTCTTCTTCTTCTTCTTCTTGCGATCGCATCTTTGATGATTACACCGTCAGACGAGTTCTCATGATGAATTCGACTGTTGTTTGAAGTTCCTCTTTAACTCCATATAGCTTTGAGTTTAGTGTTGAGTCATTGGGCCAGTATATCTTTCTTAACTGGTCATACAGAGGACAGTCCTGTAGAACATGCTCAGCAGTTTGTTCGTTTAATCCACATGTGCACAGTGGTGAAGCAGACAATCGTAGCTTGTGCATGTGTTTATTCAGTTTGTTATGCCCTGTCCTGAGTCGAAAAATAGTTATCTGTCCGTGCCGGTCAAGAGTGTGATAGTCGTCTTTGGGTTGGTTCTGTTCTCTTCTGATAGTCTGGATAGCTCTCTTTTTCTCAAAGTATGTGACTTCATTATCTTCTTGTTCACATTCTCCTCCCTTTTTTGCAAGTTTATCTGCCTTTTCATTTCCGGGTACACCACAATGAGATGGTACCCACTGAAGTATGGTTCTCTTTTTGGCAGCTACCTTGTTTAGTTCATTTCTCAGATGCGGGAGTTTACCACCCTTGAGAGCTTGCAGGACAGACAGTGCATCTGTGAGGATGACTACCTGGTGGCAGTCAGAGTTGGTGTTATAAATCATATTTGCAGCTTGCTCTAGAGCTTGAACCTCAGCTGTATAGTTGGAACAGAATTTACCAGTGGGAATGTGCCTAGTCTCATAGTGGTTGTCAGGATATGAGATAAAGATACCGGCACCTCCATTCCTAACAGCATTAGTTGCTGATCCATCTGTATAGGCATGTATCCATGATTGATCGGGATAGCTTTCTTGGATCATACTCAATGTAGCAGTTCGTTTTTGCAGATCATTATACTCACATCCACTTGTGAGACCACTGACTGATGTATTAATTTGGAGGGCGCTGCTGGCCTGCTCCCATGGTACAGGGTATAGGGTGGGCTTCAGTGGTGTTGTCTTCATGGATAGGTCTTCTTGATGCTGTCTTATAAGTCTTTTCCCCCGATGCACAAAGCTGCTACGCTTTAGACGTCCCAATGCCAGATCATCTAGTCTTGCCTTCATTGGGTGCATTGGCATACTGTTGTACTTTTCCATCTGGATCATGGTTTTTGTGTCTCTTCTATGGGACAATGTCTGTAATCCAGCAACCTTCTGCATCTCTGTTATTGGTGTAGTTTTCATGGCTCCTGTAATGAGCCTGAGAGCTTGATTTTGCACCTTGTCCAAAGACTGCAGATGTGAGTTAGCAGCTGATGACCATGCTGCTGAGCTAAACTCTAAGTGTGGTCTTATTACTCCATTATAAATCTTCTTTAGATTTCGTTCATTTGCTCCCCAGTTGGTACCTGCTAATTTTCTGAGTATGCCTAGTCGTCTTCGGGCCTTTCCTTCTGCGTTTTCAATATGCTTATTCCATGTAAGCCTTTGGTCAAATGTCACCCCAAGATAGGTGGGGTAGCTTTCTTCCTTGATCACGGTTGTCCCTAGGTGTATGTTAGCTGATTTGTCCTTGGGGGCGAGGGAGAACAGTGTTGTGGAGGTTTTGTCTGTGTTTATTGTGATAAGCCATTTCTCTGCCCATGACACTAGCATGTCTGCTGCCCGCTGCATTCTATAATTTGCTGTGGTGACATTTTCATCAGCGCACCAGAGTACTAGGTCATCTGCATATAAGGCAGCTTTAACTCCTGCAGGGAGATCTTTCACCAGGTCATTGATGTAAACAAGGAAGAGTGTTGGGGAAATGACTCCTCCTTGAGGTACCCCCTGATGGAGCAACACTTTTCTGCTCTGCAGACCGTCAAGAGTGACTCTAGTTCTCCTGTTATGCAAGTATGACTGGATCCATTTCATCATGTTGCCTTGGATTCCACTTCTTCTAAGTTTTGCAATGAGGCCATCTTTCCACACCTTGTCAAAGGCCTGCTTGAAGTCGACCCAGATCGTTAGGACCTTTTTCTTCTCCTGGAAGGCATCTTCTATTGCTTGAGACAAGTAAGTAACTTGGTCTTCTATACTGTAGCATTCTCTAAATCCAGCTTGTTCCGGCACCAGGATCTGCTCAGACTCTAAATACCATTTCAATCTGTGGTTGACTATTCGCTCCATAGTCTTCCCAACACAGCTTGTGAGACTGATTGGCCGGTAACTTGCAGCCTCAGTCTTACATTTCCCTTTCTTTAGTATGGGTATTGTGATGGCTTCTCTCCATACTTGGGGTACCGTTCCTTTCAACCAGCTGTGGTTGAATATCTCAAGCAGTTTTGTCTTTGCTGCTGAGCTCAGATTTACTAGCATTTCATTGCTGATTTTGTCTGGGCCGGGTGACTTTTGAAACTTAAGCTTGGAAATAGCCTTCTGTAGTTCTCCTAGTGTGATGGGTTCCCTCATTGGGGCAGGAGTATCTGTCTGTCCCATGGTTGCCAGTATTTCTTTTCTTATCTCTCTCTGATGATCTATGTTAATGGGTAAGTTGCTTTCTGAACTGTATCTTCTAGCAAATAAGTCTGCAGCTTGTTTTCCTCTGAAAAGTTTGCCACCTTCATCCAATGTGATAGTCTGCCTAGGTGAGGAACGCTCTTCATTTAGAGACTTGACTAATCTCCAAAGTTTCCTGCCGTCTTTCTCAAGGTTCAGCGATGCCGTTTTAGTTCTCCAGCTTTTCCGTTTTTCTTCTAGCTTTGTTCTCTGAAACTCTGCTACAGCCTTTTTCCATTTGTTGTGAGTTTCAAGTGAAGGCTGAGACTCTGCGTCCTTTCTAGCCCTGTCCATAGCTTCCTGACGTTCTTGGAGTGTGCTGGACCAGTATGGTATGTAGTTACGCCGGCATCCTTTGGGAATGGTTTCTTTTGCTGCTTGTAGTATGCATCCGTTGAAGTCTTTTACCACTTCATTAATGTCTCTGTTCTGTACCTTGAGGGTAGACAGCAGCGTGTTCACCTGATGCCTGAATAAACCCCAGTTGGCTTTTTTGTAGTTCCATCTTGTAATGGCTGGGCCTGTACTGAGAGTTGCACTCTGGACAGTAAGAAAGATTGGGCGATGGTCGCTTCCCCCTAGTTGGTCTCCTACTTCTCTACTAATAGATCCAGCTATATCTGGTGTGGAGAAGGCAAGATCTGGTGTTGAAGTTGTGTGCCATCCTCTGGAGTAGAAGGTAGGAGTATCTGTGGCATTATTAACTAGGATTAGGGAGTGATCATCTTGCCAAGTTTCAACCTCTTCACCTCTGTGATCCAGATGGTTATAGCCCCAGCTCTGGGAGTGGCTATTAAAGTCTCCAACTGCTATAAAGTTGGTGGCTGGTACCTGTATAGAGCTGAGACTCAGGGGTTTGTTGTTCGGACAGTAATAGTTCAGGAGTTCTATTTCCATCTTGTCTACCTTTATCTGCAGCAGCTGATATTCTGCTCCATCCATGAAGGTTTTCCTTTCGTGTGCAGGAATGTTATTCCTTACAAGAGAAAGTACTCCTCCTTTTCGTCTATCTTTTCTGTCGGATCTGAAGCATTGATATCCCCTTATTTTGAAGGTTTGATCTGCTTTCAAGTGAGTCTCTTGGATACAGCAAACACTGACTTGCTTCTCATACAAGATGTTTTCCAGCTCTGTCTTTTTGCTGTATCCAGCCTGCTTGCTGTTCACTCCCTCTGCATTCCAGTGCATTATGACAAGTGGCACTCTGGGTTTCTCTTTTTCTGTTTTGTTTTGGTCAGTAGTTCTCCTCCGCCGTCTGCTGACTCCACAAGACGGTCTAGAGGGTCCTCCAGTAGCTGAGGGTGGGCTCTGTCGAGGCTCAGAGCCCGGCACTGCACCTGCCTGGTGGAGCTCCACAGGGCGAGCACCAGAACGAGATTTATTTGACGGTGTACTCTCCATAGAAAAAAAAAAGCGAGTTGCATGATACTGTGGTTTCCGGTGCGCCTTCTGGCCCAGTATCTACGACTTTAGCACCTGTTCAACGGGAGAGTGGGCTCATCCCTAATCTGTTTATGTTCCCAGTAGTAGACTATTCGCAAGCAGCCTGGGGGTGTCACTGCTCTGCGCGGACCTTGTTTACCGAGGCGGCGTCCGAGCTCGTATGGTGAAAATATGGTTGCGTTATCTTCAAAATAGCCCTGTCTTTCCCGTGGCTTTTCTGCCATCCTGCAACTTTGAGTTAGGGAGTTCTGAGCTCCAGTCTCTTTCCCAGGCATTTTATCCTGGCCTGGCACGCATACAGAGGACCCCACTTCTGGTTCTAATTTAGCAGTTGGGGATAGGTGGGGTAGCACACTGTGCATTCCCCGTCATCCAGGGGGCTCTCCAACTATGCAGAGCTTGCACAATGCTGTGCTCTGGTTCTGGGCTCTCCCAAGGAATCCTCACGTCCTGCACAGAGCCACTTCCAGATACCCACCACCTGCCAACCCTCCATTGTAGAAATCTCCTGCATGCGGCCATCCAGTCAAGAGCCAGTATTAAGTCTGGTGCCCAAGTGTTCCCCCCAAGCTCAGTGTGCAATGCTGGGTTCTCATCATGCTGCAACACAGGGGGGATTGTGATGCTCAGCCATCTCTCTCAATTCTGCACCGATAAGTGACATCGGGGACTTAACTGTGCCTCAGTACTGGGAGGCCCCGTTTCCGGGTACACCACACACAGCCAAATGAGGCAACGGTCGCCGTGGGTGTGATAGACGACAAACAGTGAAGAATGAGGCAAGAAAGCATTTAACCCATGAAGTGGGGGTGGATTGGTGCAGACCAGAGCATGTACCACTCGCCGGTGGGTTCTGCATCTACACCTATAGGGTTCCACCCACTCCTCAGCCCATTTAGTCTGGCCCCTCACCCAGGACCTGTCCGGCTTGGGTGACCCTGCCAGGAGTAAAACTCCCGCCGGCATAGCTCCCGGGATCATTGGGGCGCTCAAGCTCTCCAACCACGGCAAGGTAGGCTTACATGTGGAGAGTTTGTTGAGACGAAGATCCCGTTAGAAGAAAGTTATTAACCCCCAACGAGGCAAAGATTTATACGCTATGGTCTAGGATTTCCCTCTACAGTAAAGAACAGAGTTTATACGTTAATCTATTCTGAAAGGGACAGTATTAGCAAAACTTACTAAAAAAAGAAATAAACAACGTCAGTACATGGATTCTACAAGATATATATATATATATATATATATATATATATATATATATATATATATATATATATATATATATATATATCTATATATCTATATATATATATATATATATATATATATATATATATATATATGGGAATTAGTCATTCATCCTTCCTCTCATCTCAGACAACCGTGGCCACGTGCATTTTACCTAATACTTGGTTTGCACCTTCTGGAACAATCTTTAGGACACAGCAAATCCAGTGTTATTTTGGCAAAGAAAACCCCAGCTCCTCAAAGACAGATTAAATTCACTTCTCCGGTGAACGTTCACTTTGTTACTTTTATTTAGGATTACTGTTTATGTCACATTAATTAGACCAGGTAAGAAATTTAAGTGCTCACAGTGTCAATAGCTTGAGATTTCCAGTACATAGGAATGTCAGGCCAGTAACTTCTCTCAGTATAAAAAATTCCTTGTCACACCAAGAATGGTCAAACGTCGGGAAATGTTAATGTTTGTTAGGTCGCCACAACGGGCTGAATGTAAATGAAATTGGGAAAAAGAAATCTGGATCTATAGGCCCAGTTACAAAGTCACTCTTAATGTTCTTTGGGTTGGTACTCTGTCTCTTTCTGGGTGTAAACACGAAGCCAGACAGGTTCACCTTGAAGATCCAGATACTAAGTAAAAATGTTCTTTTGTAAGGTTATTCTCAGATTACATGGAAGCCGCTGGTAAGGTATTTGGGTTTGACCCAGTACTGTGTATAGGAGAAAAAAATACATTTTGGCTGGTCTTTCTCTCAATACCAGGAACGTTTTCTATCATTTCAGGGAAGCACTGTTGTTTCCAAATTGGTAGCTTGTGTGCAGTACATATTGGCGTAGCTGTTGATATTGGGTTTATGGGGTATGCTCTCATCTTTACTTTGACTGTCTCTACAAAGTTGCTTCGCTTCAGTCTTCCCCTTCCAAGTCCATTTATTCTCTGATGCATTGGGTGGTCTATTAGCCTCCTGAATTTCTCGGCTTGTTGCTGGGCTCTGCTATCTCTTCTATCCATCATAGGCTGGAGGTGAGTAATCTTTTCCAACTCTTCAATGGGTGCTGACTTCATGCCCCCTGTTATGATTCTCAATGCTTGGTTTTAGCTTCTGTTTATTTTGTAAAGTTCGACTTAGCTGCCGTTGACCATGCTGCAATGCCATATTCTAAGACTGGTCTCACTCACCCAGTATATAGCTGTTAAGTTATTTTATATTCACAGAGGGGGAGTTAAATGTTTGAGATCCTCACGTGCGTCTAGTATTTTGTAGACGCACATTTGAGCGCAGCTAGTTTAATTGTATGTTTAATTATTTGCGTACGACCGTGCACCATTTTTAAACGGGTATGGCGCGGTTTGTCGCAGTGATTTGTTGCTATTCGGGCAACATACTTGAAGAGATCAAAGGATCCTTCGTCGTGAACAGACGTTATTTGGCCTGGGATCTTATCCCAAGTATAGGGAGAACACGGCCATGATATAATTATAATCATCTGCAAGATGATGTTACTTTTCTTGTGCCCGACATGCCAAGAATAATGTATTGTTAATATTTAGCCAGAATCGGCTTATTGTAGTATTCAGCCTCTGATATATAGCCTATATTTCTCCAGTACCGTTTATTGCAGAGCTTCAACCTGACCAGTGGAGTCGGTTGTTAGTGTGTTTAATATAATGCTAGGAGATGTTATTGGATTATCGTTAAATATATTTATGCTCAACGCTTTTAACATGGTTATGTTTGTAAACCCATGCATCCTACAACTTCGTTGCCGTAGAACTTCCATTAACCTTCGTGTGGTAACGGCTAGTGCAGTCAGTCAACGTCTATGTTGATTATTATTGACTATGTATTTTTTCTGCCATGAATATAATATTGATGATTGTCTACCTTACTGATGTCAACGTTATGTCTTCAATAAACTGTGTGTTGTCACCAACTGTCCACTATGAGTCCAGCATCTATTTATCGCCAGTTTGGTCATACTGTCTTGACCCATTAAACATTGTTACCGAGCTCAATTGTCATCACCATAAGCAAAAGTAACGGCCCACATCATATTCGTGTTACCAAGAAATACATCTGCCACACATAGTAAGCCCGACAGCTCTGACAACATCAGCGACAGTCCCGTTAAAGAAAACGCACCGGTACCAATAGCTTCTTTAGTACTCTCTCATCTGCTCCCCAACCTGTGCAAGCAAGTTTTTTCATGATTGCCATTCTCTGCCTTGCTCTTGTCCTGTTTTTTTCAATCTGGGTTTTCAAAGTCAAGCGGTGATCAAAGGTAATGCCTAGGTAGTTTGGGTTTTCATCCAGATGTAGATTTTTCCCATTTAGCACCAATTTGGAGATCTGTGGTTTGTTTGAGAGAGAAAACACTGTGTATGATGTTTTCCCTTCATTTATCTTTACAAGCCATGCCTTGGCCCACTCCTCCAATGATGTTGGGGCTTGCTGCATCCGAATGCTTGCCATAGTGATATATTCCTCTGAGATCCACAGGGCTAAGCCGTCTGCAAAGGAAGCATTGTGGGTTCTTCTTGGAATATTCTCTGCATATTCATATGCAAGGAACAACGTGGGTGACAGGACACCCCCTTGGGGAACACCCTGCTCCAATACCATCTTCCTACTGGTCTGTCCTTGTAGTTGGACTCTGGCAGTTCTATTCTCTAGATAGTGGCTGATCCATTTGAACATTCTCCAACACACTTCACTTCTTTGCAGCTCGACTTTCAGTTCATCTTTCCACACTTTGTCAAATGCTTTTTCTAAGTCCACCCAAACCACCAGTGTGTGCTTTTTTTCTTGGAAAGCGTCCTCAATTTTCTGAGTTATATACGTGATCTGATCTTCAGTGGATCTGTGTTTTCTGAATCCAGCTCTCTGTGGGGCTAAAAGATGTTTTTCCTCTAGATGCCACATTAGTCAGGTATTAATTATGCGCTCCATCAATTTTCCAACACAGCTAAGTAGACTGATAGGTCTGTAGCCATTTGATTCTGTCTGAACTTTGTCTTTCTTAGGTATTGGAATCAGTATGGCGTCTTTCCATGTCTGTGGTACTATTCCTCTTTTCCAGCTGCAGTTTAGGATGGCCAGAAGCTTCTTTTTTGCCTTTGTTCCTAGGCCTGTTAGCATTTCATTGGTTATCCCCATCTTTTCCAGGTGACTTCTTTTTCTTTAGCGCCCTCATTGCCTCTTCCATTTCTTGCATTGTTAACTTTGCCATCATGTGTTCTTCTGGTGCAAACTTTTTGTTGTCATGACTCCTTTGTTCATCAATGATGGCCTTTCTTCTGTCTATAGGGACATCAATGTGGTTTGCGCCAGCATAGTGTTCCATAGTGTTCCAGCATTTGCAGCTTTTTTTCCCCCGAGAGCATATTTTCACCTTGTTTGATTGTGATGTGATTTTTGTAAGGTTTTCAAGCCATTTAACAACACAGTCTAAATTGATATTTCTAACCAAAGTAAATTTGTCATTCTTTTATCAATCAAACAAACAAACAAATGAGCCACATAACATAAAAGTGCATACAAACAGAAACAAATGAAGCAGAACTGAAATTGTTTTTTTTTTTTAATGAAACAACTCAAATTTTTGTGTTAAAAAACATGATCATGTTTGTTAACTTCCATTACAGTATGAGATATCATTCAAATATCAAATCTAACAACAAAATTCATATTAACAATAGTCAGTAAGCACAAGAATTCTACAAAACAAATCAAGTGATGCCATCTGCAGCACAGAAATCTGGTGCTTCATGAAGTTTTCACAAGAAAAGCTACATCTTTTATGTTCTGGGTATTACAGGTTTTGTGTTATCTATGTTGTTTATCTCTGTGCCAAAGTCTCTCCAACCCTGTTACCTGATCACCCCCTCATTACCCTATGTTCTTAATCACTCCCCCCATTCCTCTCTTGATCATGCCTCTCTCTCTATCCCTTCCTTCAGTTCTCTTTTCTTGCTCACATCTCTCAAAGTTTTCTCTCCATTCATTCATTCTTAATTTTTCACTCCTGAAGGTGCATGGAACCACAAATGAAGCAGAAAGCCTTGTTTCTGTATCATACAGTAATAAATTGTATATATAACAGTTGAGCATTCCCATTTCCTATGCGTTTCTTATTTGTTGTCTTCACATTAGTATAAGGAACTATGGTCTGATAACCAACATGAACTGCCCCAGAAACTACCTTTGCAAAAGCATGTAACTGCATTGGTGAAGGCTTCCTGCAAGTGGACTAGCGCAGTGCTGGCTCCAATCTCCACAAGGAGTTCAAAGGAAAATCATGATATTCAAACTGCTTTTATTTATGACATCACTTATAGATACTGTCCCTTCATTTTTAATTAAACTATAGTATGGTGAAGTTCCTCTTGTATGATGTAGACAGCAAGACTGCAGTTAACACTCAGGCCTATACTGGTCCAACCAACATTTTCCCAAGAACGCTATTAATTTGACCTCCATGCCCCAACATCTTCTCACATCTACTTGCACAAAGAAGAAGCAAAAAACATGACATTCACTGACAGATACATAGATACGTGTACCACATTTTCAGTAGACTTCTTTCATCAAGATAAGAAAATTTTTTTTTAAAATTCAGTGGTAGTTCTTCAGAGCTATGATGTTCTTTGTGTTTCTGGCTCCTCTAAGCTTTTCACTTCCTTCATGACCAGGTGTTTGTTAGTTTCTTTGGACAATGTCTTGTACATTACCAATGCCTGGGAGACAACAAACACAGAAATCTTAATATGTACTAACTTACTTCTGTACTAACATAAAAGTCTTTCCTGGCAGTTTTTAACAGTAAATTTTTAAAACAAACTTCCAGCAAGGTGGCAGTGCCCCAAATAGTTTTTGGAGATTTCTGAGCAGACAAAAAAAAAAAAAAAGAAATAGAAAGAAAGAAGAACAGAACTCTTGTTTTTTGTTAGACAAGTCATAAGAGCCGACTAACACGAGGAAGTGCATAGGATTGGCAATCTCAGTGGGTAACACAAACTGCTACAGAAACCACAACTGCAAGAGCATATGAAAGGTTTGGTGCAGGCTTGCCTGCAAGAGCACAGGAAAGGTTTGGCGCAGGTTTGCCTGCAAGAGGACCAGCTGCATTGGTGGTTCTATGCTCCATAAGCAGCAAAAATGGGAAATGATTAACTGGCAGTCTCTAAAAATATACATTCTATATCAATCTCTAACGGCAGTCTTTCACAGCAGCCAATGTAGACATTTTTCAAGGCTGTATTTGACTGGCAGTCTATTTCTCTACTTTAACACTAATCTTGGCAGTTAATTTAAGGGTAAAAGTTTCATAAATGTTTTTCATAGGAGTCTTCCATAGCAGTCTTTGACAGTAGCTTTTAACAACAGGCCTTATTGCAGCCCTGATAACAACCCTTTATTACTTTCATAACAATTTTTTATGACAGACATTCATAGGAGTGCTGCTGGCAGAGCTTCATAGAAATCATTCACAGCATCTGTGAACAAACTATATCAGAAAACTATTTTATAATTGATGATAGTTATTCATGAAACGGCCTTCTAAAACAGCTTTTCACTGTTCAGGCAGGAGTTTTTCAGAGCAGTCTTTCATTGCAATTTTTTATGACAGAATTAAGTGGCAGCTGAAACAGCCTAGTTTTTCATGGTAGCCTGTTATACTGTCATACAAATCTAATTAGGAAGAGTATTCAGCTTTATTCTTGTTGATAACTGTCAATGAGAATAAGAAAGAGAGTTCTTCAGTGTTATATAGAACCAATCCTGACATACAGAAGTCATTCATGGATAATTAGTAAAAGTAGACAAGTAGGGAAAGCACTACAAGCTGTAGAGATGTGGTTTTACAGAAGAATGTTATTGTTGAACACAATCAACATCATTGCACTCTGGGTAAACCCACAGGTACTCAATCTCCTTCAGTATATGTCGAAGAGAATGAATGCTAACTGTTCCTGTAGCTTGCTGGTTGTATGTTAAAAATACCACGGATAGTTTACAACAGTAATGAGGATGTCCTGAAAGAGGCCAATAAGCAAAGTAAGCTTATTCCGCATATTAGAAGGAAGCCATGCACTTTCTTTGGACTTGTTATAACAAGAAGAAACCAGGAATATACTGTGACAACAGGAAAGTTGGAATATATTGTGACAACAGGAAAGTTGGAATATATTGTGACAACAGGAAAGATTGAAGAAAACAAAGACAAAGGATGGCATAGAGAGAAGATATTGGACAGTCTGACATCATGGCATGGAAAGATGTCAGCAACATAATTGATAATTAGTACTTGTCACAGGAAGTTGAGGAGAGGCAGGATGGCCTACGCCACCAGGTATGGTGAGTGTCTCTTGTTGGCATTGCGGATGACACGTTCTGTCTAAAATAGTCTATCTGAATTAGGATGGGTGGTTGTTATATTGTTTATTTAATTATCTGTTAAGTATGGTAAAGAGAGAAGATACTGAACAGTCTGAAATCATACCATGGAAAGAAGTCAACAACAGAGTTAATAAGTAGTACTGGAGACAGGAAGTTGTAGAGAAACATGATCGCCTACGCCGCAAGGCATGGTACTTGAAGAAGAAGAAGCAGAAATGTTATATTTTTTCTTCACAAAATTTAATAAGATAACAAAGATGCTTGAACAAACACAGGCATGTCAAACTAAAATGGAGAGCAGCTACTACAGCTGGTTTTTAAAGATGGAAACTTGAGATGGCTAGGACACATCCCAAGTTATCAACCAAACATTATAACCAATCATGACCTTGACTGGAACCCACAAGTGGAAGAAAAGAGTTAACGAGCCCAAAGAAAACCTGGAGAAGAATGGTGGAACAAGAAGCTAAGGCTACCGGGTGGAGCTAAAAAATTGAAATTAAAAATATATTAAAAAATCGCTTACAACAGAGAATGGATACCTGCAACAACTGTAACTCTACACTTCATCGAGGCAAAAGAATGGTGATAAAAATGTTTGTGCCCACGCTCCAAAAACAACGTTCACTTCAATCTTCTAACACTGAAAACATTCAAACTCCAAGATCAAAAAGCTTTCTTCATCATCATTTTCCTTTAAGCTCCTTATCGAGCATGGAGCCACCATTGTAGCTGGTCCCCTGGCAGGAAGCCTGCACCAAGGATTCACATGCTCCTGCAGTGCTGGTTTCGGTGGCAGTATGTTTGACATGATGAGGTTGCCAGCCCAAAGCAAATCCTCATATTAGTTGCCTTATACTTACTTACTTAGTCGTTCCCCTTCTACCGTGAGGTGTAGAGGTTTGGAAGAGAGAGTGCCAGACTATCCTATCGGCTGTCTTCCTCCTGGCCTGGTTCCATTCTAGTCCTCGGTCCTTCAAAGATTGTCTAATGTTGTCCTCCCAGCGGACTCTGGGTCGTCCTCGGGGTCTGGATCCTTGGCTCTTATACAACATGCCTAAAATGCTCAGGAAAGAGCTTTAAGATCAGTAAATGGACAATCTACAGGACGCTTGATCTCACCTGTGTAACCATGCCTGCAACATCTCCAGAATTGGCTGGTAACACAACAGTGTTGGTTTCTTTGGCTAGCTTGCCAAAGGCATTGACGTACTGCTCTGCTATATTCATAGACACAGCCTCCATTCCATTCTTCAGCGAGGGAGAAAAAGAAAAAAACATTACAACTCTTAAAAATGAAAAAAAATTGTATAATAATAAACACTGACGGTAGCTTTTTTCATTTTTCTTTTTAAAATGATTTCACCATGCAGAGGACATGAAAATATCAATATATATAAAATACCAGCTTTTTCTGTCAGTAATGCTAAGGGATGCAACTTTGTTTGAAAGTGAGACATTAATTGTATTGTTTCCATTATATGTACTCTCCCAAAAATAGTAACACTTACCAAAGAACAATGCGCAAATGATGGTGTGCACAAAAATATATACTACTGGACAAAAGTTAAAGGCCGCCATTCAGTTTAGACAAGGTTTATATAATTGATTGGCAAACTGTAAAGACAAGTGAAAATGTCATTAAAACTGAGCTCAGAGAAATGTGTATACATTTCTGTGTGCACTAGGTTAATTTTTTTTTTTAATGTCAAAAAACTGGGTCACTTTAACCCGCACGTGAAAATTGCCATTGTTGCTGCAAAAACTCGTGGTTTTTGCAACACGCCCCACTAGTTCAAAAGGTGAAAAATTGAGCTGAATTTGAATGCACGTGGAAAATGATCATCGGTAAAGAGTGTTCATCGTTGGTATGCAGTAAATCAGTAAGACAAGTGGTCAAAATGATCACTGCATTAGCCATGCCGCCAAGGAGAAGTCTCAGCACTGCAGACCGTGGTCGAGCCATGGCATTGATTCAGGATGGTCAATCTGTTCATCTTGTTGCAAGACGTTTAGCAGTGTCCCACTCTACCATTCAGAGACTTCTTGAGAGATTTCAAGCTACCGGACATTTGGAAAATCGACCCTGCTCAGGAAGAATTATATAAACCTTGTCTAAACTGAATGGCGTGCCCTTAACTTTTGTCCGGTAGTATATTTATAGAATGTGTGATCCCGTATACACACAAGGGATCCTCGCTGCTGCTACATAGTTCGTGTACTGTGGTGATGCACAGTAGTTTTTTAAAATACTTTTGAATAAGTAAAATTGCTGTTAGGTATTGGTGCTTTTGAATGTAATTCCCATCTTATGATGGGCTTTTACACTAGTGACCTTATAAGGATGAATCTTTTTATAAGAGCAGAAATTGCAAAAAATAGCCCAAGAAGGATATAAGGTAAAGGTCGTCCCATAGTAGATACTGCTACAGGGAAGTGAAGTGTTGGAGACTTCACTACACTAGGTCCAGCTTTTTATAAGGTCGGGTGAGCAGCTTCCTTCCTCACCGCTTTAGCCTTCCCTAACTAAAGAGTACAGCCAGGTACCCATTTACAGCTAGGTAGAATGGAGCGGGATGCAACCAGATTTCAATCCCGGAACCTTGTAACTTTGCTGCAGATATGCCAGCTCTCTAGCCACTCAGCCAACTGGACGCTCAAGAAGGACTTACAATTTTATAAAAGTATACAAATATAAAATATTACCTCTCTCTTTAATGCTTCAGATATCAGTTCTATAGTCAGTGCCCTTGCTTTAGCTTTGGCTACCAGGGCTTCAGCTTCACCTGTGGACAGAAAATAGAAGTGTCAGAGGTTAGACAATTTGTAGGACTAAACATGGTTTGGATTGTAATTATGCTTCTACATATTTACAATTTAATGCACAAAAGTATTCATGTCATCTACTTTCGTATGTAAAAAAAAAAAAAAAAAAAAAAAAAAGTCAGATTATGGCTACCAAAAAAAAACACAAACAAAAGGTCAATACTGGAGATGGATCTGACATATCCTCAAGAAACAACCAACCAGTAGAGGTTCACAACCTTTATCCTAAATTCTAAAAGCTCTAAAATCCAAATGTTTTTTCCTATGTGCATGTCGTGGTTGAGTTGGAGTGTAGAGTATTTGTCGAGTTGGACAACAGTAGTGAAATCGACAAGGGATAGTGGACTGACAGAGTTATAGATTACACACACAGAAAGGTGTAAATAGGAGATGGACTTGAGACAACCTGGAAGAAGATTTATTCAAAGGATCTCTCTCTCCAGGCCTCAACTCACTTTTACTGTCTAAGCCTCTCCTGCCCTCACTCTTTTCTCTTATCATACATAGAGATTATAGTAAAGAGCTAAAAACAAGTTACTTATGGATGGAAAGGTCGTGAACAGCGTATTAATAAAGGTGTAAACTTTATTAAAGAAGAAAAAGCATGGAATTAATGCATATCATCACAACTACATAAAATTACATCAATAATCATCAATAACCAAAATATGCAAAATACACCAACAACCACACACACACCACCATTCATAAAACCTGTAGAACACAGAGAGATGAAATAACTGAGTGTCAGTCCGTCCGCTTTCGGGACCATATGAAATAGCTCCAGTAAGTGGTTTTTTCGTACATATCCTCCATGGGTGATGGAATTAACCTGAATAAAATCACTGTATAGGCGCTATCATTGGTGATTCCTCCCTAATTGCGCGAGGTGGTCTGGAAGACTCTATCCATAGATGGCTGCTCATACGTGCGAGGTTTTAAGTATCCAGAAAATACACCAGAAGAAGTCACTTGAGGACAAAAAAAGTCCCAGGCACGCTTATCCGGCGCAAGGCTCCGCTTGGCTGTAAATCCTGTTTAAACTGGTTTGGCTGTGGTTTGCTGAGTGCCCCGTTTAGGCACAAAAAAAGGCGGGTGATATGGAATTCTGCTATAGGCATGCTGGGCGGGTTTGATATTCTGGAAGCCACGATGCTCTGGCTGGTAATCCAATAGGCGAGTAGAGAGCTACTACTGCATTTGGCGATTCAAGATTTTGCGTTGGCTCCGTTGCACTGCGTGAGCTTAACTTGGCGTTGACAAAAAGGGGTTTTGATTCAGGAACGGGGTTGACGATTCGTGACGCTAGCGGTATTCAGAGACCCTCTGGATCGAAGAGAATATTTCGTTCTTCGCCTGACTGGAATCTGCTCTAGCGATTCGGTCTCCCTGAAACCCGAAAATGACTAGAACATAGGCAAACACATTCTAGTACTGTGTTAAAGTTTGCCTTATCTCATGATGGTCATCTACGGGCCAGGAAAATTTGCGAATGTCTTTGTCTATTAAAACCAGTCTACTCTTATAGATCACAAGGGACGCTCCCCCCGGACACCTGGCCTGCATATTTCTACAGAAGTTCGGCGAAAGACGTAATCTAGAGTAAGACAAAAGAAATCGTGCGAAAGTTCCCCAGGTAGAGAAATGCATAACATTATGCTCTATCTTGTCTAAGGGGCGAAAACCCAAAGACTGACCGCGGGTTTGTCTCCCCCTGTTTCCAGGATGCATAATATTATGATCCGAAGCAGCGTTCTGGAAGCCAAACACAGGGACCCTTTCGCTCGTGATCAAAGGCTTTAAACGTAAGAGATATTCCCCTGGTCAGACCAGGTGCGGCTTAGATAATATTATCGTTCGCTGACCGCTACAGGCCGGAACGTAACCAAACCTCGGGTGGGGTTTGAGAAGGTGAAAAAGTTTGGCCACGAAGGTAGAAAATGAAAGAAAAAGAAAATACAAAATGACGAGGAAAACCAGGACATTTAAAAAGTAATCAAATTATGGACAAGATGGTAAAATAGATTATCGGTCACGTGACAAGTGCCCCCCCCTTTTAAAGTTCGAGGAATACGGACAAAAATGACAGTAATTTATCTTTTCCATCGATGTCCGTTACATGTCGTAAGAACCTTCTATAATCATAACCAAAATCGTATCCAATTTCTGTCAGTACTGTATGACTAGCTCCGAGTTCATTTCTTTTCTTCCCTCTGTCTAATAGACGTTCAGCAAATGGGATTTTGCGAGGCCAGTCGGCGCTGACGCCCTTCGTTTCCGTGTGAACCTGATCTTGGTTACACCATTCGCTGTGCCTGTTTATGGTCCGGAAAATTATCCGCACCTGTTGTGGTTTTCGGCCCTGCCTGAACTCACTGGCCACTGCGTAGATAATCCGCCTGTTATGTGCAGTGTAATCATTGATGGGCTCAGGCTGCTTATGTATATATTTACCTGTCACGGGCGTGGCCTTGAATAACCCTCTATAGCTGCAGTCTATAGGGATTTTTCGCGCGCGTGTAACCCTAGTTGGTAAATAAAGCCGTTCGTTGGCCGAAGAAATGCTAGCATTTTTCTTCTGCCTCTCCACACCTACTCCCCTGTTTCGGTGGGAGCATTGATCAATCTTCAGACCTGTGCCGTCTAAAGGTGGGTCTGGAGCTTTCCTTGCCTTGCCAGTCACAACTCTGGCTTGGTCAACGGAAATGATCAAGTTGCTCGGTAATGGCCTGGCGGAGGCGACTACTTTGCTGTCCATCAGTGGGGTTGCGACCACTGGAATAATGCGATTTGAATGAGAGAACTCAGCTGCCTGAAGCAGAGAGTAATCGATCGCATTCTGGGGTTCTACTAAATCATAACAGATCTCCGTAGCTTCTATCCGTAGAGAAAGATAGGTAATGTCTGCGAGTTGCAGAGTTTGTTGAGTCGCTTTACCGGTACTAGCATGACGTGAGCCAAGGCTCTCAACAATGGCTCCTTGTACAGTAGTAAGGCAGCTTTTCTCACTGTCTTCTGCCCTGAGAAGTGTGAGAGACTCAAATGGAATACCAGGGATCCCTTTGCCTGGAACCCTGTGTCCACTATAAACGTCAACTTCTCCCTCCCCTGAGGAAGTTACTGGCGTCAGTTGAACTTTGTCCTGCAATGCGAGATCCACTTCCTGGTTGACAGGCCCCGCAGACTGCATGCAAAAGACTGGACGGTTTGAGATCCCGTTAGATCGCGAAGTGACCGAGAAGAAACTCTCGGTGTGTTTTTCCAACGTTCCTTGGAACGGTTTGGAAAGTTTACCCCTTTTAGCAGGCGACTTATTCTTGCACCTTTTAAGCTCAGGGTTATAAGAGGAGCGGCGCCTCCATTCTACGATCGCTGAGTTGGAGGGATACGCCTCTGCATATGGTTTTTCGCTGTCCGGCCGGGAATCTTGCGAAATATAACGTGATAGGGTGTGGCTCCCTTTTCTCGACGTCACGTGTCGGTTAGGTGCTGCTCGGTCTGGAGCGTGAGAGGCTCGGGGTTCGCCGCTTGCCAGACGGGAACAATCCGTATTACAATGCTTGTTAGCACCTCTCTCACCTTTGTGCAGTTTCCATGCCTGGGAACGTTGCGTAATTTTCCCCGTGGCCTTAGGTCTGCTATCCCGACGTAAATTCTTTCCTTGTTCGGGCTTCGGATCCAAGTCCAAAGGAAAGTCAATTTTCTGGAGTTGGGGTTCGGTTTTAGCAGGCAAGTTTTCTTTCATGGGCGCAAGGTTTGCAGGGGCGTTGACCGTTAAGGGCACAGTAGAAGGGGAAGTAGAGTGACTACATTTAGTATCTGTTTCCATCCTCCGAATCTGGCTATCCAGTTCATTCATTCTGATTTGGTGTAGCCTGTCCCTTTCTTGTCGCTCTATTTCCAATTGCTTGTCCCGTTCTTGTTGCTCCATTTCCAATTGCTTGTCCCGTTCTTTTCTTTGCTTTTCCCTTTGCTTCTCATCTTCTATCACTTCTTCTACATACTGTCGGGTGAATGCTTCACTCTCCCCAGTTTGTTTACAGGACCATGCCAAGATTAAACGGCTGTCAAACCAATTGTCTACCTCGTATTGATCCTGCAGGCTTACTGCAAATTCTAGAAAGGGCTGGATTTCGCTATCCTTGTACTCCATGTACTTAGCTACCTCGAGGGCAATCCTATGCACTTTATCTAGATCGGCCATTATATCAGGGTGAGCAAACACTATAGAAGAATAGAACCTAGAGATCTTAGTTACCTAGTCCACTAGGTGCTGATTAACTTAATAATCAATAAAATCTAGGCTAGCCTGGGAACTTTAAAAACAAGAAAGTTTGTAGCTACTCTGATCGACAAGCACAGACCCCCAAAAAACTCCAAAAAATGTAAGTGATGTAAAACTTATTACTATCACTTCACCCCAGTTCTGTCAGTACTAAGCTATTGAGAGGATTGGTTACTATCATCCGAATGAACACCCTCCCTTGGTACAGATGCAAGCTAGTAACTGACTATCTGTAGCTTCTTATCTCAGATTAAAGAGCTACTCCTGAAAAAAATATTAACCCTTAAAAAAAAAGTTTTCTGACTTTTACAACATTAGTCGTCAGATTTGTCAACCAAAAACTCAGCAGTGATACCATCAACCTTTACCAGCTGTCTCATGTGTAGCATGAACAATAAATGTAACTAAATATTATGAATGCTGTGGAGAAAAACGCTGTTCCGACTTCCTCCAAAAGAAATAGTTCGATATGTCTAGGGGAAAGAAATTCCTATAATCTGCCGAACACTAAACTCTAAGAATCAGAATAGAATCTTGTGAGAGATTCATCCTCGGAACGAGCACATATTAAATGTCGTACTAGATGGGTTCTAGAATCTCGGACGGGCTCCCATTTGTCGTGGTTGAGTTGGAGTGTAGAGTATTTGTCGAGTTGGACAACAGTAGTGAAATCGACAAGGGATAGTGGACTGACAGAGTTATAGAATACACACACAGAAAGTTGTAAATAGGAGATGGACTTGAGACAACCTGGAAGAAGATTTATTCAAAGGATCTCTCTCTCCAGGCCTCAACTCACTTTTACTGTCTAAGCCTCTCCTGCCCTCACTCTTTTCTCTTATCATACATAGAGATTATAGTAAAGAGCTAAAAACAAGTTACTTATGGATGGAAAGGTCGTGAACAGCGTATTAATAAAGGTGTAAACTTTATTAAAGAAGAAAAAGCATGGAATTAATGCATATCATCACAACAACATAAAATTACATCAATAATCATCAATAACCAAAATATGCAAAATACACCAACAACCACACACACACCACCATTCATAAAACCTGTAGAACACAGAGAGATGAAATAACTGAGTGTCAGTCCGTCCGCTTTCGGGACCATATGAAATAGCTCCAGTAAGTGGTTTTTTTCGTACATATCCTCCATGGGTGATGGAATTAACCTGAATAAAATCACTGTATAGGCGCTATCATTGGTGATTCCTCCCTAATTGCGCGAGGTGGTCTGGAAGACTCTATCCATAGATGGCTGCTCATACGTGCGAGGTTTTAAGTATCCAGAAAATACACCAGAAGAAGTCACTTGAGGACAAAAAAAGTCCCAGGCGCGCTTATCCGGCGCAAGGCTCCGCTTGGCTGTAAATCCTGTTTAAACTGGTTTGGCTGTGGTTTGCTGAGTGCCCCGTTTAGGCACAAAAAAGGCGGGTGATATGGAATTCTGCTATAGGCATGCTGGGCGGGTTTGATATTCTGGAAGCCGCGATGCTCTGGCTGGTAATCCAATAGGCGAGTAGAGAGCTACTACTGCATTTGGCGATTCCAGATTTTGCGTTGGCTCCGTTGCACTGCGTGAGCTTAACTTGGCGTTGACAAAAAGGGGTTTTGATTCAGGAACGGGGTTGACGATTCGTGACGCTAGCGGTATTCAGAGACCCTCTGGATCGAAGAGAATATTTCGTTCTTCGCCTGACTGGAATCTGCTCTAGCGATTCGGTCTCCCTGAAACCCGAAAATGACTAGAACATAGGCAAACACATTCTAGTACTGTGTTAAAGTTTGCCTTATCTCATGATGGTCATCTACGGGCCAGGAAAATTTATGAATGTCTTTGTCTATTAAAACCAGTCTACTCTTATAGATCACAAGGGATGCTCCCCCCGGACACCTGGCCTGCATATTTCTACAGAAGTTCGGCGAAAGACGTAATCTAGAGTAAGACAAAAGAAATCGTGCGAAAGTTCCCCAGGTAGAGAAATGCATAACATTATGCTCTATCTTGTCTAAGGGGCGAAAACCCAAAGACTGACCGCGGGTTTGTCTCCCCCTGTTTCCAGGATGCATAATATTATGATCCGAAGCAGCGTTCTGGAAGCCAAACACAGGGACCCTTTCGCTCGTGATCAAAGGCTTTAAACGTAAGAGATATTCCCCTGGTCAGACCAGGTGCGGCTTAGATAATATTATCGTTCGCTGACCGCTACAGGCCGGAACGTAACCAAACCTCGGGTGGGGTTTGAGAAGGTGAAAAAGTTTGGCCACGAAGGTAGAAAATGAAAGAAAAAGAAAATACAAAATGATGAGGAAAACCAGGACATTTAAAAAGTAATCAAATTATGGACAAGATGGTAAAATAGATTATCGGTCACGTGACAGTGCACAATACGATTTATGCAGCTGTGAGGCATCAGTTGCACAGACAAGACATTTATATTTTCAGCTGTGAAGCATCAGTTGCACAGACAAGACATTTATATTTTCAGCTGTGAGGCATCAGTTGCACAGACAAGACATTTATATTTTCAGCTGTGAAGCATCAGTTGCACAGACAAGACATTTATATTTTCAGCTGTGAGGCATCAGTTGCACAGACAAGACATTTATATTTTCTGCCGTGAGGCATCAGTTGCATAGACAAGACACATATTCTATCATAAATGGGCCACTGTAAAACATGACACAGACAATATTATACAGCTGCATTTTACACATTCAACATTTAGGTTATTAATTTAATCAACCTATTATTTCCTACCTTTTCCCTACCTATCTAGCTTTCTATTACTACGTACTTAATTGTCTCATGACCCCCCTGTCATATTCCTGGATGTCCTCAGTATCAACTGTATCTTCCTAGGCAACCAAATTTCTGCCACCTCCAATTTTTCTTTTCATCCGTTTGCTTACTGTCCAGGTTTCACATGCATAAAGTAACACAATTTGCCTTTTTTGTTGGTAAGAATGCTATTCTTGCTGTGGAAAGCTGATATTGCCTTTGCAATTCTTGTCTTCATTTCAGTCAGACATCTGTCATTTTGATGTTATGATAGATTCATAAGAAGCAAACTATGTCATTTGCTAAAATGCCTTTCTGTCTATACATACAGTAGAACTCCATTTATCCGAACCCCAATTATCCGAACATCCAATTATCCGAACACTTTTTCCAGAAAAAAAAATCAATCGCCACCAGTCACGTTAGACTACATTTCTGAATCTTTTTATGCGGCGAGCTTCAAATGTGTGCGAACAATTTGTAGAGGATGGGATGGGCTAATGGTCGGTCGCTTACGTACAGGAAGTCAGTTAGATCATAAAGTCAGTTAATATCTGGTTTACCAATCCAGTGTACGTGTGCGTTTTAGGCAGAACACTGGCTAAACAGACAGTTCAACTTAAAATAATTGTGTCTGCTACTACAGCAGAATAATTTTGGTGTACAAGTATTTCTCTGTGCGATATGGCATCTTCCAGTAGGCCTAAAGCATATAAAAGGAAAAGCAATGTTTTGTCAATTGAAACGAAAACAGAAATTATCAAGAGACTAGGACAAGGTGAAACTGTGTCTTCACTTGCGAGGATTTTCAATGTTGGGAAAGCTACCGTCTCTGACATCAAAAGTAAAAAGGATAAAATTATGAGTTTTGCATCGAAATTGGATAGTGAAAATGGGTCGAAGAAACGTAAAACCATGAGAAGTGCGAAATATTTGAAATTGGAAGAGGCTTTGTATATATGGTGTCTGCAAAGAAGAAGCAAATCGGAACCTATCTCTGGCTCTCTATTGTGTGAAACGGCACTTCAGTTCAACAATCAACTTGACGGTCCTCCTGACTTTAAATCTCGTCATGATCGTCATGGCATACGAGAACTGGAGATTCAAGGGGAATCTTTATCTAGCGATGCAACTGCCGCTGAAAATTTCAAAGAAACATTCTTGGCTTTTTTGGAAGAAGAAGGTTATTCACTCGATGATGTGTATAATGCCGATGAGACTGGCTTATACTGGAAATCATTGCCTCAAAAATCACTTGCATCTCAGCGCGAAGCAGCTGCCCCTGGGTTTAAAAAGTGCAAAGAGAGAGTAACAATTTTGGTAGCCGCTAATGCCAATGGAAGTCATCGTTTACCGGTGCTAATGATCGGCAAAGCCAAAAAACCACGTTGTTTAAAGAATGTGACATGTCTCCCATTGTGCTACAAAGCACAGAAGAATGCTTGGATGAATAGTGAAATATTTCTTGATTGGTATACAAATCAGTTCATCCCAAATGTGAAGAGGTTGAGAGAACAAGAAAAGAAAACTAGAAAAGTAATTCTTCTACTGGACAATGCACCATCTCATCCAGAGACGGATACATTGAATGCAGTTGATGCAAATTTTAAAGTAATTTTTCTGCCTCCCAATGTAACAGCACTAATTCAACCAATGGATCAGGGTGTTATAGCAAAGCTTAAAAAGATGTACAAGAAGGAAGTCCTGCGTCGTTTATTGTTGGCTGAAGATGAAGAAAGTGTGGTGGCGTTTTCCAAAAAGCTTAATCTCAAAGACTGCTGCTATATGTTAGCTGATGCTTGGACCACCCTGTCACAAGATAATCTCAACAAGGCTTGGAATAGATTGCTTGAGAAAAAAGGAGGAAATGAAACTACTGCAGTGGACACAAATGATGATTGTATAAATGAAGTTGTGGAACTGTTTCAATGCCCGGATTTTCGGACTGTGACAAAGATGATGCCCACATGTGGCTAGAAGATGATAATGATTCTGGTTTTCAGTTTTTGAATGACGAAGAAATTTTGTCTTTTGTGCAAAAAGAAAACCAAATACATGTAGTGACCGATGACGAAGACTCCTCAGAAGTACATGATGTACTTGTAGATTATGAAGAAAACCCAAAACGTCGACCAAGTCCCGAAGAGGCCTTTATAGCACTAGAGTCAGCGATGGCTTGGTACGAGCAAGAAGATGACAGCTGTCCTACACAGCTTCTGTTGTTGAAGAGAATGCGGGACTTAGCAACCAAAAGGAGACTATCCAGTTTGGTGCAAAAGAAGATTCCTCATTATTTTAAATAGTGGGCTACATCTGTGCAAGTACATGTATACGTAAGTTGTGCCTGGTTTTGAATCATTTGTAATGTTATTTTGAAAACATTTCTCTTTCTTAAAAAAAAAAATTAATACAAGTAGTACATGCACTGCAGTGTAATGACAGATTTTGGTGATACAGTAATCTAATACAGGGTGGGTATTATTATTACAGTACAAGTAAAAATGTTTTATAGTGTATTTTCCTTGTGATGGTTAATTATTTTTAGAAATATGTGTACATGTATTCGATACATTACGTAATCCAATTATCCGAACATTTGATTATCCGAACGATGCTCGGTTCCATGGGGTTCGGATAAATGGAGTTCTACTGTATATACTTTCTGGGATTGTTTCTTTTCTTAATATAGCCATTATTTCTGTTTTCTTCTTGGGGGGGGGGGGGGGGGGGGGGGGGGGAGGCACAAAGAAGAGAGCTCAAATTAAATGCTGTGTTCATAAATAATTGCAGGATTTCAATTAAAATTGGCAGACTTAACCCACAAAAATAATAGCTATGCATAACAAAGAGTGTGATTATAATCATAACAAAGAGTGTGATTATAATCATATTAAAGACTGTGTTTATAATCATAACAAAGACTGTGATTATAACCATAACAAAGAGTGTGATTATAATCATAACAAAGACTGTGATTATAGTCCTAACAAAGACTGTGTTTATAATCATAACAGTGTGATTATAATCATAACAAATACTGTGATTATACTCATAACACAGACTGTGATTATAATCATAACAAAGAGTGTGATTATAGTCATAACAAAGTGTGATTATAGTCATAACAAAGACTGTGATTATAATTATAACAAATAGTGTGATTATAATCATAACAAAGACTGTGATTTTAGTCATCACCATCCTTCAGCTCCCCAAGAATCTTCATATCAACAAGTTTCCTGAATGTTTGTCCTATCCATTACCAGCATTGTCTTCTTATCTCATTTCAATGTTGCTTGTTTGGATCTTGTCACCAGCTCCACATTAATGATCTGTTCATACAAACTTCAATCCTTCATTCTACCCACTTGTGAAAGTTTGTGGCTTCTTGGCTGTTATGTTTGTTGTTCCCCATGCTTCAAAGCAATACAACAGGACTGATCTGACACCTGAGTTGAAAATTCTGATCTTTGTGTTGGACTTCATTTCTCTTGACCTCCATATATTTCCTAATGCAACAAAAGTTCCTCTTGCCTTCAGTATTCTTAATCTTCTTCTTTGTACACTCTCAGACTTTGTACACTCTCAGACTTTGTACACTCTCAGACTTTGTCCACTCTCAGACGTCGTCTACTTGAATATTTTCAAAGAAAACAGTGGTCAGCTTGAGGCTATTTGCATCTCCAGATTTTCCAGGAATAGTGCTGGTGATGGACATGTGCTTTCTCTGTTGCTCATATGTTGGGCATCTTTGAAGTAGATTTTTAATCTTCTTCTTCTTCGTACACTCTCAGACGTCCACTTGAATGTTCTCAAAGAAAGCAGTAGTCAGTTTGAGGCTATTTGAATTCCCGTAAAGCTTTTCCATGAAAGGTGCTGGCGTCGGCCATATGCACTTTCTCTGTACCATATATAAGGGGCAACTTTGAAGCAGATGTTCAGCAGTCATTTTATCAGTGCCACAGTTACACTGATTGGTAGTTCCTATCTTTAACTTGTTGAATAGATGGTATCTCAATCTAGAACAAGGGTATAAACTGATGACATCAGAGGAAAGATCTTAGTAATATTTCCTTTTCAAGTCATTACTGGAATGCTACAGAGAGCAGATGTTTAACTGGCAGATGTTTAACTGGCCTAATCACCAGAGATTTAGATTTCTCTCTTACGTTTGTTTTACCAGGTTCGATTTTCTTCTCTTAGGTGTTGATGTAGCGAATTTAATTGAAATAGACAGATTTCTTATCTAGATCTCAAAACTGTAGTAATTCACCTTCTCAACAGCGTTCGATTTCATGCAAAACTTTTAATATCTTTCAGCATGAAACTTAAAATTTCAACAAAGTCTGGAGTTCAGAACATTTTTACAATAATAAGCATAATAAAGTCTTATCATCTCATCAGATGCTTTCATCGATGCAAAAATCCCTTTTTGCATCTTTGTCTCGTAGGCCTACTCAATTGTCAAATATGGCGAACCTTCTCATTCTACTCTTTGTCCTAAATATGTGACACTATTTATTATTTTCTGTTTCTCATAAAATATCAAATAATAGGGTGGTCTGTGCTTCCTCTGTCCTGTAAGAATATAGTCTGTTTCCAAAGGAACAACTATGTACACGGCCACACATTAGGTCAAATCATACAACACAATGACAGGTTGATAGGCAGGTTAAACAATCTAATAACATACCATCATTTTTCCCTCCTTATGGAGCAAGGAAGACTACTGCAGCTGGCCTCCTAGCAGGTAGTCTGTAGCAAGCATTCACATGCTATTGCAGCAGTGGTTTCTGTAACAATCCATTTTACATGATGAGGTTGCCATCCTCAAGCATAACCTCATATTAGGCACCTCGTACGATATGCCAATAACTTAGCCTAAGAAAAATGAAACATCTTGACAAAGCAGCACTAATAAAACATTTCAAACACAACTAACCTTCTGATTCCAAAATGGCAGCTCTCTTCTTTCTTTCTGCTTCGACCTGCATCTGCATGGCTTCTTGAACTTTTGCCGGCAACGTCATATCACCTGGGTTGGGTGAACAAATGAGTAAACTTTATTTTAAAAGGGTTGGGTGAACAAATGAGTAAACTTTATTTTAAAAGGGTTGAGAACAGGGCACATGGACCTGACAAACATTCAGCCCTTTGTCTTAATTTTTATTCTCTATCTTGGCATTCACCAACACAGTCAAACTGTAAAAAATTAATTTGTACATTTTCACACACACAAGTAGTGCTAAAAGATATGAATATATTCTCGCATAAATCAGAGGCACATCTTCAATTCAATATGCAAGTCTGGATGGAAGAGCTGGAGAAGAGAGGGATGGTCATAGTGATTTCGCGAGAAGAAAAAAAGGCATCAGATTATTTTAGGTGAACAGATCCTGGAGTTCATAAAACAACTTTAAATACCTTGGAGCTGTCACAGACTGAAAGGAGGCTTCAAAGAAGAGTTGGCTACCTGATGAGCGGCAGCTGTGAGACTTTTTCTTGCCTCAACTTGAGGATTCCTCAGCATAAGAGAAATTGGCAAGAAGGCAAAGATGGCTGTATACCGCTCCACCTATGTTCCAGTCTTGACCTATGGATGCGAATCAGAGGCAATGACTGCAACCCACAAAAGCCAGCTCCAAACCTCAGAAATGAAGTATCTGAGGAAGGTGGTTGAAGTAACAAGAAGAGACATGGTCCGCAACCAGATGATATGTCATAGCCTCAAAACCCAACCCCTGACCCAAGTGGAGCAGTCCCAGTCGCGATGGTTTGGCCATGTATGCAGAATGGAAGAAGATCAGCTACCACGACAAATATGGGAAACTAAGAGTCAGGGATCCAGACCTCAAGGACAACCCAGAGTCTGCTGGGAGGCCAACATTAGACAGTCCCTGAAGGACAGAGGACTAAATTGGAACCAGGCCACAAGAAAGACAGCCGATAGAATATTATCACAGTCTCTCTGGCAAACCTCTGCTCCCCAGGGTAGAAAAGGAATGACTAAATACTTACTTAGTCGTTCCCCTTCTACCGTGAGGTGTAGAGGTTTGGAAGAGAGAGTGCCAGACTATCCTATCGGCTGTCTTCCTCCTGGCCTGGTTCCATTCTAGTCCTCGGTCCTTCAAAGATTGTCTAATGTTGTCCTCCTAGCGGACTCTGGGTCGTCCTGGGGTCTGAATCTCTGGCTCTTTGTTTCCCATGTTTGTCGTGGTAGCCGATCTTCTCCCATTCTGCAGACATGGCCAAACCATCTTAGTTGGGACTGTTCTACTTGGGTCTGCAGAGGGTGAGATTTTAGGCCTTGACGTATCGTCTGGTTGTGGACCATGTCTCTTCTTGTTACTTCAACCACCTTCCTCAGATACCTCATTTCTGAGGTTTGGATCTAGCTTTTGTGGGTTGTAGTCATTGCCCATGACTCATATCCATATGTCAAGACTGGGACATAGGTGGAGCGGTATACAGCCATCTTCATTTTCTTACCAACCTCTCTCTTGCTGAGGAATCCTCGATTTATGACCTGAAAAAGTCTCCCAGCTGCTGCTTCTCAAGTGGCCAGCTCTTCTTTGATGCCTCCCTTTCGGTCTATAATAGCTCCAAAGTATTTAAAGTGGTCGACCTGCTCCAGGACCTGTTCTCCCAGCTTAATCTGATGTCTTCTTTCTTCTCATGATATCACCATGGATTTTGTTTTAGAGCTGCTTATGACCATCCCTTTCTTCTCCAGCTCTTCCTTCCAGACTTGCAGGTTGGATTGGAGATGTGCCTCTGATTTAGCAATCAGGGCAACATCATCAGCAAATGCCAGCTCTGAAATACAGACCAGTCTCATCTTCCAGTACTCCACTGAATACTTTCTTGTTCTCTCCTTACATGCCTTGATGACATCGTCCATGAGGAGTATGAAAAGATAAGATGATAGGATATCACCTTGTCTTACACCAGTAGTGGTCCTGAACTCTTCTGACTTATGGTTTGCTGTCCTCGCATAATTTCTGCAAGACTTGTAGAAGCTCTGTATAGCATGAATCAGAGGTGCTGGAATATTCTTCCTTGCCAAACAGTCCCAAAGTTTGTTCCAGGGGACCCTGTCAAACGCCTTTTCCAGACCTATGAAACAAGATGGATCTCACTCTTATACTCAAGGACCTTTTCACTCAGCTGTCGGAGTGTGAAGATTAGGTCTTGAGTACTTCGGTTTGCTCGGAATCCGCACTGGACCTCATCCAATTGTGGCTCAGCTAGGTGTCGGAGTCTCTGCTCTAGGATTCTAGATTAGATTTTACCAGGGACACTGAGAAGGGATATTCCTCTATGGTTTCCGCATTGTCGATTGTCACCCTTTTTGAAAATTGGAATGACTAAATAAGTAGGTAAATATGTACAATCTTAAAAATATTTTCTAACGTACTTTCGCAGAAGACATGAGAGTACATATACTCAATCAATCAAATACCCTTTAGCCCCCCAAGGAGCATAGGCATTCAACAAACACATGCTAAGTCCTCTTCTCCCGTGCCATCAGCTCAAGTTCTTTCTATGTCTTCCTCATCATTTTGATTTCTGTCTTCAGTTCCCTCTGCCTCTCTTTCCCTAGGGATTCTGAACAAGAACTGCATTGTAATGCTTTCAACAGGTTTCCTCAATTTGTGTCCTATCCATCACCAGCTTCATATCTCTTGTTCCACTGGCACTTGTCTGGTTCTTGTCATCAGTTCTACATTAAGCATATACATAACATTTTCATAATACCCATAAATGAACACCTAAATCATAATGAATAACTGTGTATTATCAGTGGGATAGTAAGTAAACCACCCGTGTGTTACCGGGGCCCGAAAGGGGAGCAAAGAATAGTAACACTGCACCCTACCATGCATGTCGTAAAAAGCGACTAAGGAGGGTTGGGCATGGGGCTGTTTACCCCGTCCCGTAAAAACTTCGCACAGTGGGCTGATCACCTGCTTGCTAGTTACTCTGATTACGGAAACAACGATAGATTGTTTGGTCTGTTGTTGTCCCACAAAGACGCCATAGGCGTGGTGGAAGCGATAGATTGATCAATTTGTTGTTGCCCTAAGACGCCACTAGGCGTACTGGCCACGGACTGCTTCGTCGGTTGGTGGCTAAGGATGGAAGAAGAAGAAGTAAGTAAACCATGATACATGTAATTAATATTCTGATAACATCAATGTTGTAGAATTATAATACCCTGGATTTTAAAAAAAATTTTTAAGTATATAAAAAAAACACATCAAAAAGGAAAGAAAAAGGCATATGGAGAGAAACATCAGAAAAGCTTCGACTCATTTTACATAAAATTACTAGAAAGAATGAAGGAACCACTAAAATTCAGAGCCAAACAGATTATTTTTAACAAACACTGACACTTTTTTTTTTAACTGTAATATGTTAAGTCAGGATTGAGGTTGAAGAGGTAATACTTAGAAAATGTTGAAGAATTCAAATATCACGCTAGCTATGTCATTAGTGTCACAATTGCAGAGAAAGTCAGAAATGTAAAAACAGTAGCAGAAACAGTGGCATTCTGTGTCTGAATTATAAATGGAGATAATGAAGACAGAAAATGTAAACTCAAGTCAATATACACAAGTGAAATGTTTAATGATCCCTGTTGTACACATCAAATAGATCTGAGAGATGGAAAACTAACACCAAAACATGGAGACTGCTTACAAGGATTTGAGAGACAAAGCATAAGAAGAATCAGTCAATAGGGAAAATTATATCTAACAACACCAGTCTGTTACCAGAGCCCAAAGGGGGAGTAAATATTAATAGCACTATAATCTACCATGGATGTAGTAAAAAGTGTTTCAGGAGGGTTGGCATGAGAACAGCAATTCCATATGATAGAAATTTTAAGCCATAAAAAAACTTAAATATCTGAAATGGCAATCATTTAACACAAAGGCATTACAAAATCTGTGACTAAATCAAAACAAGATGACAGAAATAACTAAGGGACACATAATGAATGCGTAGAATCAAATCTTCACATGGTCATGAGTTTCCATTCCATAAAGCTTGGTGTGCCTCACGAATTTCGTAACAAAGCTGAAAGCAAAAACTGTGTACTCACGAATTTCGTATCTCATGCACTTGATACCCCAGGCGTGTGCTGCATGGTTGATTGCAACTGAATGAGTGATGGAAGATAATCAATTAGGAAATGTCATGGGAGATAATCAATTTTGGAATGTCTTAAGCGATAAGTAAAAAAACAAGAAACACTAAATGGGAACAGAAGCTGACCAAACAAAGTATGAGGAGAGAATAAAACAAAGAGCACACAAAGATGAAGAAAAACAAAGAACACGCAGATAAATAATAGGTAAAAGCAACCTTCAGAAATTCTCACACAGATAAGAAACAATACAGGCGCACACAGAGAGGAACAAAAACAAAGAAAATATATTTAAGTAGATAAATAATAAGCATAATGAAACACACAAGGCGGCAAATAATGAGCTCCAAAAAAAAAAATAGACACATAACTAGACTAATTTTGAGCACAGAAAAACAGAAAGAAGACTGGAGAAGCAGTTGCACTATTCGGTCCTTGTCTCCTCAGAGACCCCTGGGAACATGGGGTTGTAGAACAGACACACAAAGATTCAAATGAACTGAACACATAAAAAATGTAAACCATTAAAAAATCTAATGACCTGAACACATTAAAAAATGTAAACTATGAAAGAATACAATAAACTGAACAGATAAAAAGTCAACTATGAAAGATTCAAATGAAATGAACAAAAAAAAACCTGACAAACAGTAAAATACTTGTAGCAGCTGCGCTGAAAATTTGTCACGTACGCACTATTGCTGTATTCAGAGATTCTCTCTCCCTAAATACAGTGTCCAGCGTTATTCTGCCAATCTCTGACCTCATGGTTGTCTGAGCCAACTGAGTTATAGCATATTCGGGATCTTCCACACCATATGATGACTGAAATAATAACAGCACAGCAATTACACAGTGACAGCAGAACTCTGAAACATTTTTGGGGAAGACTGATTTGCCAATTTCAAAATGAGTGAAAAAAAAAAAAGATAACAATGCATTCCTGAGTTATGACAAAAGTACAGGAAATCTTTTGCCTAAGTTAGTGGCAGGACATAGAATAACACAAGGCTGTGCACGAGTCTGGTAACCCCGTCATGTAAAACTAATTGAATGCTTGGTGCAGGCTTCCTGCATGAAGGACCAGTTTCAGTGGTGGCTACAAAGGGAGCGAAAAGGAAAATTATGATGAGGCAAAAATATTATTTTTAATTTCTTTGTATATTGTCATGTTTTTGGTCAGTAGTTTGTTTCCTCCATCATTGGCAAGTCTCGAAGAAAGTGGCAAAGATAACACAATCAGTCCGATAAACAGAAGCATATTTATCCTTATCAAGAAGGGATCTGGTGACAATTCTGAGAGTGAGAACCTGCTGCTGAGAACGGAGATATCATCCATTCAATAAATTAAAACTTGGGCACAAAGATATGAGTCAGTCTGGAGACAACAACAGAAAACATGTCTTCAAAGAGAGTCAGCTCCATAAGCAAACATGGATTACGTGGCCATTTTCCTACCCCCCTAAGGGAGGGAGAAACCTACATTATAAGATATATGGATTCAGCTACACGATGGTGAGTCTGGAAAAATAACATGAAAAACAAAAATGCATTTAAAAATAAATTGTCATGGTCATTGGTTTCCTTTGCACTCCTTACAGAACATGGAACCACCACAGCACCTTGTAGAACGTCTGCACCAAGCGGTCACATGCTCTGGCAATGATGGTTTCTGTGGCAATTTATTTCACATAATGATGATGCCAGCCCCATGCGTAACCTCATATTCTTCTTCTTTGATCCTTAGCTGCCGACCGTCAAAGCAGTCAGTGGCCATCACGCCTAGTGGCGTCTTGTAGGGCAACAACAAATTGATTCCACTTTGCTCGGTCGGTGGCCATCCTTCGTACAGTGCCCCAACTCTGGTTCATTCTTTGCATCTCAGTCTCCACAGTCCTCTGCCAGGTTGTTTTTGGTCGGCCTCTCTTTCGTTTTAACCTCATATTAGTCACCTTGTATGACATGCCAGGGGATGCAGTAGTAACATTGTCTTGTCTCTTCAGAGAGACACCCCCCCCCCCCCCAACCGAACAAAGATAAAAATATAAATGTCCCTAGCTTAACCAAAACATGCTAACACTAAAACAACCAATGATGGTAACAGAATTCAAGCAATAATTTTTTTAATACAATGTCAATACAGACCATCTAAACAGCACGACAACCTACTTTATAAGGATCAATAACTCGCAAATAGAGAACAGCATCCATTGTAAGTGTGACGTTATCTGAAATTAGATAAACAGAAATGGTTTAGTCATTATCTAAACTTAGTTATATAGTAACGAGTGTGTCACACCACAAAGCTAGAATGAGCAATTTTACTATTAATTAATCTGCATTATTCTTTTGTTATTTTATTATTTCAAATACAAAAGTGATATTAGTGACACCACTCTGGTTTGTGTTCGCTACAGTTTTATGAAATGTTTTTGCTACAGAATGATGCAATGTTTAATCTAGAGTTTAAATATCCTAATTTTCTTAGTATCCTGTCCCAAAACAAATTCTCACCAACCTGCAATCTTTTATGACACATTTTCATGATGTTACAGAAAAGCTGCTCTTTGAGGCGCGAAAGTTAAATTGTATGCCTTATTGAAATAACATGCCTTTCTTTCCATTTCTTCATGGCAGGTGTTTAAGAAATATTTATGCCTGTTTTTTTTGTTTTTTTTTTAAAACAGAATTTCTGAAATTTTCCCCATTTATATTTCGGTAGCAGTAAGTAAGTATCTGCATTTATATAATTTATCCCGGGAAGCATTACTTGGGTTGGTAACACATATTACTTGGGTTGGTAACACATATTACTTGGGTTGGTAACACATATTACTTGGGTTGGTAACACATATTACTTGGGTTGGTAACACATATTACCTGGGTTGGTAACACATATTACTTGGGTTGGTAACACATATTACTTGGGTTGGTAATACATATTACTTGGGTTGGTAACACATATTACTTGGGTTGGTAACATATTACTTGGGTTGGTAATACATATTACTTGGGTTGGTAATACATATTACTTGGGTTGGTAACACATATTACTTGGGTTGGTAACACATATTACTTGGGTTGGTAAAAAAATATTACTTGGGTTGGTAACACATATTACTTGGGTTGGTAACACGTTTGAGACAAAGAAACTTTACTCCCTCAGACATGTTGTACGAGGCAACTAATAAGAGGTTGTACATGAGGCTGACAATTTCATCATGTAAAACACATTGCTACAGACACCACCACTGCTGGAGCAACTTCCTGCAAGGGGAACAACTGCATGTGTGGCTTGATGCTCCATAAGGAGCAAAAAGGAAAATGACTGTGATGAGTGAGTGTTTTTTGTGTGTGTGTTAATCATAGTTTCCAAGTGTGTCTGTGTAAAGCTATGCTTTGAAAGTCTGCCATACTTATGTGCCACATGCAACAGTGACAAAGTTATGCTATATTCAACTGTTCTTTGCACCTTCTCCGGTCACCTCCGGCAGGTTTACTTGTTCATTTAATATATTTCATGATCTAACACTGGGTTTCTAAACCTTTTTTTTTTTGTGCTGTGGGCCTCTTTGATAGTCCAATGAAGGCTATCGACCACTTTGAGTGTCCAATGAAGGTTATGGACCACTAGTATGAAATAAATGCACATAAAAGCATAATTACAAATTAACATTTTAGGTTATGTACATGGACACCCCTAGAATCAGTTCATAGACCCCCAATGGGTCCGTGGACTATGGGTAAAGAAACCCTGATCTAACACAAATATTCACTAGTATAATGAAAAAAACGCTTTACTAAATACTTTATACACATAATACTAACCAAGAGTAATGGCTGCTTGATGTGGAACATCGATAGCAATTTCCTTTAAACTCTGAACATACCTGACAGTATCTATGAATGGAAGGATCACGTTTAAACCCTGAAAATTAAACATAAATATATATATATACGTTAAATGGATCTAGATTTTGAATAGGAAGAATAAGCAAGCTTTAATCTTTCATTTAAAACAGATTGTATAGAACACTTGACTAACTCTTTCTATCCATTTGTAATATTTAGTGTTGTAGGGAGAAGCCTACATCCTACAAATGAGAGATAAACAAGCAGGTTTTCGACAACACAGATCCTGTTCAGACCATACAGTCACACTGAGAGTAATAGTGGAACAAAGTCTTGAGTTGAACTCACCTCTTCACTTTGGATAAGTGTATTATGAAAAGGCATTTGACAGTGTAGGCAGAGAATCACTTGTGATGAGGCATTATGGAGTTCCCCTGAAGAGAATTAACTTAATAAAGAAAACATATAAAGACATGACATGTAGAGTTCTTCATGAAGGACAACTGGAGTGCAACAGGGATGCTTCTTGTCCCCATTTCTCTTCCTATTGGCTATAGATTGGGCTATGAAAATACAGACCTCAACAAACAGAAATGAAATCTAGTGGTCTCATTTCAAACAGCGTGAGAATCCAGATTTTGCAAATGACCAGGCACATCTGTCCAATAACTGTAATCAGAGATGTAAGACAAAATTAAAATACTTGATGAAAGATCACAGTGAGTGGGTCTGAAAATGAAAAGAAAGAAAACTAAGATAATGAGAATAAATGCAGGAAACGATAACACAATTGTACTGAAAGAAAGACCACTACAAGATGTAGAATCATACATATACCTTGGCAGCAATACAGTTGACATTCAAAAATCCGGCAACCTCCGGACCTGAGGCGTGCCGGATTGCTGAAAATGCCGGATTTTTTTATGGTTATATATGCTGTATATATTTAACAGAAAACGACTACCTGTACAGTCCTTTAAAGAAAGAAAATTAAAAACTAAATGAAAAGCAAATGAAATGTTCATGTTCATCGACTAAATAACACAGTTCTACAGAATTTTAGTTCAACTGAATAAAATAGTTCTACAGAGTTTTAACAGAAAACAGTGGCGCGCCAACGCGGTAAATTTTAAAATGCGCTCTGAAATCCATGCCGGAAATCTGAAGGAACCGGATTATCGATGGCCGGATTTTTGAATGTCAACTGTATAGACACAGTTGGAGGGATAGACAAGGATACCAAAATAATAATTCACAAGCCTAGAGGAGCTTTCGGTGCATTAGAGAAATATATGGAGATCAAAATAAAGTCAAAACACAAAAAATCAGAATTCAAATGTCAAGTTAGTCCTATAGCACACACATATAAAAATAGATATAGGGAGTCCTATAGCAGATACTGCTGTAGGGGAGTGGCGTGTTAGAGACTTCACTAGGTCCAGCATAGAGGTGGGGTGACAAGTTCCCTTTCTCTCTGATTTTTCCTTCCCTAACTCAAATGCAAAGTCAGGTACCCATTTACAATTGGGTAGCACAGAGCGTGTTGTTACCGTGAGTCGAACCCTGTACCTGTGCCGCGAGAGATCAGCGCTCCAACCAATCAGTCAATCGGACACTTATACATACATCATTTATATTGAGATCTTAAGGTTCTGATGCAAAAATCCATGCATCCTTGGATTACTCTGGTTTACACAACTAAGCTAAACTGGAGATGATGGTCCCACAGATGACTGCAGCAAAATCTTGTACAGGCCATCTTTAATGCATGAACTGTTTTCTATGGGTAGTGGTTCTTTTTATTCATATTCAGATTGACTATGCAGCACAGGCTTTCTACTTGTTCAGGCCAAGATATCCAGTTCTGTATCATCCATTAAAATTCTATGCCAATTCTTATTCTTCTTACATCTTCAGTTCACTTCTTCATGTGTTTCTGGGCCTACCTCTATTTCTTTCACCCCGTGGATTCAAGATCAAGGACTGCCTTGGGAAGCTA
The DNA here is from genome assembly GCA_024509875.1 of Oreohelix idahoensis. NCBI lineage: Eukaryota > Metazoa > Mollusca > Gastropoda > Stylommatophora > Oreohelicidae > Oreohelix > Oreohelix idahoensis. The sequence goes on from JAMPIV010004497.1 coordinate 83,006, forward strand.
TCAGCTGCATTTTTAAAATGTACATCCTATTCAACGCCAGCAATGACCCTAAACTCCATCTTAATCCACAGCCTCTAGTGAGCTTCATAATAACAATGTGTCATGTCTGAACAACTGAGATATAATATAACCCCTCCTACTTTCACTTACTCTCTCTCACTACTTAAAGTTCACAGTATACTTCTTAAAAAATATTTTTTTAAATATCTAATTGTGCACTTACCGGCTCCAAAATTGCTTTAAATTTTCCAAATCTTTCAACAACCCAGGCCTCCTGCTGTGGTACAAACAATATGACAGTGTTCATTGGCAGCCGAGATTTGTGACGTATGCACTGTTGGGCATGTTCTACAGATGCCTATAAATAAATAGCATTTAATTATGACTGGCATTAATGCATAATTATGACAAGATGCAATACTGACAAAACATTTTTGTGCTCATGTGGACCAAAAATACAAAACTATCAAATTTTAAAATCATATACAGCATTCTTTGTTGATGTACATGAATAAAGAGTAACTAACTGAACAAACAGTCCATTTCTTATTACATCTTGTGAATATAATATAATGAATTTACCTAACATAGTAGACGGTGGAGTAAATGCAAATGGGTGATGCATCTTACTGGGACAATGGACAAAGAAAATTGCCTATATTACGCCATAAGACCTTTGTCAGGGGAAAATGAACAGAAATAGAAAGAAATATAGAGTAAAATACTTTGCACCTTACATTTTGAAAGTTACCTCTCTGTACATGGGTAATGTAATGTTTGTGTCACTGCAAATTTTAGATCATTACTATGTAAAGAAAGAGTTTGACAATGCTGAAAAAATGGAAAGCCCTCTTTATTTTGTAGATATGGTTTTGAACTAAATACAGGGTGGCGTCGAGCCGACTGACATGTTTTAAATTTGAATTGTCGCGGCCGCCGATGACGTAGAGTGGTCGGTGTAGCGGTAGCAGAAAAGACGCCATTTTATACTGACTCAGTCACAATGGATCATTGGACTGTGCTGCATCGCACCACCGCTGTTCATTTTTACTATGAAACAAAATCTGAGAGTGAAGTGCAGCGTCAGTTTAGACGTCATTTTAATGTTGATCGGAATAATGGATGCCATCTCTCTGATATAATTGTCAAAAAATAAGTTTGTAAGCATATGATAGTAAATGGCATGGTTTAATCTATTGATATGTGATTTAAATAATTTCTCCTGTTTTGAATTCAATTATTTATGACCTTTTGAAATGTATCAGTCGGCTAGGCGCCACCCTGTATTAACTCCTAAGTTTTGTCCCGATCAATATTAAACCCATTTTTATACCACTTTTGCTTTCATTTCTACAAACTTGGTGGATGATGCTGTTCCAATCAGCTTCCTGACTGTTGCGTGATAAATTCTCGCAACATCGTTTTATTTCAATATCTGTTTTATAACGCAAGGGCAACAACTGCTTGAAATCTATAGTCACTTTTCTCGGTAAGCATTTGTCTTCTCGCGTTAGTATCGAATGCAGTTAACTTTTGAGCTGTGGTCATTTTTGCGCTGGACTGCGCATGACTTGTCTTGTTGTTTGGTCGATCGGTTTCCGCCCACGACTAGTGGGAGTGAGCGATTTGGAATGGCGAAAGAGATGCCTCGTTGAAGAGGGGATCTCCGCTATTTTTGTTCTGTCAGGGATGTGTAGTCCTCTTAATGGATATTTCGTTTATTCGAGATAATACCTCTAGTGTTTCCCACATGCCGGGAGGCGTGATATTTCTGTGTATTTCTTGAAAGCAAGGTAAATTAACATTTTCATTAACTCTATTGATTTTGGGTCGTGAGCGATTTCGATTCATAGCCTGTCTGCGAAAGTCGTCGTCACGAGATGTTTTTTCCCAGCTCACATGTCGCTGCATTGTACTGCATCGGTTGATGCAGGTACCAAGGACCATTACTTGCTACTTTGTTAAATGAACTAGGTTTAGAAAACCTTTATTATCTAGAGGATATTCTTGAGGACATTATTTATACTTCGGCAGACGTGTCTGTCTTGCTGAAGTCAAACTAAGGAGAGTGAACTGATCTCATACATCTGGTTATCTCCTGGCTGTTATAGAAAAGGATGGAGTTGTTCATCTGACTACATTTACAGCACTTTGAAATATAACATGCATCTGACTCATCATTGTAATGCTGTCTACCGTTTATTGCTGTATTGAATGTTGCTGTGATAATGACTGTTTGATGTGCCTACACATTTGCGTAACCATTTTGTCACTGTGGCGTCCACAATAAATAATGAAGAAAAACGTCAACGGCTGTTTCAAGACTCATTGACTTTATACGTCGTGAGTTTACTGACGTCTTATGTGGATTGCCCTGTTATTGTTGCATGAACATTGTTTTGACTGAACACATCTACACACTACACAAAACCAGACATGCGGATGCCATCCATCATCATATGGCATCACGCATCATTTGGTGGCCATAAGCTGGTTTGATTCTGGTACTAGCAAAAACGGGGTCCCTTACCCACTTCATTTTCAACAAGAATTCATCAGCATCCTTCAAGAAATTAACATTCTTCAATACAGTCAACATCTTCAAAATTTTCAAAGTACTCGGCGTTGCCCGGTAAAAGTCAAAATTTCAACCTTTTGACGGAAACAAGAATTTGACAGTACCCGGCGTTGTTACATGTTGCCGGATAACTCGGACTGCTGTTATCTTTTACGCAAGTCAAGCAAGTTGCTGCTGTCAAGGTTGGTTGGGGGGGTTTTTTGAGAAAGGGGAGGGGGGGGGGGGGGGGGTGGGTGTTGGAATTTGCTAAGCGACTTCTGTTGCTATTTATGTTAGCTGTGATGACATGTTTTAATATTGTTTTCGTTATTATTTCGCATTCTTTAGTTTTGTTTTGATTTGTTTGTATTTGTTAGCCTACTCTTGTCTATAATTTAGTTTCATACAACATTTTTGTTTATACACTGTGGTGTCATGTATTTTGTTTAATTCTATCGCAGAGATCGTCACATTTTTTGTGATATTTCATTAATTTCTGCTTTATTTTTAGTTGATTTCTGCGAAAGTTTTTGTATTGTTGCTGATCTTTGTTATTGTTTACATTGTTATTGTTTACATTGTTTGTATTGTTTACATTTTTAATGTTTACATTCTGCATGTGTTTACATAGTCATTGTTTACAGTTATAGTAATTAGTTAATGGGCTATGCTAATGCACTGTTACTACTACACTGATGATAAATGAATGATGAATAGTGTCGTGCACTATTGAATGAGAAGTGCACTTATGATCAAGAATTGAGTGCTGATATTTCATATACAAGTTCTTTGATTGGAGACTTGTTTCCCACAGAGACTGGGATAATATAATGTGATGTGAATATACAAGTGCTCAATTAAGACTTGTTACACTTAGGTTTGAAATAAATTAGTTAATTATTTCAGGTTTTGGACTCATATGTTAGACAACATGTCTACATTTGAGCACTTTATTGAGCAGGGTAAATTGCTTGGGAAGACTGGTGATAAGTTAGAAGAATTTGCAACTGCTCGATATGATAAAGCCATGGAAGCTGAACAAAAGAAACTGCATATGGAAGCTGAACAAAAGAAACTGCAGATGCAGGTGGATGAAAAGAGATTCCAAATGGAAATGGAAAAACAAAAAAGGGAATCAGAAGCTGAGGAAAGAAAGCTACAGCTAGAGGCTGAGAATAAAAGACTGGAAAAAGAAGCTGAGAATAAAAGACTTGAAAAAGAAGCTGAAAATAAAAGACTTGAAAAAGAAGCTGAAAATGAAAGACTTCAAATGCAGGCTCAAGCTGAAGAAAGGAGTTACAAAGAGAGTCTGATGAGAGGAAAGCAAAAATGGAACATGAAGAAAAACTCTTAGCTTTAGAGTTGGAGAAATTGAAATTGACGAGCATGAGTAATGGTAATGATTCAAACAAGGGTTCATCTTCTGGTAGGTCATAATGATATTTTAAGGAATAAAGTTACACATTAGTCTTCAGTGATGAACATAATGTTTATTTGGCAAGATTTGAAAGATTGTAAGTCATAACATAGACAAAGCAAAATATGTTTATCAGTTATCAGGGATACTGACAGGTAAAGCTCTAAGTATATTAAATATGGTGGATGAACCTGACAAGAGCAATTATGAGGTTGTCAGGGCCGCTTTGTTAAAGAAATATCAGCTTAACGAAGACGGCTATCGTCTACAATTTAACCAAAGTGTAACTGAAAAATGGCGTTGAATTTCTGAGTTTCTTTGGAAGCCTAGTTACGATTATTGTAGATGGGGTTGAACTATATAAGAGAAAAAAATTATGAAGGATTTATGGATTAATATTTAGAGACAATGTCAAGTGTTTGTAATGATGTTTCTTGCTTTCCATTCATTGAAGTAAACCTACATCCATAAAAGAAATGAGAAGAATTCTGATGCAATAGTATGCGCAACAATAAATGGGTTAACTTAAGGTGAAGAACGGTTTACCAGAGTGTTACGGCAGCTGTATGGTAAAACCTATTGCTCGATAGATCAAAACATATTGATATCGAATACGGGAGCGTTAATATTTGAAAAATCTGGATGGCCAAACATTTCTGCGTGATCTTTACGAAGAATTGGAGACATTGCAGTGGTGTTAACTATCACTAATAATTATAAGCATTTCAAAACCGAGGATAATGGTAATAGATTCGAGTTATTCGCGAAGATCAGAAAAAAAACTAGATGTTGCATCATGTGAAATGATTAGTAATGTGGAAACTGGAATTCGAACAGTATAACAATTAAAATAGCGACATTAATAAATGCAGAGATATAATACCTTGATACCTAAGAGGTAATAATAGTCGGGGTAGATTACAACAAAAAAAAAGGATATAGCAGGTAAATGTGTAAAAGGAAATGAGGGAGTTGTAATCATGTTGTTGATAGTTAAAAATTTGACGCTGTCCTTAGTTCTGGCTTTTGACTTTGAGAGAGAAACTAATGCCAATGCAAGTACTTTATTGAAGGGTACAATAACTTTGAATGGAGTGAGGTACACTTAGTTTTGTGCTGAAGAGATGAGGGAGGGGTTCTTTAATTTACATAATGGTTTGTAAAATGATATCGGTCTCATACTTCGAATCCGGATTGAAATATTGGTGTTAGGTCAATCGTTGTAGATCATTTGTGCTAAGGAGAGGTATTAAAAGTGGTAACTTGGCGGCATTAGATAGCAACATTACTGCTGTAATTGCAGATTGCACTCTTTTTTTACTGGAGCGATGTGATGCATGTTTTACCTAATTATAATGCGGATTTATTCATGGTGTATTAGGAGTTAGGGAGTGTACCAAGCAGAATGTGTTGGGAAGCTATAAAAGCAAGTACTAACATTCGTAGTGTACAGAGAATGTTTTTATAAAACAGGAAACTACATGAATCGGATAATGAAATGAAGTTTGATAGAAGCTAGTCATAGTATTTCTTTAATGAGCTTTCATAAAATTGCAGAAGAAGATTTTCTTTAACAAAATTCTATCGTCTTGCGAAGAAAGGTGATCCGATAGTATACAATATGAAAATTTGGATTGCAATGAGGAACGGGTATTGTAGTATGGTAAAGATTCGACTAGTGGGACATTCGCGACTTTTTGTTAAGAGCTGAGAGAAACATATTACAAGTTGCTCATGATAGAATGTGTGGAACATATGGGTTATGCGGTCGAAGTCGAGAGTCTTGCGGTATTTTTGGTTTTTGTCAATTAAGGGAATCGTATTTACTGCGATCATGAAGGACTGTAGGAGGTCAAATTAGGGCACGAATGCTGGTAAGCAGGCTGCTGAACTTTATTGGTGTTTCATGAAAATGGATCGAGAATTATTGGTTTTTAAGGGTAAGTCGGCGGTTGTCCAATCAGGTTCGGAGGGGAAAAGTGTCGATAATGTGCAGTAAGTTGGAGAGGCTATTCAGCGGTCTTTTTTAAGAGCCTATTATAAGATATCGCAGATTGTCTTAAGGTTGATATTTTTGTTGGGGTTCCAGAGAAATCTTGTAGCAATGGATCAATATATTGACTATGTCAAGGTAATGGTTAATTAATATTGAACAGATTCTCAGTAGTATTAATTATGTTACTGGGATAGTTGAGGTTTAGAATAGACGATAGGCATTTGTTGGTTAGATACATGAAGATCATCTCAGATTGAAGGGAAGGGTTTTAAGCGGGCTATTTGCTATAGAGAAGTCTACTGAATGAAACGGATTTTCTTTTCGAATTGTCTTTGGGCGCTTGCGGGTATGTCTTTATTTACGATTATCACTGCGATGATCATTAGGGATGAATCCAATTATATGGAGTGGTTATTGTCTTAGAACAAGATCATTGAGGCATGTAAGTAGAACTGCTATTGAAATTGCTATGAGAGAGGCGGGCAGTTTGTAACAAGAAAGATGTTACGCAACATTGTAGGTGACCAAGCATTGTATTCTATCATAGGGGAAATAGCATTTTATTGATGGAAAGGTATATGCAATAGTTTCGGATATGATGTTGACTATGTGAGGGATCATAGATGGAAGCGATAAATTTAAATAAAAATGATTGGAATTTCTGCAGTGGGTATTTGTGTATATTTCAGGCAAGGATGAAGTCTGATCCGGTAATATTATCTTGCTTGTATTAGGATGAGGGATAGTACTTATTGAGTAATTTTCATGGTTCATTAACATTTAGGAATTTGGGGAAAAATGATTTGTTTTTCATATCTATGGGTAGACGAACATGACAGTTGTGATGTTTACAAATTAGGATGTTTCATGAATTTGGCAACAGCATGTATCGAAATGAAATAAATCTTACCGACAATAATCATTAGGTTTAAGGGGTTAAATATCCAATTCAGTCGAGTGGAAAGGAATTGGATGAAATGATGACAATTATATACTTGAAAATCGACTTAATAATTTATCTATGGTTATTGTCGGACGCGGATACGCATAGGAGTTAGCGTTGATTCATGACAATTGAATAGGGTACAAGTTTCGAGCTGAACCGATGCTTTGTTAGAAGAATTCAGTGATTAGGACTTTAATTCTAGATTTTACTAAACTGACTTGTTAAATTTTATTGGGAAGTGGTTTAGCAGGGGTGCAAACTTTACTGCTTTTTTACATAGGTCTATTTCATGGAATGTTATTGCTTTTGGTCTTATGAACGCATGCATTTGGTACGCCTGATGCCGTGAAATTGTCATGTTGGCTGTCAAGAATATTAGTGGCATCTGTATCTTCGTGGAAATGGGAAGATAACTATATAGGGTTTATATGCAGTATGGTAACCTTAGTCGAGAGATAATTTGCAGCAAACTTCTAAAGCTTTTGATTTGTTTTTGTGTGAAATTTATAATGGGTCATTGTGTTGGTCATGGTTATTGCAGCAGAAGGCACAATACTTAAAATAAGACAATTTGTATCAAACGAAGGAAGAGATAAGTTAGGAGTTTTTCGGTTTAATTAATATTTTATGGGAGATTTATAAAATTATTTATGATTATGGCTTAAACATAAGGATGACGAAAGGTTCGCTAATTGGTGATGGTCTGAAGGCATGCATTTCTAGACCAAATCATAGATATTTTTTTTCTTATCTAAAGTTATATATGATAGGACTTTTGTTTTGGCGTGGTAATGCTTATCATGGAGATAGGAGCGCATGATGATAGATATGCAAAATTATCTGATCTGTTATGATAATTTTAGAAACTCAATGCGGAGAGAGGAACTTACTCGGATTTAGACGAGAGTTTGTTAAGCGATGTATTGGTCATTTTAACGCTACAAAGAATTTCCAGGGGAATTAATCTAATAGATGCTCAGATAGCTATAAAGCTATTAGACTAAGCATTATGAAGAGTTGTAGCTAACGTATTTATAGCTTAACCCTTATCCATTACTGTACGCGCTATCTTGGTTTGTAAAATGTGAAGGCTGAATAATGTTATCGATGCAATTATACAATCCAATTCTGTTAAATTACCTATTATTAAGGGTATCAACCACAATATTTAAAATAGATTCGAAACTTTTATTACGATATAGTAAACTATCGTGCTATGGTTTTCCTTTTTTTTTGTTTTTTAAAATGTTAGCGGCGGACTGGGGTCTTATCATATAGGTTGATAGTTTATAAAACGCCAATTATTATCATTTATTGTATTATGACGCTATAATATATTATTAGATTCTCTTGATTGTATTATCCATACTATTTAAATGTTCCTATCAGATTTGTACATCCATTTTTAAAGACAATATTAGAGTATGCTGTTTAATGATGATTATAGTAACTTGCATACGTATATTGTGTTTACATGCTAACGTGATGTGTGTTGGTGACACCTCCCCGATGTGAATATTTTTTGAGACATATTTATTTTTCTGTTGAGGTATATCCTCACCAGACTCTCTATAATTAGCCTATTGTTTGGCAATTTAATTAATTATCAGCGCATAATTCGTGCGTTTTGAGCCGCTTATCGCTTGCTCTTTGATATTAAAAAAAAAAATATGTTCCACATTTTTTTTTTATCGGGAGGAGGTGGTGATATGTTGCGTGATAAATAGCATTTGTCTTCTCGCGTTAGTATCGAATGCAGTTAACTTTTGAGCTGTGGTCATTTTTGCGCTGGACTGCGCATGACTTGTCTTGTTGTTTGGTCGATCGGTTTCCGCCCACCACTAGTGGGAGTGAGCGATTTGGAATGGCGAAAGAGATGCCTCGTTGAAGAGGGGATCTCCGCTATTTTTGTTCTGTCAGGGATGTGTAGTCCTCTTATGGATATTTCGTTTAGTCGAGATAATACCTCTAGTGTTTTCCCACATGTCGGGAGGCGTGATATTTCTGTGTATTTCATGAAAGCAAGGTAAATTGACTTTTTCATTAACTCTATTGATTTTGGGTCGTGAGCGATTTCGATTCATAGCCTGTCTGCGAAAGTCGTCGTCACGAGATGTTTTTTCCAGCTCACATGTCGCTGCATTGTACTGCATCGGTTGATGCAGGTACCAAGGACCATTACTTGCTACTTTGTTAAATGAACTAGGTTTAGAAAACCTTTATTATCTAGAGGATATTCTTGAGGACATTATTTATACTTCGGCAGACGTGTCTGTCTTGCTGAAGTCAAACTAAGGAGAGTGAACTGATCTCATACATCTGGTTATCTCCTGGCTGTTATAGAAAAGGATGGAGTTGTTCATCTGACTACATTTACAGCACTTTGAAATATAACATGCATCTGACTCATCATTGTAATGCTGTCTACCGTTTATTGCTGTATTGAATGTTGCTGTGATAATGACTGTTTGATGTGCCTACACATTTGCGTAACCATTTTGTCACTGTGGCGTCCACAATAAATAATGAAGAAAAACGTCAACGGCTGTTTCAAGACTCATTGACTTTATACGTCGTGAGTTTACTGACGTCCTATGTGGATTGCCCTGTTATTGTTGCATGAACATTGTTTTGACTGAACACATCTACACACTACACAAAACCAGACATGCGGATGCCATCCATCATCATATGGCATCACGCATCACTGACGTTTTTGTTTTTACTTGTGTCTCTCATGGTGAAATGTGCAGCTTTTCTCAGACATCTTATCTTACACATTGTGATATTCCTATCTTGTGTTTTGGATAGTGACCATGACTGATAATGAATATGCTATAAATCATACTGCTTTGTCTCCATGGAGGTTTGTGAGAAGTGATGCCATGATCAGGTATCGGCAACTGAAAGTATCTGGAATTAAAGACACTATTCATCCTAATTATGGTTGAAATAAAGAACAGTGAGCCATCTGTTCCACAGGACCTTATAAAAGAATTCAGAGATGCTGTTAAAAGGTGTAAAGGTAAGGTTCAGAAATCCTGAAGCTAACCCTAAATCCTAACCCTAACAATGTCAGGGACATATTTGTACGACATGAAAGAACAAAACACTCTTGAATTTACTACACTACATATCATAATCATAACCCATCAAGGGCTGAATGGGATACTTTGTCTTTAAAAAAACCTCACTGTTCTTCACTTCAACCTCTAATTATAACCCATCAGAGGTTGTTGGTCACAAGAACAGCTTTGTTATGGAGCCTAAAGGAAAGTGAAAGAGAGGCCAACAAAAAACACCTTGGCAAAGAACTGTGCAGGCCGAGATGCAAAGAATGAACTAGAGCTGGGGCACTGCACGAAGGATGGCCGCCGATTGAGCAAATCAGGTGTGATGGCCGCAAACTGCTCTGACAGTCTGTGGCTAAAGGTCAAAGAAGAAGAGGTTGTTGGGATATTTTTCTTCATAAATTTAAAAAAAAATGTGTGGGTGCCTGACCACTGAAGCTGTTGAATGCACTACACTTTAGACATCTATTTTATTGTCCATCCAAAATGCTCGTAATGTAGGCCTATTTGAACCCTTTCACTTGATTGAGGAATTGTTGAGTGGGAATGGATTTCTTTTGACCTTCATTACTCTTGGTTTGGTGATTCTTCATACTGAATTTGTCATATATTGTACTGACAATGACTAAACTAACTGTGAGTACAGCGTATAAAGTCGATTCTGCCGGCTAAAAGCCTAAGTAGTGAGGCAGAAAACAGGCCTATTATCATTAATTAAAACCTGCTAAATCATAACATATGAGGCAAAAGATCAACTGTATTACATAAAACAAAGTAACTTTGCTCACCTGAAGAAGACCAAGAGCACGCCGGCTGGTCAGAGATCGCAACATTTTCGCAATGAAATGATTTTAGAAATTGCATAAGCTCTCCGATGCAATAGGCCTATAGTACGGTCATGTACCATGCACCAAAATCAAAGACGAGAATTTTCCAGCAGTTCTAGCAGTATGCTTATTGATAATATAATATGAAAGTGGCCTCCCTTGCTATTAGACGACCGTAGGCGGACGACAAAAGCAAAAGACCGCGATTTTTAGCTGCACATAATGAAAAGGGACATAAACTATTAGCCTAGTCCATAAGATCGGTTATTAATGATCGTGTTATTAAATAAGCTTTTACAGCTGAGATTAATGAGGAACCAAACAATATCGATGGTGAAGTAATACATACTATACGACTACTAACTTCAAATTCTTATGCTGCAGGCTCGGTGGTGGCTGTTAGTTTGGGCACTGTGATTAAAAGTGCACTACAAACTGTGCAAAATAGAGTAAACCCTACACGGTTGAAATGAAGAACAGTTGAACGTATGTCCAATTTAGCTCAAATGTCTATCGATCCGACGGCCAATTAAAATACCCATGATGTTGTTAGATTCGTGTATAGGGTTAGGATTTCTAACCCTTAGCCTACTCCTTGTTACTGCGTCCTGAATTCTTTTTCGAAGTCGTATCGATGTGTGCCATTTAATTTGACGCCGGATCGATAGACATGTGGATGAAATCGAACATACGTCCCACTTCTTTGATCCATAGCCGCCGACCGTCAAAGCAGTCAGTGGCCATCACGCCTGGTGGCATCTTGTAGGGCAGCAACGAATTGATTCCTTCCTTCGTACAGTGCCCCAACTCTGGGTCATTCTCTGCATCTCGGCTTCCACAGTTCTCCGCCAGGTTGTTTTTGGTCGGCCTCTCTTTCACTTTCCTTCGATGGTCCATAGCATAGCTGTTCTTGTAATGGTATCAGGGTCCCTTCTGAAGACGTGGCTAACCCAACTCCAGCGTCTGCCAGCTATGATTGTGTGCATGTCCTCCTGGTTACTCCAAATAAGCGGTTCTTGGTTGCTGATGGTATTCGGCCAAAAGATTCGGAGTTCCTTAGGCAGATTGTGTGGAAGGAGGACAGTTTCGACATTTCCTTCTCTGTTACTCTCCAGCATTCCGCACCATAGAGAAGCACAGAAAGTACACAGCTCTCATACAGTCTTCATTTGGTGTTTGTGCTGTACTGGGAAGACTTCCAAATGTTGTTGACACTAACAAAGGCTGTTCTCGCCTTATTCATTCTGTTGTTAATGTCCTTGCTTGTTACGCCGTCTAGTGTTACTATGCATCCTAGGTAAGTAAATGTGTAAGAAACGAATAAGACACATTTACTTATATGTCCCACTATTCTTCATTTAATCTAACTCGGATATCTGCTTTCTTGTGCTCACTGTTTAAAAAAAAATTATATATGTGGTGCAAATTAGAGGACAATGTGAGCAGACAAAGGTACAATGACATAGTTAGGCAGCAAGAGCTGGTGGAGATAAATTATGAATAATGTGCAAAAGGAACTCAAAAAAGAAAAATGACTTAGTTCTTGGAGAGATTCTCTTGACTTTAGACAGAATGAAGCTATTTTAAGAATGTTTATGAAGGAAAAGAGGAATACAGAGGCATTTGGAAGTGGTGGCACCATGTTTCTCAACTTATGTCCCAGTCTTGACTTATGGACGCAAGTCATGGACAATGACTACAACCCACAAAATCCAGCTCCAAACCTCAGAAATATCTGAGGAAGGGGTGTCACGTAGACAGTGACTTAATTTATTTTTCCATCTCGTCTCAATGTTATTACTCTTTAATGTTCTGTTTTCCCAGACATTTTGTTTCTCTTTGCTTTGCTACCTGTGTGGCCCAATTGTTTTCTCCTTCTCAAACCCCACCCGAGGTTGTTTACGTTCGAGCCTGCAGCGGTCAGCGAACGATAATGTTACGTCAGCACACCTGGCCTGATCAGAAGAACGTCTGTTACGCTTAAAGTGTTAGCCACGAGCGGCTAGTACCCTTTGAGGCCTGGGTAACGAGATTGATCTGTTTCAGGGGGAGATAACAATCGGGGTCAGTTTGTGGGTTGTTTGCCCTTAGATGAGCAAAGAGCACATAATATTATGATTGTCTCTCTGGGGGAATTTTCGCAAAGTTGTTGCTTCTGAAACCTTTGTCTTACCCGGTATTACGATTACGCCGATACCTCTGAAGAAATATGCAGGCCAGGTGTCCGGGGGGAGCATCCTTGTAATCTATAAGAGTAGACGGGTTTAATAAGACAAAGACATTCGTGAATATTCCTGGCCCGTAGATGACCATCATGAGATAAGGCAAACTTTAACACAGTACTAGAATGTGTTTGCCTATGTTCTAGTCATTTTCGGGGTGAGTTGACATATCTTATTATAATATGATATATTCATGTTAGCTTTTATATATCTGTTAGGAAAGTGAATTCATTTCTGAGGACTTCTCCTAGTAATTTAGTTCAGTGATAAGGTAGCGCTGTCTACGGCCTAGTAAGGGTGCTTAAACTGTTACGGTTTATCATGGATTAAATGTTAAACTTACAATAACAGATAATAGGCGTAGAATCAGTCCACAGACGCTTATCATGGGTTAAGAATAGGCTAAATTAACTGTCATTTCTGTAAGATAATGTCAGGTGTGGATTGTTCACTTAAAAAACTGAATAGTGAGATGCAGGTAATAACTCTGGATTATAGGAGATAGTCACTTATTCCTTTTTGATAGATATTTTTAGTGGCAAGGGAGAATCATTTTATGCTTACTTGTGTGGCTAGGCACTAGTCCATAACTTTCACAGAAAGCAGTCATCAGGCATAGATATAATTCTATCTTATGATTTAGCCACAACTGTATTATTATAGCAAGAACATTGCATTTTCTTTGTACTCATTTTGTGGAATATTAATATATTTCCCCAAAGGGACATATGATTTATTTGTGTAATGTCAAATGCTGTAATCTGTTTATGTAAATTCATTTAATGTTGTAAGATGATTAAGCATATTCATTTAACTGTAACTACAGGTTAGGTTTCCTGTATGTTGAGATTGGGAGAAGAGGAGTAGATTGTTGCTGTCAGAACAGTTACTGACAGGTACCTGGGTGTGCAAAAGATATTAAGCCTATGCGGGCGCGTGTTGATAATTGATATTTTTAAGGAACAGGAGACATGGTTAAAGACAGCCCTAAACTATCATAGCAATAACTACAATAAATTTAATCCCATAGTGGAGCGAAACTTTAGTTCAGCTCACGCATTGTGAAATGAGCCAACGCAACAATCTGAAAACGTTTATTGCAGTAGTAGTTCCCTACTCGCTATTGGATTACCAGTCAGAGCATTGCGGCTTCCAGAATATCCAAAACCGCCCAGCATGTCTATAGCAGAATCTGATAGCACCAAGCCTTTGTGTGCCTAAACGGGGCACTCAGCCAAGCCACGGTCAAGCCAAGCCCAACCAGGATTTACTGCCTAGTACGAAAGGTCAAAAGCGCCGGATAAGAGCGCTAGCGACTGCCTTGTCCTCAAGTAACTTCGTCTGGTGTATTTCTGGGTCTATGTAGAACTTCGCACGTATGAGCAGCCATCTATGGACAGAGTTCCAGCCCCCCTCACGCCATTAGAGATCACCAACGTTTAGCACCAACAAGGAAAGTTTTGTAGGCTAGTCCCTCACGAAGGATCTACAAGTAATACACTTTCTGGAGCTAGCATTTGGTCCCACGACCGCGGACAGGCTGTCGCTCAGTTCGGTTATTTTGGCCAGCAAGAAAGATAGACAGAGTTCCAGCCCCCCTCACGCCATTAGAGGTCACCAACGTTTAGCACCAACAAAGAAAGTTTTGTAGGCTAGTCCCTCACGAAGGATCTACAAGTAATACACTTTCTGGAGCTAGCATTTGGTCCCACGACCGCGGACAGGCTGTCGCTCAGTTCGGTTATTTGGCCAGCAAGAAAGATAGAGAGAGTTCCAGCCCCCTCACGCCATTAGAGGTCACCAACGTTTAGCACCAACAAGGAAAGTTTTGTAGGCTAGTCCCTCACGAAGGATCTACATGTAATACACTTTCTGGAGCTAGCTTGTGGTCCCACGACCGCGGACAGGCAGTCGCTCAGTTTGTTTATTCGATCAGCAGGAGATAAATAGAGTCTTCCAGACCACCTCGCGCAATTAGGGAGGAATCACCAATGATAGCGCCTATACAGTGATTTTATTCAGGTTAATTCCATCACCCATGGAGGATATATACGAAAAAACCACTTACTGGAGCTATTTCATATGGTCCCCGAAAACGGACGGACTGACACTCGATTTATTTATCTCTCTGTGTTCTACAGGTTTTATGAATGGTGATCTGTGTGTGGTTGTTGGTTATTTGATTATTGATGACTATTGATGATTATTTTGATTATTGATGTAATTTTATGCTGTGTATGATGATATGCATTATTTCCATGCTTTTCTTCATTTAATAAAGTTTACACCTTTATTAATACGCTGTTCACGACCTTTCCATCCATAAGTAACTTGTTTTTAGCTCTTTACTATAATCTCTATGTATGATAAGAGAAAAGAGTGAGAGCAGGAGGTGCTTAGACAGACATAAGTGAGTTGAGGCTTGGAGAGAGAGATCATTTTGATGAATCTTCTTCCAGGTTGTCTCAAGTCCATCTCCTATTTACACCTTTCTGTGTGTGTAATCTATAACTCTGTCAGTCCACTATCCCTTGTCGATTTCACTACTGTTGTCCAACTCGACAAATACTCTACACTCAAACTCAACCACGACAAGGGGGTTGAAATAACAAGAAAAAACAAGGTCTGCAACCAGACGATATGAGAAAAGTGTAGTACTTTTTTGTCTGTCTAATTTAAAGTATTAAATTTAATATTCTGGAATGTTGCTTGAGAAACTTTAGTATACACAGTTGAAAGTATGTGTTAATATGTCAGCATAAATAAATAATAATATAAGTTACATAATAACTATATAAAGTCATGTAATAACTAATTTGCTGCTGGAGAGCAGCAGAGAAGGAAATGTCGAAACTGTCCTCTTTCCGCACAATCTGCCTAAGGAAAATTCTCTGAGTCTTTTGGCTGAATACTATCACTAACCAAGAGCTGCTTACTCTGAGTAACCAAGAGGACATGCCCACCATCATAGTTGGCAGACGCTGGAGTTTGGTTGGCCACATCCTCAGAAGAGACCATCATAAGAACAGCTATGCTATGAACCCGTGAAGGAAAGCGAAAGAGAGGCCAACCAAAAACAACAAGGTGGAGAACTGTTGAGGCTGAGATGCAAAGAATGAACTAGAACTGGGGCACTGCACAAAGGATGGCTGCCGACCGAGCAAAATGGAAGCAGTTTGTTGCTGCCTTACAAGACACCACCAGGTGTGATGGCCACGGACTGCTTTGACAGTCACTGGCTAAGGATCAAAGAAAAAGAAGAATAACTAAGCATAAATAAGTTGTGTAATAAACCTCATCATCGTTTAAAAAATTGTAGTACTTTTTTCTCCGCCTATTTGAAAGTGTTAAATTTAATATTCTGGAAGGCTGCTGGAGAAACTTCGATTGTAGTATCCACAGTTGGATGTATGTATTGATTTGTTAGCATAAATAAGTTATGGACTAACTATAGCCATTCATGACCTTTTGTTTCAGATAAACTAATCAGAGGTGGAATGAATTCTCCAATTGCTGTTGACAGTGTGCTGAAGACCAAAAATTCACAAAGTATTTCTTTGGTATGTGAAAATCAGGTGTGGTCGTGTTATGTAAGCTTCATATGTGATCATATGTGAGCATCTGATGTGATATGTAAGCATCAGATGTGATCATGTTATGTAAGCATTGGATGTGATAATGTGGAAGCAGCAGATCTGTTCATGTTATGAAGTCACAGGGAAAAAACACTGTTCAGTTGACAATCAAGAGCAGTTTTTTTTTTTTAAAGGCAAAAAGATGCCAGTACATGTATCAGTAATGTTAACTTTGGTGTTCAAAGTTAACAGTTATATTGTTATTATAAATTGCATATCAAGTGACTAGAAGCCTTTGCCATGGATTAAGCATGCATATACTATACATCTTATATATGCACTTTCACCATCATATCTGCATTCTTCATTTTCTTTCCCTTTTATGCTCCATGTAGGCCACCCCTACAATAGCCTCCATACAGGAAACCTGCAGCAAAGCACTTGTATGCATTTGCAATGGTGGTTTCTGTAGCAACTTGTTTCACATCATGGTGTTGCCTACCCCATACACACTTCATATTTGTTGCTTCTTACAACATGCCTGGCGGAACCAATGATCCTGTTCTTTCTCAGTCTCATCAGGGACTCCCAGAACCACTTGGTTCAATATCTCGACTGTTGTATTTTTATTATTGTTTAATTTATGTAATGTTTACAATATTCTTGTCATTCTAACTTTTCCTTTATTGATTACTCTGACAGATGAGTACATCTTTAAAAGAACGATTGAAGAAATGTGGCAGATATCATCCAGGTATTTCATCGTGTGAAAGCTCTACTGGCACCACATCAGGTGCAAGTCAACTGCACAGTCCAGATTCTAGAGCTACAAGAGATCTCCATGCTGATGAACAAGTAAATGAAACTTGCAGCTTTATTAATAATGACAGTGAAACCCCGAAGCGGAGACATTCAGAGACACTTAACAATGTCAGCATGAACAATAGCACAGATATAATTAAAAGGAGGAAACTTGACTACACTAAAAGATTCTTGAATAAACAAGACATCACTCATCATGTGGACGTAGAACTGTCATCTCCTTCCAGTCCACAGAAGATGGAGGCTGACTCAAAACTTGAAGCTCTGAGAGAACTTAAAAATCAAACAAATGAAAATGTGTTGTCCTGTAGTGGTGCAGATCAAAGTGAATATGGTGAAGACGTGCAGTCATCATGTGCCAATGTGAAAGGAAGTGACTTGCCTGCTGGTTGCAGTTCACCAGACCAACAATACTCTAGTTTGAAAAATGTAAAGGTACAGTTAGAAAGAGACCTGAAAGTGAAAGAGGAGCAGATGAGGAAATTGAAAATGGTGAAGATGTACAGAGAAAAGGTATTCTGCCTTGTCTTTTGTTTATGTCTGTTAGGTCTTAACTTTTCTCTTCTTAGCTTTCAGACTTTCATTTTTTTTACTTCTAGCTTTAACATTTTTTCTTTGTGCAGAATGTTCTATTTATGTTATACTAATGCAGTTGGTGTATACAGCTTTGTCATGGCTAGTCACAGCTTTTTTTCCTCTTGCTGTTGTGTTGGTGGGTGTATGATGATAGTAAGGTAATATGTAATATATGTTTATATTTATTAGCTTTTTTATTTTATTATCATTCATTGCTTTGTCACTGAATTCGAGAACAATGAATTGGTAATCACACAATTCTCTGATCAACAGAACAATTTAACAGAACTACAGAGTTTGATTAACACCTGGCGAGATGTATCCCAGAGAGCACTAGTTGACCTGCAAGCCCTTCACCCTCCACCCAGACCTTCATTGACAGAACTTATCAATCACCTTCAGATTGATCATGAACTTATTCATTATGTGGCTGATGAAGAAGTGTTTTCTTGATGGTGAACTTCATTATGTGGCTAATAAAAAAAGTGTTTTCTTTACATTATTTAAGTTCAAACTTGTTAGCGGATCTTGATGTTGCTTCTTTATAAAGTAAATAAAAATAAACATTCATTCTCATACCAGTCATATCACTTATAACAAATCAATCTGATTGTCCTTTATGACTTTATAAGAATTTATTTCACAGAGGGCAATGGATCCATCAGACTTCTTTGGCCTGAGTGCTTGTGGTTGAACTATATTCAAACAAAACACTAAACTGTTGCCTCTGCATCATTAGAAGTTAACAGTTCAAAAGTAACAATGAACTAGTGATGGCCTGTCATGTGACCTGACATCACAGTTGGTCGATGTTACAGGGTTGATCAAGGTCTGTGACCTCAAAATTAAAAAAGGAATGAAATTCTAAACAAATACTAGCACATGTGAAGGGAGTGCAAGAAAATATCATTCATCATTTGCACTCCGTATGGAGGATGGAACCATCCCTTCAACTGGTCCAGTAGGTAGCCTACACCAATAGTCACAAGCTCTTGCAGCCGTAGTTTCTGTAGCAATTAGTTGTTCATGCTGAGGTTGCCAGTCTCATGTACAACTTCATATAAGTTGCCTTGTACAACATGTCTGAGGTTGCCAGTCTCATGTACAACCTCATATAAGTTGCCTTGTACAACATGTCTGAGGGTGCAGTAGTCCTGTTCTGTTTTTGTCTCTTCCGTGACCCCAGTGAACTACACAGGAATGGGAAACAGTGTCACAAAATGAACTAATCGTACATTCAAAGAACTACATGGGAATGGGAAACTGTGACACAAAATGAACTAATCGTACATTCAAAGAACTACATGGGAAACGGTGACACAAAATGAACTAATTGTGCATTCAAAGAACTACATGGGAAACAGTGACACAAAATGAACTAATCTTACATTCAAAGAACTACATGGGAATGGGAAACAGTGACACAAAATGAACTAATCGTACATTCAAAGAACCACACAGGAATGGGAAACAGTGACAAAATGAACTAATCGTACATTCAAAGAACCACACGGGAATGGGAAACAGTGACACAAAATGAACTAATCGTACATTCATTTTCTGAAACAGGCAGGGCTGTGAAAGTTTGAAAAACAATTTTTGAAACAGTCATAAATGTAAGCCATCCATTTAAAAACGTGTAATGCAAAGGTAGAGCATATTCTTCATTTCTGAAACACTTAATCTTGACCAATACCACGTGCGTCATCATTTTTTATTTAGTAGCTGAGCATTGTTAAGATTTTTTTTAATGAAGGAAAAAAATATCTCGCCCAACCTCGGATGGGTTATCTTTAGGTTATACAGGATCGAGCGTCCTATTGGCTGAGTCGTTGAGACCCTGGTCTCTCACAGCAAAGGTGCCCGGTTTGAATCACAGAATCGACACGCTCCAGTCTATCCAGCTGTAAATGGGTATCTGACATTTCTCTTGAGTTAGGGAAGAAAAAGGCAGTGAGGAAGGGAACCGGTCACCTCACCTCTCACAGCTGGACCTAGTATGGTGAAGTCTGTAACACTTCACTTCCCTACAGCAGTATCTGCTATAGGACAACCTTTTTTTAAAATATGTCAGTAATTCAAGATAATAATTTTAATTTCCCTATATCTGAATATTGTATAATTTGTACCCCCCCACCCCACAATAAGTTCAGATAAATTTTTTTCATCATCATCATTTAGCTTGTTAAGAAGTATAGGCCTCTAACAAATTCCTGCAATCTGTTTAAGTTAATCCCGTGCCTTCTGCCTCTCTTTAACCTGTATGTATGTCTCCAGTTTCTGTCTCCATGTGGTTTTAAGCCTCCCTCTATCTTTCTTACCGTGGAAATTCCAGAGCTACGACTGCTTTGTGATGCTGTCAACAGGTTTCCTCCATGTGTAGAGTGATGATGATGATTGTGAAGTGTTCCTCTATGTTGTCCTGTGCTCGTTTTCTCATTAATTTAATCAATGACTACCCTTTAGCGCCACAAGGAGCATAGGCCTTCATCAAACACATTCAAGTCTTCCTGTCATGTGCCATCAGCTCAAGTTCTTTTAAAAAAGATTAGTCTGCAACCCAGACTCATTTTCAGCTTTCTCTGGGTTACTTCATGAGCCTCCTTTCCATAGGACCTTCTGTCTTAGACAGCTGAATTGAATTATATTCTGTATTTGACATCCATATTGCTTGTTGAAGTTTTTGTGTTAAGTGTTTTACAGGATAGGGTAACCAGCCCCGTGCCCAACCCTGCTTAGTCACTTTTTACATGCTTGGAAGGGTTACAGTGTTACTATTCTTTGCTGCCCTTCAGGCCCCAGTAACAAGTGGGTGTCATTCACTGCCCATAATGTTATAATATTTTATAACAACTGCCCCCTTTCTCAGCTTATTCATATTTTACCCTTGAGTTCCCTGTGGAGCATCAGCCTTCATCAAGTCCACAGCGGGTCCTCTTATCCTGTCCCATCAATGCAAAGTCCTTCCATTTCCCTTTGTCCTTTTCTCTTTCCCTCCAATTAACTGTCTCTAACGATTCCAGAACAAGGACTGTCTTGTAATGCTATCAGATGGTCTCCTCAGTGTGTCTTGTCCATGCTAGTGTCCTTTCCTAATTCCATGTTTCATTGAGTTTAACTTGATCTTTCCATCAGCTCAGATTGGTGATCTGTTAATCTTGTTCTACTCAGACAGCCATTTATGAAAGTCTATAACTTCATGGTTGTCACTTTAGTTGTTCTCCATGTTTCAGAGCCATACAATAGGACTAACTTGACATTTGAGTTGCAGATAGTTTTGTCTTCAACTTGATCTCTTTTGAGCCTATGGAAAATACTGAATGGCAGAGACAGCTGTACATTAACTTTGTTGTTGATTTTGAAAAGGCTTTCGACAGCATACACAGGGACAGCCTATGGAAAATACTGAGGGCTTATGGAATTCCCAGCTGCATTGTTTCCATCATAAAAAGCCTCTACTCTAACTTTACATGAAGTGTTGGATTAAGTAATCTAACTTTCGAAGTGAAAACAGGAGTACGACAGGGATGCCCCTTATCAACAACATTATTTTTGACAGCCATAGATTGGGTGATGCGCCAGACAACAGAGGGCAGTCCTAGAGGAATTAGATGGACAACGTTTTCTACACTGGAAGACCTAGAATATTCTTCTTCTTTCGTTTGCTTGAAATATATTGTCTATATCTGCAATGTTGTTTCTTGTATAAACTAGAATATGAAGATGACATTGCACTACTCGCACATTCACACCAACACATTCAAGAAAAAACCGATAGAATGAATAAGTATGGCCAGCAGGTTGGTCTGAACATCAATCCGAAGAAGACAGGTCATGACACTAAATGTGGGAAATCCTGAGCCAATAACAATATGGAACCAGAAGTTAGAACAGACAGACACATTTACTTACCTAGGATGCATAGTAACACCAGATGGTGGAACAAGCAAGGACATTAACAACAGAATGAAAAAAGCGAGAACAGCCTTTGCTAGTCTCAACAACATTTGGAAGTCTTCCCAGTACAGCACAAACACCAAATTAAGACTGTATGAGAGCTGTGTACTTTCTGTGCTTCTCTATGGTGCGGAATGCTGGAGGGTATCAGAGAAGGAAATGTCCTCAGTCCACACAATCTGTCTAAGGAAAATTCTCCTAATCTTTTGGCCGAATACCATCAGCAACCAAGAACTACTTATTCGGAGTAACCAGGAGGACATGCACACCATCATAGCTGGAGTTGGGTTGGCCACATCCTCAGAAGGGACCCTTATACCATCACAAGAACAGCTATGCTATGAACCCCCGAGGGAAAGCGAAAGAGAGGCTGACCAAAAACAACTTGGCGGAGAACTGTGGAAGCCGAGATGCAAAGAATGAACCAGAGTTGGGGCACTGTACAAAGGATGGCCGCCGACCGAGCAAAGTGGAATCAATTTGTTGCTACCCTACAAGAAAGACGCCACCAGGCGTGATGGCCACTGACTGCTTTGATGGTTGGCAGCTATGGATCAAAGAAGATAACTTCTTGGTTGTCACTTTAGTTATTCTCCATGTTTCAGAGCAATACAGTAGGACTAACTTGACATTTGAGTTGCAGATAGTTTTGTGTTCAACTTATCTCTTGATTTCCACTTATTTTTCCCCAATGCAATGAAAGCCCCTCTTGCCTTTTGCATTCTTATTTTGATATATCAGCCTTTTCCTCTATCTTTATTAATTTTTCTGTGAAGACATCCACATAGTGTAGGGCTGTTTCTCAAAGTTCAATCTGTGTATCATTTGCCACATAGGCTAACAATTCTTGTAACATTTTGTGTCCGCTGAGCACAGTGGAGGTACTGGCAGTATTGGCTTTTTTTTGTTTTGTTTGTTTAACTTGATGATGAGAAATATCCCGTTCAACCTCTAAAGGGTTATAATTAGGATATTTAGTGTTTTCAAGTCCAAATAATATGTACAATTGCCGATATGTAAAATTGGCATCATATCCTCTGTCTAATCATTGTAAATAGGGCAAATCAAAATTATCAAATTGTATGTGTGTGTTAAAAAAAAATAATAAACCACCAAATAAAATATGAGGATGGGTGTAAAGGCTTGGGATCCTTAGTGTGATATTTAATCAACTTTCATTTGTCATACGTAATATGTTTTATACAAACAATGGGAGAGCAGAGCTAGAAATTGATCAGCTGATAAATAATAATGCTGGAGATGATGCCATTGTGTACACTGATGGGTCTGTAATCCGTGGTAATAAATCATGGTGGGGCTTCTCTGCTAGAGTAAAGGGCAGAACCGTCGCTGATCATAGCGATAACAACCTCCAGCATGAAAACCTCCATAGAAGCATGGAATCTTCCAGAACTGATATGGATCTACTGTCCTGGTTATGTAGGGGTGCACGGCAATGAAAGAGCATGACAGACTAGTTTCAAGATCACCCATAGAAGGTGCATTGGACATGGATAAGAGAGAAATACTGAAGGCAATTCGTGATCGTCTATTAGAGAATGACACTACAATCAATGAATTATCAAGGCTAAGACTGCTGGAATTTGGCATCAAACGAAAAACCAGCAGTGCTGGACATATGAGAGGACGCATCCTGCGTGTATACAACCAGCGCGCAACAGGAACAATTAGCATTCAGACACTTCATTTGCTGAGGGAGACTGAGCACCTATGGGTTTGCCCGGAGTGCAATGACGTCAATCTGATCAATAAGAACAATACACCATTGACGTAGCTAGCTGTCCATTTCAGGACAAGTCCTTTTCAGGGCTTCTTTATGCTAGCAGATAAATAGTTTAAGTCCTTTTCAAAGCTTAGTATTGCTGATTAAGCTAGCAGTCCTTTTCAGGGTTTAGTATTTATCAACGCTGACTAAGCTAGCGGTCCTTTTCAGGACTAGCCCTTTTCATGGCTTCATGCTAGCTGATAGAAGCTTGCAGTTATTTTCAGGGCTTAGATTTTTTATCAACACTTTTTCAGTTGACAGTTCACTTATTTTAAATGTATATTGCGTTCTGATACAACCGACGGACTTACGTCTAGGTTGAAAGGAACATGCATGGTCACAACAAGGCTGGGAGCCGCGCTAGCGTAGTGGTTACAACACCGCTCTGGCGACCGGGTGATACAGGATCAAACCCGGGCGACGGCATTTGAGGATTTTTCGTCGACCGGGATTTGGACTGGATTAACTCGAGACCTGGCGAAGACATTTGAAGGAGTGTCGTCGACCAGGGACTGGCGGCTCCTGAGCCGACCCAGCTGCAATGGGTACCTCCGAAATCGGCGAGTATTTGCCTGAATGGCGAGGGACACCTGTCTCTGTACAAGAAATAAAGGGATACTCACGTAAAATCAATGTCAGGTTAGACAGGAAAAAAATCATTTGCCACACTTATTCTCATAATCGTATTTCCAAGCCAGATTAAAACCCGCCGCGGTTGTCAGCATATAATACTTATTGATTCTTGCGCTGTCAGTGAATGCAGTCGACGTCTTGACTTATCCTGTGTTTGGTGTTATTAAATAATATCGTACCTACGTTATGGATCCCTAGCTGCTCGTTTCCAGTTTACCGGCGTTGTCGAATCGATCGACTCAGACTCGAGTCGGACTTAAGTCACCACAGCAACTCGACTCGAGACGACTTGAGATTTAAGCATTAGCGACTTGACTCGAGACTTTCCCATTTTCGTGAAACGTCTCGCCGTCCTCATTCATAATGCACTCTTTTTTTTTAATTAGAAAACAAAATGCTCTTGTGTTAAGCGATATAACCTAAAAAGTACAATAATTTCATTATGCAAACACATTTTACTTCTAATTAATTATCAGACATAATTGGGCACTGTTGCTAGACAACCATCTCAAGTCACAGCGACTGTCAGAACAATAATATTCTTTAGCTATGTAAACATCACCATCCTACCTTAGGGGGAAATATACCGCGCGCATTTATTTACCCAAAAAAAAAAAAAACATTGAGCATGCGTCCTTAACCTGTAAATTCGCTTGTTTAACATTTAGTGCTGATCAAGTGTACTATTTCATCCACTCCGTCGTCTGGGGGGGTGGGGGGGGGGGGGGGGGGTGGGGGTGGGCCTGAGATTATGCTTTAAAAGATAATGTTTCTAAAATTAATACTGACAAATAACTGGTAGAATAAAAAGTCAGTAAATAAAATAGTACAATTAATAAAATTTATTTTAATATTTTTCATTATTATTTGTAGTGATCGATTGCTGGCTAAACTTATTAAGTCTATCCGTTTTTTCCTGGATGTGTTGATGTGAATGTGCTAGTAGTGCAATGTCATCTGCATATGCCAGATCTTCCAATGTAGAAAATGTTGTCCATCTTATTCCACATCTTCTGTAGGGCAACAACAAATTGATTCCACTTTGCTCGGTCGGTGGCCATCCTTCGTACAGTGCCCCAACTCTGGTTCATTCTTTGCATCTCAGCCTCCACAGTCCTCCGCCAGGTTGTTTTTGGTCGGCCTCTCTTTCGTTTTCCTTCAGGGGTCCAAAGCTGAGATTATGCTTTAAAAGATAATGTTTCTAAAATTAATACTGACAAATAACTAAAAAAGTACTAACAATTAATAAAATTTATTTTAATATTTTTCATTATTATTTGTAGTGATCGATTTGATTGTTCGATAAAGCGTGACTGTGGCTGTAAACAGCGTTAGATCTTAAATGAGGCTTGACTCCGGGACTCGAGTGAAGCCAATGCTTTGTATTTGCGACTCGACTTGAAACATGTACTAAGAGACTTGAGACTCGTAAGGAAAGACTTGACAACTCTGCAATTCAGATCCGCTAAAACGGTCATATGATACACTAAAATACAAATGTTTGGGTGAAGTGCTGGTTACCCCAGTCTGTAGAAACTGAAGCTAGCTAAAAAAAAAAAAAAACCGGTAAGCATAACATAACTAGCATCATAAAGCAGTTATTGATCTGGATTTCCTGTGTACTCATTTAATGGGTCATGTGTGTTCACTTTAGGTTTCACGGTGCAATGCGCGCCTTTTCCGTATTTTCCCGGAGAAAAAAAAATTCTTGGGATGTTTTCATTCTTCGTTACATGACATTTCAAACTTAGACACTTAGTAATGTTGGGATTTGGATTCACGCGTTTATAATAATAATTACAATGTAATAATAATAATAATAATTTTTGTTTCATCATCATCATCAGTTGCCATCTCCACAACGAAGGTTGGCTGTAATGGATCTCCAACGTCTTCTGTCTCTTGTCTTGGTGGTACACTCGATAGACTCTTTCCCGTCCATCTCTTGATGTTATCTTCCCACTTATAGCGCTATCTTCCCCTTGCACGTTTGCCTTCAACTCTCCCTTCTGTTATGGTCTTCTGCAAGGTGTTATGCCTTTTTATGTGGCCAAAGTATTTTAGCTGCCGAACTTTGACCTCTCTCATTAGTTCTCTTTTCATACCTAGATTTTCTAGGACCTCCTTATTTGTTTTCATCTCTTTCCATGAGATACGCCCCATTCTTCTATATATCCACATTTCAAGAGCCTCAATTCTTTCTTCCAAATGCTTATTCATCGTCCATGTTTCTGCACCATACAGATATGCAGAATATATATAACACTTTATGATTCTCAGTTTTAATTTATGAGATAACTGTTTGGATGTCAGTATATGTTTCATGTTGTTGAATGTAGCTTTGGCCATTACTATTCTCTTCTTGATTTCTGTTTCACATCTGCCATCTTCTGTTATTATATGACCAAGATATACGTAGCTCTTGACTTGTTCCAGGATTTTCCCATTTACGCTTATCTTTAATGTGGGTTTATCGTCTGTTTTGCTAATTATCATAGTTTTAGTTTTCTCAATATTAATGTCGAGTCCATATTCATGACTTATACTGTTCACTTGCTTCACTAGTTCTTGTAACTCCTGTTCACTTTCAGCTAACAACATGGTATCATCTGCATATCTAAGGTTGTTTATTGATTTTCCACTGATGTTCAGTCCTGGTATTTCCTGTATCTGTTTGAAAATTTTTTCGGTGTATAAATTAAATAGGCAGGGGGACAGCACACAACCTTGTCTGACACCTCTTTTTATGTCTATGTATGGTGAATAATTCCTTCCTGATCTTACTGTGGCAGTTTGCTCCCAATAAAGGTTACTGAGTATTCTTATATCTTTTCCATCAATACCTATGTCTTTGAGGCATTCAATTATTTTCTCATGATGGATTCTGTCAAAAGCCTTCTTATAGTCAATGAAGCACATATACATACTTTTTTGGACCTCTGTATATTTTTCTGCTAATCTTCTTAGGCAAAATATTGCCTCTCTTGTTCCGCTGTTCCGTCTAAAACCAAACTGTTCTTCTTGGATTTCGCTGTCTACTTTACTTTTTATTCTTTCCTGTATGATTTTGAGCAGTATCTTAATTGCATGACTCATCAGGCTGATTGTTCTGAAGTCTGAACATTCTGTTGCATTTGGTTTTTTTGGGCAATGTTATAAAAACTGATGTCTTCATGTCGTGTGGTAAATATCCTGTATTGTATATATCATTGCATATTTCTGTGATTGTATCTATACCAAAGCTCTCCAGAGCTTCTATCATTTCAATTTTTATGTTATCCATGCCTGCTGATCTTCCTTTTTGTATCATATGAATGGCATTCTCTACTTCTGATCTGAGAATGTTTGGGCCTTCATTAGAATCTGGTGATGGTTTTTTACCTCTGTTGTCCTCGAATAGTTCTTTTACGTATTCTGCCCATCTGTTTGATATGTCTTTCTCATGAAGTAATATTACACCATTTTTGTTCTTGATACAGCTTCCTCCTTGTGCAAACCGCGACCGATTTGATAATTTCTTTATTTCTTCATGCATATCTCTTGTCATGTGCTTTGCTTCCAAGTCTTCTATTTCCTTACAATTTGTTTCTATCCACCGTTCTTTTGCTTCTCTACACATAGTACGTATGTCATTGTCTATTGTTTTATATTCTGGAGTGTTTTTTGCTTTCTTTCTTTCTGTCATTTTTGTTTATCGAAACGTAAATAAAACAACGAAACAGTGAAACAAAGAGCTCATATACTCGTAGGTAATATGTACAAGTAACCATCAAGAGATCTCCCGTTTTTAAACTCAATTTCACCCAGAGGATTCTTACAATAGCCCCTTCAATAACTGACTATGGGAATGCGCCCCTGAGGGGGACAGCCCTCCGCTGCTTATTTTCCTGGTGTTAACTAAGGTTAATGGGAATTTTCGAGAACTTAATGTTAGACAGCCAAATCTTGAGGTTACGAAGCACACCTTCAAAGCCTCACCGTGCTGGCATTCCAGCCTCGCCATCTCTGTGGCAACAATGGGTGGCAGATCTGGGATGGAGCAGTACAGAGAAAACTTATCAGTGATAATTCTTCTTCTTTGATCCTTCGCCGCCGACCGTCAAAGCAGTCAGTGGCCATCACGCCTAATGGCGTCTTGTATGGCAACAACAAATTGATTCCACTTTGCTCGGTCGGTGGCCATCCTTCGTACAGTGCCCCAACTCTGGTTCATTCTTTGCATCTCAGCCTCCACAGTCCTCCGCCAGGTTGTTTTTGGTCGGCCTCTCTTTCGTTTTCCTTCAGGGGTCCAAAGCATAGCTGTTCTTGTGATGGCATCGGGGTCTCTTCTGAGGACATGGCCAACCCAGCTCCAGCGTCTGCCAGCTATGATGGTGTGCATGTCCTCTTGCTTGCTCCGAGTAAGCAGATCTTGGTTAGTGATGGTATTCGGCCAAAAGATTCGATGAATTTTTCTTAGGCATGTTGTGTGAAAAGAGGACAATTTCGACATTTCCTTCTCTGTAACTCTCCCTCATTCCGCACCATAGAGAAGCACAGAAAGCACACAGCTCTGATATAATCTTAATTTTGTGCTTGTGCTGTATTGAGAGGACTTCCAGATGTTGTTTAGGCTAAAAAAGGCTGTTCTTGCCTTATTCATTCTGATGTTGATGTCTTTGTCTGCCCCGCCGTCTGGTGTTACTATGCTTCCTAGGTATGTGAAGGTATCTGTCTGTACCAGTTGCTGATTCCTTACTGATATGGGCTCAGGGTTGTTCACATTGAGCGTCATGACCTCAGACTTCTTTAAATTGATGTTCAAGCCCACCTGCTGGCTAAACTTATTAAGTCTATCCGTTTTTTCCTGGATGTGTTGATGTGAATGTGCTAGTAGTGCAATGTCATCTGCATATGCCAGATCTTCCAATGTAGAAAATGTTGTCCATCTTATTCCTCTTGGACTGCCCTCTGTTGTCTGGCGCAGCACCCACTCTATGACTGTTAAAAATAGAGTGGTTGATAAGGGGCATCCCTATCGTACTCCTGTCTTCACCTCAAAGGTTAGGTTGCTCTGCCCAACACTACACGCAAAGTTGGCATAGAGGCTTTTTATGATTGACACTATGCAGCTTGGAATTCCATAAGCCCTCAGTATTTTCCATAAACTGTCCCTATGTATGCTGTCAAAAGCCTTTTCAAAATCAACGGAATTAATGTAAAGCTGTCTTTGCCATTCTGAGCACTGCTCTATAATGTTCCTAAGAGTGAATATATGATCTACACATCTTCTGTTCTTTCTAAATCCTGCTTGTTCTTTCCTCAGTTTGTGGTCTACTGCCTTTGAAATTCTCTGTATAATTATCCTGCCTAGTATTTTGCTGGAAACTGAGAGAAGAGTGATTCCTCTCCAATTATTGCAGTCTGCAAGATCTCCCTTCTTGGGCAATTTGACAATTATTCCTTTGTTCCACTCTGATGGTGTTGTCCCCGTTTTCCAGACTTGTGCAAATAGTGGTTCTAATAGTTCTGCTGCTAGCTCAGGGTCTGTCTTAAATAGCTCTGCATTTAAGTTATCATGGCCCGGAACTTTGCCGTTCTTTAACTCTTTGATTGCTGTGATGATTTTTTTCTTTTCGTGGAATGTCTGTATTTACATCTAGATTGTTTTCAGCTTCAGGAACATTCAATTGTGTCTCTGGTGGTTCCTTGTTCAGAGTTTCTCTGAAGTGCTCTGCCCATCTTGTTTCCTGTCCCTCTGCTGTCGTGATGAGATTACCTTGCTTATCTCTTACTAATGTAATATTGTTTGCACCTCGTTTTCCGCTGATGAATTTAGTTATTTTGTATACTGTGCTTTGTTCATTTCTCAGTGCTCCTTCCTCTGCCTGTCTTGCAAGATCGTCTAGGAAATTCCTTTTGTTGGCTCGGGTTTAGCGTTTAACTTCCTTGTCCAGCTGACTGTACTGTTCGCTATATAGTTGCTTAAACCTGTGGGACTTCGCTTCTGTTTTCTTTCTTTTCATTTCCTTTCTCATCGTTATGGTGTTTAATGTTTCTGGTGTTATCCAGTCTTGCTTCTTCCTTTCTTGGAATCCCAAGCATGATTTGCTGCTTTCCTTGTATATTGTTGAAATGGTGTTGAAATTCTGGTCTATATCATCAGTCAATGTCTTTTCCTGACTTTTGGCAAATTGATATCGTTTCTTTATGTCGGCCGCAAAAGCTTTTCAGGTAAGGGAGTCCTTCAATTTGCTGATGTCAAACCTTTTCTGTGTAGTTACAGTTGGTCCAGCCCTTCTTAGTTTCACTTTCAGTTTTGCTACTACTAAATGGTGATCACTTCCCACATCTGCACCTCTTCTTACCTTCACATCTTGTAATGCATGTCTCCGTCTACCGTTAACCATGATGTGGTCTATCTGGTTTCTGTCCCGACCATTTGGTGATTCCCATGTTAATTTGTGAATTTCTTTATGTGGGAAAAGTGTTCCTCCAATGACCAGGTTGTTAATGCTACAGAAACTTATTAGTTTATCCCCATTTTCGTTTACTGTTCCGCTGCCGCATTTCCCCATTGTTCTTTCATTATATGTATTGTGTGTACCAACTTTCGCATTGAGGTCTCCCATTACTATAACAAGATCATATCTAGGTGTGTCTTCCATTTCTTTCTGCAGTTGTTGATAGAATTCATCCTTGACCTCCTCATCGCTATCATTCGTTGGTGCGTAGCATTGTATTATTGTAGTGTTGGTGAATCTCCCTCTCAATCTTAATCTTATCAGTCTGTTGTTGATGGGTTTCCATTCCAGTAATGTCCTTTCTATTCCTTTCTGTAGAATAATGGCTACGCCTTCATTGTGCTGTCTATCCTCTCTTCCAGAGTAAAGTACTGTTTCTCCTGTTGCTGTTTTAACTTTTCCTGCCCCTGTCCATCTGCTCTCGCTTATCCCTAGAATGTGTAACCTATAGTTTCTCATTTCTGCCGTGACCTGTCTTAGTTTACCTGTCTCGTTCATTGTCCTGACATTCCAAATTCCTATTCTTGTATCCTGTTTTGTGGTCAGGACATCCGTTTTCATGTCAGTGGCTTCCTTTCGGCTTTCACCACTGACAGTCATACGAGCCACAGACTCCGAATGTCCATCCCACAGCAAAGTTTGTTCATTTATTGTTGTTTCCGTAACTTCATTGTTTTTTTTACATAGACAGGGGTGTCAGCCCTATGCTAAAACCCCCAACCTGGAGAACCAGGGTACCAGCTTTTGTCTGATCCCTACCCACACAGACCAGTCCAGCTTGGTGTCGTAGATTTTGGATAGGAGAATTAAGACTTGGGTTTGGTCCCTTCTGAATAGGTTTGAATAGGTGATTGGCACCGTGAGAATTAGTAAAAAAACAATAGAATTTCCACACAGGTGAGATGATAGACTGTGGTATAGAGGCTGTCGCTGAAAGCGAAAAGAATTCTTCTCTCTCTCACCTATCCTCTACGACGGCTTTTACAGAGTCCGACAGTCTAAACCACATATATATTACATATAATTCTATCTACTCACGGGGACGCACATACACGTGACGACAGTTAAACACACAGACTTGGAAAATCTATAACAATGATTATACAGATAATTGGGATCGAGCTGACCAACGCACTGATTTTTTTGTTCAAGAGAGATATTTTAATTATCATATCAAAATTTCTCACAACACCAAAAAATACATAAAGGAAGCATACATATAGACATAAAAAATCAAATGAATTTCTACCAGGATGATAGACCCGTTATGATATTAACTCTAGGTTTAGCCCACAGCCCCGTTATGAGACAGATGATGGCCCAAAGAGTCACAAATACATATGGTTAGGGTCTAATATTGTTCCCCTTAGAAGGTATAGACTGACTTAGACAGCAGTATCTATTCTAAAGGAACAATTAATACAACAAGCGAGTGCATTTAATAACGAACATCCTTCCGTCACTTTCACACGGTTCATTCATCAGGGATCCCTGGCACACGTTCTTACCTATCAAAACTTGATGTTGTTCACCGTCTGGCGCAACCGTAGGACACTTCTCTACAGTGAATCTGTATTCTTTGGATAAAGCGAATCCCAGCTCTACAATTACAGGTTTATTCCACTGTTTTCGGGGAGCGTTCACTTCACCAGTTAAATTTTAGATTTACTGTTAATGTCACTTGAATCAGGTTTGATAAGCAGGTTTAAACGGGCACACAGAGTTCAGAAACACGAGGATTCCCTTAATTTGGAAAGATGACCAGTGGACAACTTCTTTCAACAGATAGCCTTGTTTCACTATTCACTCTTTCGACAAAAATAAATGTCGGGAAATGTTAATGTTATTGATTGTAATAATTCTCGCCGCCAGGCAGAAAATTTACGTAGAGTTTATGGAAGAAATTATGATCTGGTTCACAGGCCCAGTATTTATCATTACAGTCTTTGAAAACCCGTTAGTGGGATATAGTATTTCTGTCTAACTCTGTTTGCATCTGCACTGTCAGATCAGTGTTACTTGAGAAACCCACGTGGTTCAAAATAAGGACTGTCTATTTCTTCACAATTATGAACTCTTATTAAATGCTGGTAAAGTTCGGGTCACCCCAGTATTTCACTGTATAAAAGGAAAAGCACATATAAATCATTTACATATTATGTACTCAATATAACTTACATTTTAAATAGCAAGCCTACAGCTTGACTTATTATTTAAACTTCCGGTGAAATAAGTTATATAAAAAGATCGATCATCATGAGTTAGGAATATCATGCGTATTCCGTCACTACTCACTGATGTCGCGTCTAGCATTTATAAGTTTGTTATTAAACCAGTTTCGACTGAGTATTAGCCGTTAAATTAAATTCCTTATAGCTACTAGTTTAGTAAGCTAAAGATATAATTTATTATGTATTTCCACTGTAACTCGTCGACTTAGAGAATATAACAAACTATAAATTAAGCACTCTGTTCAAAAGAAACTAGTTAAAATGAAATGAGCGATTTAACGCTTTAAACACTTTCCAAAATACTAGATATCTATTATATATAATATTAATATACCTCAACACAGAAGTACTAAGAACTTAAACCACTTCGACCAAACTAAAGGCCATCTCTATTGACAGAGATTATTTAGAAATCGAACGAAGGTTGTTCTAGTCTAACTGCCAAGTTACTGAGTGAAATGAAATAAAGTTTCAAACTAGGGTTAATATCTATGAAACGGACAAAGAATCCCACTGTTTCGAAACCACGAAACAGCGCCCGTCTCTCCCCTTCTCTAACACCCTACGTCAGCTTCCCTCATGTCGTAACAGCCATCAGTGACCGAGAAATGCGCGTGACAGTTGCAAATCTCAGACAACCGTCTACCAGGCATGGGCGATTTCCACGCTTTCGCCGGAGCTATTTGACGAAACGCTCGCGGTTTACTGAAATATTCAGACACTCCGTCTACCTGCCGTGTCCGGTGGAGTGAATTATCACACCACAGGCCCAGAACTCAGCCGAAGAAAACATTGTCCCCGGGGAAACTGTAGACAGCTGTCTCGTTCCTGCACTGTGAGGATGCCATGTTTGACACCTTATCCTAGTGTCAGGTGAAAAATGGTAGACCAAAAGTCTGCTCTAGTCTGGGTATGAAACATAATCACACCTTTCGTCTACTGACATCTATGTAATAGAATCACTATCCCAGTATGAGAAAAAAACACAAGGTAAAGTTTGAGAATACTGAAGAAAATATTTTTCGCAAACAAGTGATGCGAAAAATACGGGAAAAAACAAGTAAGGAAAAATAATAAAATAAAGGATGCGGGTGAGAGAATAGGAAGAAGATGTAGGCAATTTAATGATATAAAGACCTACGTGACACTTGGTTGAACCTACCAGGAGTAAAACTCCCACTGGCATAGCTCTGGGGATTGTCAGGGTACGCAAGCTGCCATACCGCTACAAGGTATAGGTACCATTGATGGCAGATCAGTGATAATAAGATGCTGAAAATGGAAGCCAAAAATGTGAATGTGCATAAGGTAATGTTTGAAGTAATGAATAAAGCAGCTATAGTCAATTTTTATAGCAAAATATAATATGCACAGGATACAGGAGGAGTGTCTGCCAGCAATCTATGGGACAGACATAGCAAATTCTGCTTTAAGCATTTGTTTGTCTGTTAGTGTAAGACATTATTTCCCAAATAGGAAATACTGTGACTTCTTCAATCTAACGATCACTGATCTTTATTGTACATCATCATCATTTTTCTTTGTGCTCCTTATGGAGCATGCAGCTATCACCACAGCTGGTCCCCTTGCAGGAAGCCTGCATCAAGCAGTCACATGCTCTTACGGTGGTGGTTTCTGTGGCAAGTTGTTTAAATAATGAGGTTGCCAGCCTCATACACAACCTCATACACGATCTCATACACAACCTCACGTTAGTGACCTTGCATGACATTTCCTGAGGGTGCAGTAGCCTTATTCTATCTTTGCCTTTTCAAACACCCCCCCCCCCCCACAACTACACACATCTTTATTGTACGTGCTTCCCTATTATTTATTTTCCATTTTCAATGTTTTATTTACGTTCTTGTGTTGTCACCTTTTTCTTCACATCTAAATAGTAGATAATGAAAACATCTACAAGACATTGGTGTATAATAGCCCCTTCAGTCATAACTGACTATGGGAATGTGCTCCTGAGGTGACAGCCCTCAACTATTTTTTTCCCGGTGTTCCTTTCGACGTTTTCTCCTCTCTTCTGCTTGTGAAAGCTTCTTTTCGCCCAATCTGAGGCGGCGCCGTCGTGAGCATCGGCCCTTGGTGCGATCGGCAGCTTCATCCTCCCAGGTAGCTGGAATTATGTCGAGTGCCCTCATGTCTCTCTTGCACACATCTGTTAACCTCAGCTGCAGTTGCCCAACTGTTCTTTTGCCACCTTCCAGTTGTCCGTAGAATATATCTTTCGGGATGCGACCATCTTCCATGCGGCGGACATGGCCAAGCCAGCTTAAGCTACGCTGTCTAAGCAGTCTATACATGTTTTGAAGGCCAGCACGTGATAACACCTCGACATTTGTCACGTTGTCTTTCCAGGAAATACCGAGGATGTGGCGTAGACACGGTAGATGAAAGGTATTGAGCCTTTTTTTTATATTTTAATTAATGAAGAAAAATATCCCGTTCAACCTCTGATGGGTTATAATTAGGATATATATTGTTTTCAATTCCAAATAATATGAATAACTGCCGATATGAGAAAGTGGCATCACGTGTGTCAAATCATTGTAAATAGGGACAATCACAATTGTGCTTATATGTTAAATAAATTTTTTTTTAAAATCAAGAAGAAACTCTGAACAAGATTAATATTAAAGTGGAGGGGTGTAAAGTCCTGGTGGTTCCAGTTAAATAACTGACTTTAACAGATATTTAATTGACTTTCATCTGCTGATTCCCTACGCAAGATCTTTTAAAAGATGCAATGGCCGACCGCTGTGTCCGCAAGATCTTTTAAAAGACTCTGATTTATTTTGTTGTTTCTTACCACTCTGATATTTTATACTGACCGGAATTTATCTCGAACGGAAGTAAACACAAAACTGCGCAAATTTCAACAAGCTTCAACTTCCTTTGTTTGAGTTTGAAGGGAATTTTTCACATATATTTTCATTTTTCGTCGTGTTTTGTCGTATCACTATAATGGCCGAAAACACGCAGGATATGTTACTAATATGTGAACAGTGAACAAACTGTCTGATCAACCACAACTTTCTTACTTTTCTGTGTTTCTAAATGGATTACCTTCACAAAGAGAGCAGTGAAACTGTATTGTGATAATAATTTATGTTACAAGTCTTAGGTAGGGAGCCGCGCTAGCGTAGTGGTTACAACACCGCTCTGGCGACCGGGTGATACAGGATCAAACCCGGGCGACGGCATTTGAGGATTTTTCGTCGACCGGGATTTGGACTGGATTAACTCGAGACCTGGCGAGAACATTTGAAGGAGTGTCGTCGACCAGGGACTGGCGGCTCCTGAGCCGACCCAGCTGCAATGGGTACCTCCGAAATCGGCGAGTATTTGCCTGAATGGCGAGGGACATTTGTCTCTGTACAAGAAATAAAGGGATACTCACGTAAAATCAATGTCAGGTTAGACATAAATGATAACCTGAGATTTCGCCTCGAGTATTAGCGGGCGAACGCAAAAAAAAAAAAAAAAAAAAAAAAAAAAAAAAAAAAAAATCTTAGGTAAGTGGAAAATTTCTGTTCAAAATTTCAAGTTATCTTTTGTTCTATGTACATATTATCTGTCATAACATAAACATAATATAAAATTAGCTAAAAAAAGTATATATATTCAAATTGTCCATCCAATGTACTTTAATTTGATATATAATATATTATACTTAACTCATGATTAGACACACATTGTTAGTAAAAGTAAATTATGTAAATGTACATTTTTGGGACTTAAAAATAATTCCGTCCAGAGCTGAAAATAATTACGTACCGAATCAGTTTTAAAAGTCATATGCATGTCGCGAGAGGTTCAGATGTTATTAAAATAAAGACTTTCCTGGACACAAAGGTGTATCAGAGGATACCAGGATAGTGCCAGATAAGAGACTGGTCTTATAAGAAATACCCCCTTCTCTGAAAAGAATAAGGGTGTATCGACATCAAAGTGGGGTCAACCTATGTAAACCTTCAGGTATGATGATAGTGTTGGGTACTGAAGATCTAACTGCTACCTCTCAAGATCCCACAGTGAATAATGGTTATATATTTGTTTTTGTATGGCTAATTATCTAGGGGTAATTAATTATTAACATGTAATATCTATCAAACAGAACATAGACTTAATTAGAATAATTAAGCAAGACTGAATAATATTACAATTTTTGTTCCTAAACCTGTTTTCTTTTAGTTAGGAAACTTAAAATCAGGTTATAAGGTATTTACAAAATGAAATAAATAATATGGAATGTTCTCCATAAAAGGCAATAATATGCGTTTATATTTATTTATATAAGCAATTACAGTTCATTTACTCGTTCACAATCTTGGTATCAACGTCCCTGGCTGGTAACGTAATAGGAGTTGAATATGGTCTTCCGTGAATCATCATGTTATAATGTTACAGTCTCTAACAAGTCTGTATTATAAGAGTTTTTACTTTAAGTCTTTAATATTTTTAGTTTCTCTCTTTTAGTTATTTTTATTGTTGCTATGGGTCCACTTATCTTGATTAAAGTCTGAGACACCTCCAGTCCTGGCTGGGCTAGCACAGAATATGAACTCCAGGCTGGGAAAAGTGGCTTTCTTTCTATTTATCTTAAGAACAGTACACCACCATAACACCTCTCAAGTGGATGTCTCATGAACTTGAAATATTACCAGGACAAAACCTGGAATGAAAAGACATTCGCAAAACTTGTAGGGTCCAGTAGTTTTTCCCTACATGTCGTGAAACGAGTGTATAAACCCACTACTTTGTTAAATCACTATGTCGAGATACAGATTTTCTTCAACCAATCAACGAGCAACGTTCACCAGTCTCTGAGACAGAATAAATTACCTGAAGTTACGCCAGGAAAAACTTAAGCCCTGTTTTTCGGATGTCGGTTGCGGCCATCTTGTTCACGCAATATGGCGGAAGAAACAGAATAAAATTAGGCTGTACGAGGTATGGGACCAAACTGCAGACAACCAATCAGCTTGCCCCGCCAGGAACCAACCAACCGCTTTCCTTAAGCACTTCACCTGCCTATATAATCGGGCGAGATTTTATGCAAAAACACGCAACACCAACACGAAGCCAGATACCGACCGACTGGAGAGGAGAAGCTGTCAACCTTGATTTATTGCTTGCCTGAGTGCATTGACCTGCAGCCTGCTTCATTAGTCGAGTCAAAACCTAGCCTGTTTAAATCTTAGAGGGTAAGCATAAATTACTATACTTGTAGGAAAATAGTCTTACAGCAGGTATATAATGTTGGTATTAGTTGTGTGTCATTTATACTACCTACACCTGTATATATTATATATATATATTGTTTCAATATAAACGTATTAGGTTACTGATTGTATCTTTGGGGAAATTAGGTATAATGATTGTATTTCCTGATATGATTGATGAAGACGAAGACTAATAGAACTCATGCTTCAATCTATTGTCTCCTATAACTTCAATCTATTATCTCAGACCAACTGAAATATAACCAAAACAGTCCTTGTTAGGACTCAATCTATTGTCTCCTATAACTCAATCTATTGTCTCACATAACTTCAGTCTATTATCTCAGATAAAACCAACTGAAATATAACCAAAACAGTCCTTGCTAGGACTCAATCTATTGTCTCCTATAACTCAATCTATTGTCTCACATAACTTCAGTCTATTATCTCCGATAAAACCAACTGGAATATAACCAAAACAGTCCTTGTTAGGACTCAATCTATTGTCTCATCTAACTCCAATCTATTGTCCCATATAACTCCAACCTGATATATATATATAACCAGACAGTCCTCGTCGCATATACTCCTATCATCAGAACACAACAATATTGATAGGATATATGTTACCAGCCAGTTTAGCACTTGTCAGAGAGGGCCTGGTATATTATAGGGGGAAGGAAATGGTGGTATCACACCTAGGTGTACATATTATGGGATGTATTCATGTATTGAATATATATTATTGGATGTATTCATGTATCGAATTTATATTATTGGATGTATTCATGTATTGAATTTATATTATTGAATG
Source organism: Oreohelix idahoensis (assembly GCA_024509875.1). Classification (NCBI taxonomy): domain Eukaryota; kingdom Metazoa; phylum Mollusca; class Gastropoda; order Stylommatophora; family Oreohelicidae; genus Oreohelix; species Oreohelix idahoensis. The sequence continues at coordinate 122,176 of JAMPIV010004497.1, forward strand.
TATCCATGTATTAATTTATCAGAAAGAAGGTTTTGCAAGTAGACACCTGTCTTGTCTCGCTATTGCTAACTCATACTGAGCCATGTTGTCATTCATCCTACATGCAGACACCTGAGACACACGCTCATTTCATACCCAATAGAAATAGATAAGCTTGATGACAGAAATTAGCCCCTATTTTTACGTGTTGCCGGTTTTATTCGTGTCATCAAACCTGAGGTCGTATGTCGTGTCAATCCAGCTGCCTGGAACGTCGCAGGAGCACAGTGATTGCGCAGGATCAACCTCTTTAGTTACCCTCAGTCTTGGGTGGGCTAACGAAACGACCATCAGCGAGTGGTGTGTGCGAGAAACCAAGAAGGACAGAACGTTTTGAGAGATGAGTACACATTAGTACCATTTCCGTCGGCAATTGTGAGCATAGAAACTGCCAGTGACGAAAAACTGAGTAGCATAGCAAGAGACAAAAATAACAGCATAGCTGATAAATTTTATATACTTAATTAACAGCACAGCTGATACATTTTCTATAAGTGATTATCAGCCCAGCTGATATAAATTTGTTTCCTATAATTGGAAGACTTGTAATAAATATAAATATATAAATATATGTGAATCATTTGTAAACTTACAAATCCATTGCATTCCATTTTTCAACATCCATCCTTCAGCACAAGAGTAGATAGTGTATATACTAAATAAATAATAGGGAAATTGTATTTGAACGACTTGTCAAATTTTTTATAATTGTTAAGTAAAATCTGTTTCCTTGTTGTTTTTTTAATATCACAGTTAGTTACACAGCGGGGGTGGCAATTTATGTCGGTCTCCTCTCTACTAATTTTTCGAGATCAGATCATTCACAGCCGTAACTAATTTGTGATACCAGTAGTTCTCTCAGACACTGGGACTTCACCATTTTCTGCAGAAATTCTATTTCTGTAATTGTCACTACTATACTGATCTTAGAACCAATAAAAACCTCACGCCACACTACATACAGACAACATCATGTACAAACATTAAATCAGTCACAGGACAGTTACCTCAATACCTCACAGCCAGTTCAATTTGATTACTCCTTTCCTTAATACATCGTATGTTAGATCCATTTGTCCATGATTTGCTTCCATACTATAATCAGGTTAAGTACAAAATAGTAAGTACATCTTGATTACATCATGTTATCACATCCTGTCTATCTTATGTTCGTGAACCTTGTGTCGTTCCAGTATGAAATACTCCTGCATATACACTACTAGACTTATAGTCGCACTTTTACCCTAATTTGCAAATATCCTACTGATAAGACCAAAACTGCCACCATAAAATGATAAGGGTGGTTTTAGGCTGACTACTGACCACTAAAGATGATAAGCCACAATCTGGCCACTATGAACGTTTACAGGTATAAGTCCAAGTCGTTGTTAATTTGTAGCCAAGTAAGTACCACCCCTATAGACACCAGGAATCTATATATATATAGGCTGTGGTGATGGTGTCTTGTCTGGTTTGAAGTAGGTTGCTGTGTGTGTAGGTGTGACGTAGATACACAGTTCCACAATACAGGAGTTATGACATGTATAAGTCATAGAAATGTTATAACTGCTGGTGACGTTTCCGTCATTTATTTCGGACGCCACAATGACAGATAATGATACATCCATTTCACAAAAGAAAAGTCATGGACATGACAGTTTATAGTATTCAGCATTAATAAAGTTTCTTCATGGATCTGCATTACATTCTCTAAGTTGATATAGGTAATCCTAGCTGACGGTAGCCTCAGTTTCATATCATAAATATTCATAAATATCAGTACTCCTCTCTGATGCTGGCAGATCAGATGTACAAAAATAAGTCTATTACTGTCCGCACGAGAATGGCATTTCAGGAGTACAGGTCAAGCTGACCTTTATAGCATCCCTAAGTCTAACCCTCGACATAGGTGCAATCGCTGGCATAGCGAAGATCCTAGAACATAGAAATTGTTCTCTGGGCCTAGCATGACCCGTATATATATATAGATCTCAGGTATGAAGATACCTGGGGTGCAATCTCTAGTAGAAGAACCTCTCCTTCCTGTAACTGGTAACTGAGCAGAGAACGACCAATGTCAAACATCAAAATAGATTACAGATTTGAACATAAGGAGGGTATTACCTTGCTTCGAAATCACACCACAACACATACGCCTCCATGCGTTTTCGAATCATATAGGGAAAGCCTCGTTAGTTAACTAACTCACAGGAGGACTACCAATTCCCTATCAAAAGATCACAGACGCAGGATGCGTCCTCTCTGCTCAAAACTTCTTGTCGAACTCCCCTGGGCGGAAGACTATTCTAACTCTCTTAAAGTTCAGACATGCGCAGAACGCATACGCCTGAGTAACACTCAAAACGAGACGATGAAGGAAACATTCCAACAAAGCTATGTTCAGAAATCATGCCTCATATGGACAGGGAATAAAACACCAACTCTGGTTTCAATAATTCCAAGAAACAGTTGATCGATGCTACCATATAAGGAGAATGGTATACATCGATCGAAAAAAATGGACCGGCGAGTCAGGACACAAGAGAAGGTAACCACCATTGAAAATGTAATCACAGTCAAACAAGGATTATCTACCTTTGATCAATGTCACATAGGTCTTTATGTCATTAAATTACCTACATCTTCTTCCTATTCTCTCACCCTAATCCTTTCATTTATATTCTTTCCATACTTGTTTTTCCTGTATTTTTCGCATCAGTCGGTTGCGAAAAATATTTTCTTCAGTATTTTTAAACTTTACCTGTTTCTTTCTCAAAACTGAGAATCGGACTAGTAACCATATTACGTAGATGTCAGGGCTGCAGGGCGTCAGAAGGCGTGATAAGTCGGTTCGCTGAACATAGGACGTAGAAAATCGTCTACATTCTCACCGAGCGCGCGAGCTTCTTCTCGGCATAAGTCCGGGTGAGGTGTGATACTTTACATCTGCACCGGTCAGTATTCAGACATTTGTCTGAAAAATCCCAAACTGACACGGCGCTCACTGTGGGCCATGGTCAGCTGTAGTGTGAAAACTGCCCTGCATTGGAGACAGGTTGTCTGAGATTTCGCAACTGACACGCAGAAAGTGGCAGTTTACGACAGCCTCGTCTAGTTACGTAGTTGTTATGAGAAAGGGGAAATTATTTCGTTTTGCGAAATAAACGTTCATCTCTTTGTCTGGGTTTTCATATATGCTAGAATGAGCTAGATTTCATTATCACTCAGTAACTTCGCAGTCAAGACTAGAACAAGCCTCGTTCGATTTCTAAAAATCTCTGTTAAAAGAGATGGCCTTTAGTTTGATCGAAGTGGTTTAGTTCTTAGGAATTCTGTGTTTGAGGTATCATATATTATTATCTAGTATATCTAGTATTTTGTGAAGTGTTTAAAAGTGCTAAATCGCTATTTATTTCTCTAGGTAGATCTGGTGCAGAGCGAATAATTTATAAGTCTGTATTAATTTCTAGTGACGTGTCTCAGTGGAAAGCAGGATAAATTATATTTCCAGCTTAAATTCAGTCGGCTATTACTAAATTTAATTTAACTGCTAAATAATCAGACGAGAACATAATTTTCAAACTAACTTATAAAATGCTAGACGCGACATCAGTGAATATTGACGGAATACGCACCATATTCCTAAATTCCTGATGATCGATTTTATATAACTTATTTCACCGGGAGTTTAAATATAAGTCAAGCTGTAGGCTTGCTGTTTTAAATGTAAGTTATATTGGGTACATAAGATGAAAATGATTTATATGTGCTTTTCTTTTTATACAGTGAAATACTGGGGGTGACCCGAACTTTACCAGCATTTAATAAGAGTTCATAATTGTGAAGAAATAGACAGTCCTTATTTTGAACCACGTGGGTTTCTCAAGTAACACTGATCTGACGGTGCAAGTTAGACAGAAATACTAATATCCCACTAACGGGTTTTTCAAAGACTGTAATGATCAATACTGGGCCTGTGAACCAGATCTTAATTTCTTCCATAAACTCTACGTAAATTTTCTGCCTGGCGGCGAGAATAATTACAATCTATGACATAAACTTTCCGACATTGTTGACAAGTGAGGGGGGAACCAAGATTTTCTGTTTTGAGAGAGGTTGTCCACCGGTCATCTTCCTAATTGAGGGAAACTTCGTGTTCTGACATTTTGTGCTCGTTTAAGCCTAATTCTTACCTCGGGAGTCAAGTGACATTAACTTTAGTCTGAAATAACTATCGCCTGAAGCAGACGCTCCCCAGATCCATTTTAATGAAACCAACAAACAAATCTGCAGAGCTGGGATCTGTTTCAGTAAACGACAGTAACAGATAAAAAGTGTGAGTGTCCAACATTTGCGCCAGCCGGCGAAACCACAACCCGCTTGTAAGTATATCAGGGCCCTGTTGAAAGAATAAGTCTAAAGAAAACGAATGTGCTGAGTCAGGATGTGGGTGCTGCACCAGTTATCACTATCGATAACTATGAATTGGCAGTGGTGCACCACTTCACATACCTAGGGTCTACCATCAATGACAAACTCTCACTGGATACAGAAATCGACAGCCGCATTGGCAAAGCTGCAGCTACCTTTGCCCGCCTCACATCGCGTGTTTGGAGAAACTCTAAACTCACAATGAAGACCAAAGCTGCGGTATATAATGCCTGCGTCACCAGCACACTCCTATATGGCAGCGAGACCTGGACGACCTATGCTATGCAAGAAAGAAGGCTCAATACCTTCCATTTGCGGTGTCTACGCCGCATCCTCGGCATCTCGTGGAAAGATAAAGTGACAAATGTCGAGGTGTTGTCACGTGCTGGCCTTCAAAGTATGTATACGTTTCTTAGACAACGCAGACTTCGCTGGCTTGGCCATGTTCGCCGCATGGAAGATGGTCGCATCCCAAAAGATATCTTCTACGGACAATTAGCAGATGGCAAGAGAAGCAAGAGAGATATGAGGGCACTGGACATGGATCCAGCAACATGGGAGGATGAAGCTGCCGATCGCACTAAGTGGCGATGCTATTTACGGCGCCACCTCAGATTGGGCGAAGAGAGGCTCACACAAGAAGCAGAGGTGAGGAGAAAACGTCGAAAGGAGCACCAGGAAAATAAGCAGCTGAGGGCTGTCACCTCAGGGGCGCATTCCCATAGTCAGTTATGACTGAAGGGGCTATTATGATGAAAGAATCGAGTGAAAGTGACGGAAGGAGGTTCGTTGTATAATACCCTCATTTGTTATATGTGTTTTTTTCTTAGGCGAGATTTGCTGCTTAAGTAACGTGTTACGTTAGAATAGATACTGCCGTCAAAGTCAGTCTATACCTTCAAAGGGGGACAATATTAGACCCTAACCACATGCATCTATAACTCTTTGGGCCATCATCTGTCATCCTAACGGGGCTGTGGGCTAAACCTAGAGTTAAGATCATAGCGGGGCTATCACCCTTGTAGCATTTTCTTGATATTGTATGACTATGTGCATATGTTTTTCCTTGATGTATTTTTTTTTGTTTTGGTGTTGTGAGAAGATTTTATAGATGATAAATAAAATCTCTCTGGAACTAATCAGCGTGTTGGTCAGCTCGTTCTAGAATAGTTACATAAGTATTGTTATAGTTTTCCCACGTCTGTGTGTTTAACTGTCGTCACGTGTATGTGTGTGCACGTGAGTGGTATGTTCATACATAGTAACATATGTTGTCAATAGTCTGTCTGACTCTTATATATCGGTCGTAGAAGATAGGCCTGAGAGAGAGAGAGAAGATTCTTGGTTTTTTTCAGGGGACAGCTCTATTTGATTCGCTACCACTGCACTCTTGGGAAAATCTATTTCTTTTTACTACTCTCACGGTGTATATCACATATTCTAATCTATTCAGAAGGGACAAACTCGAGTCTTAATACTCCTATCGAAAAATCTACGACAATCAAAAAATTTAAAGTGTACAATTCATACAGATTAATTACACACAGTCTTAGAAAAATTCTGTGCGTAACACCTACACTGTTTCCATTTCTGGCCTGTCGTCTTTAAAACTACACACGTTGGTAAGGAAGTCCGTTACACATTTGGCCTATTTTTCCTTCTAACACATCAGCGAACACATAAGTGGATAACTACAGGCAAATAACATGAATATATACAAATATTTTTATATATCGCTTACCCTCAGGTACAATACATAAGCTGATACAGGCTTTCAATGGTTCTCTATGTCTGCTTTAGATACAGGCGGCAAAATATTGACAGTTTACATTTGCGCTCTTCCTAGTATCGTTTATGATTCAAAATTAGTAGTTTCAGGAATCCGACCAAGTTCAAGGCCTTATATAACGCCGTGCTCGACCAATCGAGACATAGTCAAAAACTGGCGTTAAGAATTTTCACCCTGCCCGTTTTTCAGCCTTACCGTTCAATGTGACTAAGTTTAAATATTTATTATTTTACTTATTTTTGGGCAGATTTTAATTATTTAAAGTTCTAATAAAACTAGGAATTGATCTCTATCGTTCTAATATGTTTGTTAGCCCAGTACCTTTAAATCTGTGCATACTTTAACTAACTAAATTGGGGACTACCCTGAAGTAAAATTATCACTAAAACTGATTTTACTCTTACAATAAAGTATTATCATGAGGAAGTATTTGCACCAACCTCTTAAGTAATATCCCCGCTATAAATCTAGTTATTCCTTTCTGTTTACAAATCTTTAGTTATTAAGAAATAAAATATCTTCGTTCTGTCAAATGCACAAAATAGGTCCCTCTATCAAACGTTAAAAAAAAAATTCCTATACCTAACAGAAAAAGGAGCGATTCTACTGGTTGTTAAATCGGTCCGTATCTCTCCGATATTTTCGAGTGGTAAATTTGACGTGTTGTATCATATCTTGTAGAGTTATTCGAATGCGTAACAGACGTCATCTCACGACAATGCATTGTAAGCAAGCATCAGACCTTCACATTCCCAGCCACTATATATTAACATGTGTTCGTGTTAAATATTGTTTGACTATATTATGCAGTTCCCTAGGTCTGTCTATTCTTAACACCTCTTCTATATTTATAGGTAAGTTGGATGCTTGCAAATAATCTAATATTGGTATTCTCATTTGTTCATACCTCTTACATTTTAACAAGAAATGTTCTATATTATTGTCTTGAAGACATCCTGCACAGTAAGGTTCTTCTATTCTGAAATAGCCTTTTCCCAGCTGTAGTCTGAGAAGTTTCTTATTACTTGGAATTTTCAATTCCCTAGATATCTGACATTTTCTTGTTGGAGCCATGAACATCTTATATGCATGTCTTCCTTTCAGATTTTTATCCCACTGCTTTCCATTCATCTGTTATTAAATCTTTAATTAAGCTCTTAATCTCTATGATAGGAAACTCTTTACAGAGCGATACAACAGGAAGCAATCTGATCATCAGAAGAGGTTCCCCCCATCCGACAAGTGTTTCGGCCCGATTACTCCTTTACACTCTAAGGGGGGCGGGCCCACCTGGGTCATGACTCCCAAGCGTCTCAGCTTCCTGTTGTCTTGTATCGAAAATGAACCCATTTCACTTATGGTAGCAACTTTTAAATCCACAACGCCAGCCGCGGAGGCAATTGTGAAAGTAACAAAGAGAAGACAAATTATTCCGTTCGTTCCGTCGCCCTTCACAACTAAGGACACACACTGAGACATTAGCGCGCAGCCGACGAGCTGCGCGCCGCAAGCCACTGAAATTTACCTGACACTCTCCCTATAGTATACATCGCCTGTTGCCCCAGAGTCGCATCTCTTTCACTCGTACACCAAAAAAACTCAGCGTTGTGGACTGAAAAATTTTGGTGTTTTCTGTACCGCAGCGTTTATTGTTACGATGTCCATCGTCCATTGCGGTTGTTCCACAGCCAGCCTGATGCCTTTTCGGCAGTTTCACTAAGCCTCTTCAGTGCCTTTGTTCTAGACTGTCCCTTCAGTCCAACAGTTTCAATAAATCATACACTGATGCCGCCACAAGCCCTCTTGCGCCTACTTCAACCGCCATGACCCCTGCACTGAATCCATCGTGTCTCAGATCCGCGGCCAGATCGCTATACTTGGCCGCTTTGAATGAATGTTGCTCGTCTTATCTGGATTCAAATGGCACGGTCAGTTCAATCAGTATGACCTGAAGCGTTGCTGCAGAATGAAGCACTATATCCGGCCGTCTCTGCGATTTTCTGATACACTCTGGATATGCCCCCCGTCCAGGTAGGTCTACCGCCATCCCCCAGTCGTTTGCACAGTCAAGAAGAGATGGTAAACTGCTACCAGGTTTACTCGGTTTGGGGTGTGCTGACTTTCCTGCCCTCAGAAAGTATGTGTTTGCGGTGTCTGGCAGGACTTTGCTATTCGCTTTCATTCATGCCTGATCTATTGTCGCAGCAAGCTCATTTAGCACTTTGTTATGGCGCCAAGTGTATCGCCCTTGACCTAATGCCACCTATCTCTGATTTACTCGTCCCTACATTTATTAGATTTTTATCAGATCTACCTTTCTTGGCTTCTTTATCTGCCTTTTCATTTCCTTCTATGCCAACATGTGAAGGTATCCAAGCAATTAAGACTGAACATCCTCTGGAATATAAGTATGTAGTAGCCAGAAATATCTCCTATCCTTTATCAGGTCTAGTACATTCTCGTAAGTTTCTAAGTGCTTTAATTAATGAAAGAGAGTCAGTTAAAACTGTTAGTTTTTTGGGAGGGTTATTAGAGAATATTTCTAGTGCTTTTAATATTGCCACCATCTCTGCAGTGAAAATGGATGTATTTTCCGTGATGCTATATTCTTTTGCCATAATGGAATATATATATTCCTATCCCCAACTTGCCATCCTCTCCCTTGGATCCATCTGTGTACACAGTAATGCTGTCTTTTGATATTTGTTGTATATATTTATTGGCTGTGTTTTTAATATTTTCTATATTATTTGTTTTCTTAAGTATTTCTGCTAGGTGGTGGCCCGTGTCTGGTTTCTTGATCTCCCAGGGCGGAATCACTGGCTTGTATTCACAACTGTTATTAATTGATGTAATTAATGTACCCAGATGGACAATTTCCTCCATACACTTCCATCCTGTAGGGTATCTAGTGGTATTCATTGGATTGGCCCGAGTTTTTAGTTGGCATCTGGTAAAAGCTGTATGTGCTGGGTGAGACTTATCTAACATAACTCTGTTCATGTAATTTAGTCTTAACTCCTTTCTCCGTAATTCTAAGGGTAGAATTCCTAAAGCCACCTCTATAGCTCCCATTGATGTTGATCTGATTGCATCTGCTATTGTACATAAAGCCTGATGCTGAATTCTGTCTAATTTAATCTTGTTACTGTGTGCAGCAGTATTGAGCCTTCTTTCTTGCTTAGCATAGATTGTCCAGGTCTAGCTGCCATATAGAAATATGCTTGTGACGCAGGCGTTAAATACGGCAGCTTTGGTTTTCGTTGTGAGTTTGGAGTTTCCCACAAACACGCGTTGTGAGGCGGGCAAAGGTAGCTGCAGCTTTGCCAATGCAGCTGTTAATTTACGTGTCCAGAGAGAATTTGTCGTTAATGTTAGACCCCAGGTATGTGAAGTGGTGCATCACTGCCATTTCATAGTTATCGATAGTGATAACTGGTGCAACATCCACATCCTGACCGCGGCGTCATCAGCGAATAACAAGTCTCTTATAGTGACCCTTCTGAGTTTTGTTTTTGCCTTCAGTCTTGCGAGGTTAAACATTCGGCCATTTGACCTAGTGTGAAGGTATATTCCATTAGTTGCATCTATGAATGCATGTTTCACGAGTATGGCAAAGAAGATCCCGATGAGGGTTGGAGCCAGAACGTAGCCTTGTTTAACGCCACTGCGTATGTCAAAGGGCTGTGATGTGCTTCCAGCATATTGGGCTGTTCCCTTCAATGTCTTCGTGGAATAATGTTATCATTTCCAGCAATTTAGCGAGGCAGCCTATTTTCAGGAGGATTTTGAAGAGTCCATCCCTACTAACCAGGTCAAATGCCTCTGTGAGGTCTTTAAATGCGATATATAGAGGCCTTTTCTGCTCTCATGATTTTTCCTGAAGCAGGTGAAGAGAAAAAAATCATGTCTGCTGTTGATCTACCAGCTCCGAATTCACGGGGTGACTCTGGATATATGCGCTCAGCTAACTTGTGTAATCGCATTAAGATGACTGGCAAAAACCTTACCAATAATACTAAGAAGAGAGATGCCTCTGTAGTTATTGCAATCACTTCTGTCTCCTTTATTTTTATACAGTGTTACAATCTTGGCATCTCGCATGTCTTGAGGAATAGTTGTTTCTTCGCAGCATTGGCACAGCACCAAATGCAGGGCAAGTAATAGCGTGCACTCACAGCATTTGATTCAATCAGGGGGAATCCCATCACTGCCAGGTGCTTTGCCAGAGGCCAAGCTATCAATGGCCTTGCTGAGTTGGTTCAGCATCCAGCTCCTCCATAGTTGGCAGACATTTGACAGAGTCAAGGGCTGCAGTCGGGTCGGATTCTTATAACAGTTTGAAACCTTAATGAAATGTCTAATTTGAAGGAAGAACATTTTCCACAATTTTAAAACGCCGCCGTTGCGGGGTGGCTCTCTCACATTTAGCTGCTGAGGTTGACTGAATTTTCTTCGCGTTAAATCGAGTCAAAACCTCAACAACGAATAAACTGCGCACTCCAACCATTAGCGGGCGAGCTTTGGCTTGTCAGCTTGTTAAGAGAGAGAGAGAGCGGGAGAGTATGTGAAATGTGAAATTCTGGCGTGAATTGTTTCATATGTTGTATCTGGATAAATGCACACAGGTTCTTGAAGCAAAGAAGCAGAGTAGACCCAAAAACAGCAAGAATCATGGAAAAATACTTGATGAATAAGGCGGCAGTCTTCTATAGGCTACTGTTGATGTGGACACTGAAAGCATGTGATGGGGGAAGATTTTAATTTCCACAAGCAAGCATTCCCATGTGCTAAAATACAACTTAACTATATTTCCTCTCTCTCTCTCTCTCTCTCTCTCTCTCTCTCTCTCTCTCTCTCTCTCTCTCTCTCTCTCTCTCTCTCTCCGTCTGTCTTCAGCTGTGTGGGAGTGTTCTTCTGATAAGTGTTTATGTTGAAAAAGGTAAAGGATCCCGTTTACACGCCCATTGAGGCATGTTGGGAATATGGTGTTAGGCCCATATTTTCTCGACCATACGGTTTATGTTGAAAGCTGTAAAATAATAACTTACATTGTAGATTGTATGTTTCGCTGCTCATTTATTTTTTTTTTTTTTGGGGGGGGGGGGGTCTCAGCTTTGCAGTTATACACCGTGAACTATGGCAGAAATCGTGAAATTTAGCACATGAAAAAAAAAAATAATAATAATAATAATAATAATCTCTTGGGTTCAACTAGAGTTTTCCGATCTGGCAATTTTGTTTTCGTCTAGTTTTTGAAAAAATCTCGATAATATTTATTGACTCAAAAAAAAAACTGTGAATCATTTTTCAACCAACCATGGCCGACCCAAAATATGCTAATCTTCCTGGAATCGTAAGTATTTTCATTACATTAGGAAACACCCACAAACCATTTCTCCTTCTGTGTTCTTCGCTCTCATATAACCACATTTCTTTCTCTAAAACAGTGGGCTAGCCATCTCAACGTTCTCCCAGTAAACCCCGTGGCATAACCGAATAGCCTAATGTTTGCAGAAGTTAACATTCATAATAGGCCTATCATATTTCGCCAAAGTAACCAACACACAGTGTAAAAGTAAATAATATATTATAAGGAAAACTGCACACATAATTTATCAGGTTTACTAGAGACATGCTGATATCGTTTGATGAAAAAGGACAAGACAATAATTATAATATTCCTGGATTATTAATCACTGTTGTCGATATCTTTTTGAATGCACCACACATCTCCTGAAAGATGAACCAGTTTTTGTATTAATACCATTTAATTATTACAACAATTAAAATTGAAAGACAGACTTACGAGAACGCCGATAAAATTGTGGGCCCCTGTTACACCCTGGAGAAATACAAGTAATTAGACATTGTTAACTTTCATGAGAATTTTCATTAGAATGTTTTCACGCTTAGAATAAATTTGTTCCCAGTCTCCAGAAAAACAAAAACATACTAATGAGATTCCACTGTATAAAGAAGTTACCAACAATGTTGAAAACACAGTGAGATTAAAAAAAGGTAAGGTAAAGGATCCCCTTACATGCCCATTGAGGCATATTGGGAATATGGTGTTAGGCACATATTTTCTTGACCATCAGCACACTATGGGTGATGTAGTCAGCATCACGCCGGCCGCCTTAACCTTCCCAGAGTTGCTCTGGTACCCAATTCATGAGGCTGGGTCGACCCCCGGAGCCATTTGCGGTCTAAAAAACCTTACCTGAAATGGGGATCGAACCATGGACCACCGAGCTTGGAAGCCAGTGCACTAACCACAGAGCTACTGCGGCTCCAGTGAGATTTAAGCATACTTGAATAAATCCTTAATTGAAGAAGGCAATAGTAGACAGAAGGACACCATGTTGACAGAGTAGCTGTTGATATGCTGCATTTAGTTTTGAGTTGGAATTTTTGTTGTTAGTAAATAGTATTTCTAGCACATTATTTTTGGCAAAACTTTAAGCCGGGTTGGTGTTAGGTTAAGGCTAGCTGTTTGATAAAGCTGGATATAGGTTTATGGTTAGGTTAATGCTAGCTTTAGCATAAATATGGATAACTACTAGGGTGGCATGCCAGCCTCTTGTCTACTGTTTTCATCTTCCACCAAATCCTTTTTATTTCAGGATGTAAACTCTCCTGATGTATATGAATCAAGTGATCTGCCAGAGGAGGACCAGAGGTTGGTGTCAACAGAGCCTGTAAGTTTGAAATATTGATATCACTGTCTGTCCCTCTAGCTGTGTCTAGATTGCTGCCAAGGTATATGTATTATTTTTCATCTTGTGATATTTCTTCAAGTGCAATCTTCTTGTTTCCTGCATTTATTCTCATTATCTTTGTTTTCTTCCTATGTATTTTCAGGCCCACTTGCTGTGACCTCTCATCAGGTATTTTCATTTCGTCTGGCATCAGATTACGTTTATAGGACAGAAGTACCAGGTCATCGACATAATCTGGATCATCAAGCTGTTGCACTTCATTTCTTATCCCAAATGGTTCTGTAATATTTCCATTTTATATATCTTCTTCTTCATACACTCTCAGACGTCTGCTTGATTATTTTCAAAGATAGCAGTGGTCAGCTTCAGGCTGTTTGCATCTCCAAAGAGTTTTCAGGAAATGGTACTCGTGACAGCCAAATGTGCTTTCTCAATCAATACCCTTTTAGCTCCCCAAGGAGCATAGGCCTTCAACAAACACATGTCAAGTTCTCCTGTCCCGTGCCATCCGCTCAAGTTTTTTCCATGTTTTCCTCATCATTTTCACCTCTGTATCCAGTTCTCTTCTCCATTTTTTTTTGGGTCTACCTCTGCCTCTCCCTGTGGATTCCAGAACAAGGACTGCCTTGTAATGCTATCAGCAGGTTTCTTCAATGTGTGTCCCATCCATCGCCAGTGTCTTCTTCTCAACTCTTGTTCCACTGTCACTTGTCTGGTTGTTGTCATCAATTCCACATTTGTGACTTTGTCATACCATTTCAGTCCTTCTATTCTAAGCAGTATGTGCTTTCTATGCTCCTCATATGTTGGGCATCTTTGAAGCAGATATTCAGCAGTCATTTTATCAGTGCCACTTTTACACTCATTGGTAATTCCTGTCTTTAGCTTGTTGAATAGATGGTGTCCGAGTCTGTTGTGGCCCATGCAGAGTCTGAAGATTATCACTTGTTCTCTTCTGCTGAGGTGGTAGTGTGCATTATTTCTGCATCCCATTTGTTTCAGTATCTGGTTCTGATAAAACTCTTTACCTCTTCAAAAGTTGTGCTTGTATCAGGTTGACGTAGCTTTCCACCGTCCTTTGCCAATCTGTCAGCCTTTTCATTGCCAAGGATGCTACAATGAGATGGGATCTATTGTATCATCTTCTTCTCTTCTTCTTCCGTCCTTAGCCACCGACCGTCAAAGCAGTCAGTGGCCATTACGCCTAGTGGCGTCTTAGGGCAACAGCAGATAGGTTTTCTTTGCCATTGTTTCCCATCACGCCTATTGGCGTCTTTAGGGCAACGGCAAATCAATCCATCTGCTGTTGTTTCCGTAATCGAAGTGACTGGTAAACGGGTGATCAGCCCGTTGGTTATTGTATCATAACCCTTTTGAATCACTGACATAGTTTGTGGAGCAATATCAGGTCATCCAGTCTGTATTATTCCCCTCAGGGTTTTAACTACTGACAGTGCATCTGTGAAGAAAACAACTCGTCTGTCTGTGCAATTATAACCTCTGCTGCAGTTTTTAAGTCCTCTGCTCTGAAGTTACTATTGAATTTTCTTGCTGTCACTGGCATCTTTTTTTGTGTACCAGTGCTTAAGCACAGAAGCACACCTCCACCTTCTGTTGCATTTTTTACTGATCTATTTGTGCATGCATAAGTCCAGGTGGTGCTTGGGTAACGTTTCTCTGTGTATTTTATAGTTGTGGACTTTCTGTCTGTTGCAGTCTGGTTCTTCTTTCTCTCAATGCCAGGTAACTTTTCTATCATTTCAGAAAAAAGATGTTCTTTCCAAACTGGGAGCTTGTGTGCAGCGTAGATGGGTTTAATTGTTGATACCACATTATTTGCTTATTTATTATACTAATTCATAAAATTTGATACCAGAAAAATCGTGAATGTACTACAGACTGAAGAATTATAGGTTGTGGGGTCAGTCGAAATGCCTCTAACTTCTCACAGTTTTAATTTTGTTTAGATTTGCTCAGTAACTGATATTTTTTAATGCACAGCAGTAATTTTTTGAATGCTTTAGAAAAAAACTGCTCTTTTCTCTATTAAACGGGATCTTCGTGTCTTAAACACTCTTTAAAGTAGTTTTTAAGAAGTATAAAGGCAATAAATGAAGTCCTATGCAAAAATCTGAATCTTCAATTCAGATGTCAAGTCAGTCCTATTGTGTGGCTCTGAAACACGGAGAACAACAAAAACCTCCAAAATGCTACAGACTTTCATAAATGAGTCCTTGCGTAGAATATAAGAATTTAAGTGGTATGACAAGATCACGAACTCCGCCTAGGCCAGTCCCAAGCCCGGCTGAAAAAAGAGGAGGGCGGCCTGCAAGGAGGCTGTAAGGAGGCAGCCCCTTCACCATGCAAAGGCACAACAGGCCAATCACCTGTTTGCTTTAAATCATGATTACGCGAACTACAATAGAGAAAACCGGACTGATTCTAAAGGCGTCGAACTGGAACGGACTACGACTTATGGAACTTGGAACACAAGGAGTATAAATGGGAAAGAAGAGGAGCTGGTGGAAGAGATGAGGAAAGCAAAACTAGAAATCCTGGCTATAACAGAAACAAAGAAAAAGGGACAAGGAGTCATGGATCTTGATGGCGACACGCTGCTCTACAGTGGTGTACCCACATCTGACAGAGCTAAAGGGGGCGTGGGTTGCATTGTGGCCAAAAACTAAACAGATAGTATCAAGGGATGGAACTTTGTCTCGGAGCGCATTATGGTTGTAAAACTAAAAGAAGGAGAAACCATAGTCAACCTGGTCATAGTGTATGGGCCAAATGAGGATGAGAGAGCAGAGGTCAAGGAGAAATTCTTCGAGCTGCTTCAAAGGACAGTGGATGACTGCCTAGATGAAATTATCATGCTCTGAGATTTCAATGCCAGAGTTGGAAATGACCATGCTAGATGGGGTGGAGTTATCGGAAGATATGGAGAAGATACTCTCAATGACAATGGAAAGCGACTCCTTAGATTCTGCAGTGAACAGAATCTGATCATTACAAATGCAAAGTTCCCCCATAAGCACATACATGCATACACTAGACGTGAACCAACAAAGAATGAAAAGTCAGTGATCGACTATGCCATAGTTAGGAAGAGCTCATTCAAATATATCCGGGATGCTAGAGTCTGGAGGGGGCCAGAGATTGGAAGTGATCACTACCTGCTTACAATCAAAAGAACAACTGAAAGAGTTGCTCACCTTAGGAACTGCCCAGCATCACACAAGAAACCAAGTAAACGAACGGGAGAAATGAGCATTAAGACCTACAAGCTGAGAGAGCCAGAAATTAAGACCAGATATCAGGGGCTTATTGCTACAGCAGTGAGAAACACAGAAGAATAACCTGATGACTTGGAAACCCTCTGGCTTAAATTCAGGGACATCATAAAGACAGCTGCTGCAGAAGCATGTGGTGAAGTCCGACTTGGGAACAAGAGAAAGAGGACACCTTGGTGGACAGAGGAAGTCAAAGAGAAAATAAGAGAGAAGAAAATGGCATGGAAACAATACTTAGGAGCTAAAAACACAGCAGGACAAATAGATACTCAGAACAGAAGCAAAGAACAAGGTGCTAGCAGCAAAACAGAAGTCCTGGGAAGAATTTGGAGAAAAGCTAGAAAAGATGCGCAAGAAAACCAGAAATTATTCTATAAGACCCTAAAGAACACGAGGAAGGAAAAACAATGCCCTCTCAAATTTATAAAGGACAAGCAAGGCAAATTGCTTACTGCCCCGAAGAAAGTAATGGAAAGATGGAAAGAATATTTCTCAGAACTCCTGGATGGTGAGCAAGGTCAAGCATCAGAAATGATAACCACTAGCACAGAAGAGGAAACCAATGGTGATGAAGATGACATAAAGATGGAAGAACTGAAGGCAGCACTGGAGAAAATCAAGATGGGCAAAGCAGCAGGGCATGATGGTATAACACCAGAAATGGTTAAGTACATGGGAGCATCAGGCGACCGATTACTCTTAAGGGTCCTACAGGCAGCGTGGTGCAACAAGACCATACCAAAGGATTGGGAAATTGCCATCATAACACCAATTTTCAAAAAGGGTGACAATCGACAATGTGGAAACCATAGAGGCATAACCCTTCTCAGTGTCCCTGGTAAAATCTACTCTAGAATCCTAGAGCAGAGACTCCGACGCCTAGCTTAGCCACAATTGGATGAGGTCCAGTGCGGATTCCGAGCTAACCGAAGTACTCAAGACCTAATTTTCACACTCAGACAGCTGAGTGAAAAGGCCCTTGAGTATAAGAGTGAGATCCATCTTTGTTTCATAGATCTGGTAAAGGCATTTGACAGGGTCTCCTGGAGAAAACTTTGGGACTGTTTGGCAAGGAAGAACATTCCAGCACCTCTGATTCATGCTATACAGAGCTTCTACAAGTCTTGCAGAAATTATGTGAGGACAGCAAACCATAAGTCAGAAGAGTTCAGGACCACCACTGGTGTAAGACAAGGTGATATCCTGTCACCTTATCTTTTCATACTCCTCATGGACGATGTCATCATGGCATGTAAGGAGAGAACAAGAAAGTATTCAGTGGGGTACTGGAAGATGAGACAGGTCTGTATTTCAGAGCTGGCATTTGCTGATGATGTTGCCCTGATTGCTAAATCAGAGGCACATCTCCAATCCAACCTGCAAGTCTGGAAGGAAGAGCTGGAGAAAAGAGGTGTAGTGGTGTTGATGGTATTGTATGATGTTGATATTACTAAATGTAATTGTATGAGGCCAGCTGTGAAGGCTCCTGAGATAAAATGTAGTTGAGAATTGTCAGAAGGCCTTTCTTGCTACCACTACGACCTCACACTTAATTTTTTTTAATGAATGTGGCTACGTAAAGTGTCTAGGGTTATGCTATGTAGTGTGGTGTAATAGGTTATAGATATACCCACAGATATTTAACAAGACTAATAATATTAATAAATATTACAACACACTGAACTAACTCAATAGTGTAAAATTTTTTGATAGAATTATATTACATTTATTTTGTTCTGGATCAATTTTTTAGGTTGACCAGAACTTAAAAGGATTTAGAGATTATGAAAGAAATGCATGGAATATTATATCATAAATGCAATAGTGTACATATATATGTACTATACTAGTAGTTTTATTAAAATGTTCTAGTAGTCATCTACTTGGGAGGATAGTTACTGTTTGTGCTGTTGGGGTGGCCTCATCACACCTGTCTATATTGACTACACAGTGTCCAGAAAATGGTGGGAATTATTATGAGGGTATTAGTAACTAAACGGGGTTGGTGAATGTCCAGCAGACCAGAGGCTCACTCATCTTTTAGTTGTAGCTCTGGTGCTGAAATCTGGTGGTCCCACCTCTCTGTGCTGGCGGGCAATAATGGTGGTCTCTGTCACAAGTACTGCACAGATACACTCGAGTAAAGTCACCAACTGAATAGTCACTGCTTGGTTGACAACAGAAACTCGCAGCTCTGCAATCAAAGTATGGGCCATGTGTCAAAATCTATTCTCTACCCACGTCTGGACACAACACTGACACAACAACCACATCATACAGACAGGTCAGATCTCTCTGACCAAACAGCACATTTACCATGGTGGTTTTACATCAGATAGATCCTCCCAGACTATAGATTCTGAAAAATATTTATTAGTTGTCTGCCCTAAAAGAGGATAGGTAATATGTTTCATTATTCCCAACACTTGATCTGTCTTGCTTAACCCTTGCTGGAGTTTATGTAGATTGTTGGTCCCTAGACCCTGACTAGGGCGGGGGGTCTAGAGCAAATCCCTACTTGTTTGTAAGGCTAGATTTCAATATGGCAGTATCAAATCACTCGAACATGAAACAATATTCAAAATATACAAAGAAATAATTTCAATCTTACCAGATTATGAATAAATAACACAGAATTGCTAGCAAAACTCAGCTGAGCTGCTGGCTATAGTATGGCGTCCCTAAACTTCTTACACTTTCTTTCATATGGAAATCACCACACTTTAAAATCTGTGTCTATCACTGAACAACTATTGAAGAATGGCCCCACTTTCGCGTCTGAGCGCTAATGATATGATTGTCTGTGGCCAATCACTGCCTAGGTTTATTTTAATTTCAAATTTCCTACCATAAAGTCATTTCAGTCATGCTTCAGTCAAGTATGGATGGTTATCTGTTAGTCTGTCCGTCTCTACTTGTGTTTCTACAAAATGTACTCGATTTTTGAACCAACCTTTCTCTCCCCTCCAAAATTTTGTCGTTAAAAGTTATTTTTAGACACAGCCACCACAAATATCCCTTCTCTTCCATACTACGTAGATTTGAACACCTGCGTTTCGAGGTTGTGTTTTTTTGTGCAATTAGCGACACTTTTAGATTCAATACAGTCTGTCAATGATGTGAACAACACTGTCTTTTGTCATTATCTTCAATATTATCTATCCGTCTGTAAAAGTAAGAACATATTAGTTCACTGCTCAGAATAGGCCATCCGGCCAGCTAATTTTTATATTCCTAACATTAATATTAAGAAAAAAGTACTTTTTAAATTTTGTAATATTCCAAACATCTGCGTTTTAGCCGCTGAATTCAAATCAAGGGCTTGGTATTGCAAAAGCGTCCAATAAATGACTGTGGCGTATTATATCTAAGGTCCCTTCTGTCGAGTTGCTTACTTTTTATGTCAACTTGGGAAACGTGACTTTTCTCCGTTTCCCCCCCAATTGCGTCTCCTTAGCCTTTCTAGTCTCACGCAATCTTTCCAGTCATATTTTTTTTTCCTTTTTGATCCGCCGTTCCCCTCCTGTTTAGCAAGTCAATTATTATGGAGGATGATGACCCGCGGTCTAGGCGATCATGTACTATTCGCAGCCTACGCATTATGTTTTTATCCTTAAATGTTATCTTTGGAGATATTTTACCGTTGTATCTCTGTCAATTTCACTACACATCTCCCCACTTGAAAACATGCCTATGGCAAGTTCCAAAACCAGCGATACACATAGGTAAAAATTACTCCTCACGTCTGCCACTACTCTAATTTTGATCACAGGGGTGCCGACTGAGGAAATCTGCACCGACATTCAATTTGCCTGGGATATATTGGATACTGAACTGATAAGGTTGAAGCAATAAAGACCACCTCAGCAATCTTGCGTTTTCATGCCTAGCCTGAGACAAGAACACGAGAGGCTGATGGTCCGTCTCCACCACAAAAGTCCTACCATACAGATAGATTTGAAACTTCTTTATTGCCCAGATTAATGCTAAACATTCTTTTTCGCTTGTGGAGTATCCTTGTTCCGCCTTATTCAATTTGCGGCTTGCATAAGCGACTGGTTTAAGTTCCCCATCAGGTGAAGATGATCTTTGCAACAAAGCCCCTCCTAGTCCTACATTACTTGCATCGGTTCTTAAGACAAAGTCCTGTGTCAAGTCAGGCAGTTTGAGAATAGGCTTGCTAGTGAGTTTTTCCTTTAACTCTTGGAACGCTAGTTCACATTGTGCAGTCCAAATAATTTTATCTGGAAGTCCCTTGCGAGTCAGATCAGTCAGAGGAGCACAAATAGCGTTAAAATTTTTGATGTATTTCTGATAAAATCCGCATAACGACACGAATGATCGCACGTCCTTTTTTGTTTGTGGCCTAGGTGCTCTCTGCAGTTTTTCCAAATTCTTAGGATCAGGGGTCATATTACCCTGATATACAGTGTGTCCCAAGAATTCCAACTCCTTGCATCCAATACAACATTTTGTTGGCCTAGCAGTTAAGTTCGCCTCCCGAAGTCTATCAAACAACATCTCCAGAGCTTCAATGTGTTCTTCAAATGTCTCTGTGGCGACGAGAATATCATCCATGAAATTCGTGATACATGGGTTATTCAGGGGATCCAACAATTTGCGCATCATCCTTGAAAACACACTCGGAGCATTTTTCAGTCCGAATGGTAGCATATTGAATTCATAATGTCCATCCGAAGTGCTAAAAGCCAAATAAGGTCTCACTTCAGGCTTCACTGGGATCTGGTAATAGCCTTTACTAAGATCCACTTTTGAAAAGTATTTTGCCTTGTTCAGTCTGGCAAATAACTGTTTTGTGTCTGGTAATGGATCCACTTGTCCTTCTGTGACAGCATTCAGTTTCCTGTAATCTATGCACAGTCTGTGTTCCCCAGACGGTTTCCTCAACAAAACGACACTAGAACTAAAAGATGATTCACTGTGCGAAATAATCCCCTCCTTCAACAAATACTCTATTTCTTCCTTCAATGCCTTCTCCTTCGCGAACGGAATAGAATAGGCTCTCATACAGATTGGGTTTGAGTCTACCAGTTTCATGTCATACTGTAGCAAATTTGTATGGCCTGGTTTATCTGTTAATACATCTGTATGTTCCTCCAGAACCTGTTGAACTCTCTCCCTCTGGTTTTTAGTCAGGTGCTTACTGACTTTTACCTGTGCTGCTGTTTCACAAGGATGTAATGGGTATTCATGTGAGGTGAGTGGTTCTTTTTGCATCTGGGTTGCAATAGCCAAGGTCAATAAGGGGGTGCTTTCCTGGAGTGGTCTGTCCAGATACTTCTTTAACAGGTTTACATGATAAACTTTTTCCTTCCCCTTTTTGTCAATTTTATAGTTTGTTCTAGACACCTTCTCTAGAACCGTATATGGACCTTGCCAACCAATTTGTAATTTATTCTGGCTTCCGGGTAGTAGAAGCAGCACCTTCTCTCCGACTGCCAGTTCCCGGTCCTTTGCCTTCCTATTAAAATATGCTGCATGTTTCTTCCTGGCTTGTTTCAAATTATCATTTGCCAGTTTCCATCCAGCTTTCAAACGAGTGGTCAGTTCGTTCACATATTGATACGATGAGGTAACAGTCTCTTCCGCCTTCTCATCTGTCCAGGTCCTTAATAGAGTTACATCTGGATCTTTAATTTATCATACGTATTTTTCCTGGAACCCGTCGGGTCCCGTCCATTAGAAGCTTTATAATGAGGACTTTTCTTCCTAGAATCATCACTCACAAATCGACCACTACCAATTTTTTTCTGGGGTTTGTCTCCCCACTTTAGATTGCTTATGAGAGATCTTCGCTCTCTTTTCTGTTCTTCCAGCTTATATAATCCTGACCGAGGGATTGTCAGATTATTCTGGGTTAAATTTCTTCTTTGTACTTGTCGCATAGTGGCCATGTTAATCCATTCAAGTGACGACTGGGTGTGAAAAGGGGGCTCCCATTCCACTTTGTCTACCTGAGTATAATTAGTTTTCCTTTCAGGCCTAAAGTTGCCCCGTGGCGTTTCTAGGTCCTGCACGTATTTTCCCTTTGTGGGTGTTCCCTCATGAAATATGCCACATGCTTCTACCAAGTTTTCAACATCGACATTTACGTTGGGCCAATAGTATTTTCGAGCAATCTTTTGGCAGATGGTACCGACTTTCTCATGGTCACCATCTTTTCCAACATGTAAGCTCCTTATTAAGTTTGCCCTATATATCTTGGGAAGAACTAACTGTCCGTGACCAGTGGATCTAGTTCCTGTCTTCCTGTATAATAGTTTGTTCTTCATGAAATATTCCCCCTTGCTCGGAGGTGTGTGGCATTTGGGCAATTTTTTAAAACAGGGCTTGAGTGTCCTATCCTCAGCCTGCGCCTTCCTCATCTCCTCTGGATGAGCATTTATAGGTTCACCTTCTTCCTCCTTCTTCTGTGACCTGGTCTGCACTGTCGCCATGATCACGGGTTTCTCGGGATTCCCCAAGAAGACGTATCTACACCCCAATATCAGAGGGTAGATTGGTTCATCTATCACTGCTGCTCTGATTTCTCCTTCCACATAGCGAGTTTTCACCGTTATCCTTGCGATGGGAAGTGTCATGAGTGGTATGTCCTTAGTCGCCCCTTGTATTTCCACTGTTTCTGTGGTATACTGACTTGGGTCCACTAGGCTAGACTTCACAACTGAATCATAATCCAAACCTGTATCATAAAGGCACCTTATGGTGACCCCATTACAAATAACATCCTCACAAACTGGGGGGTGATAAGGTTCCTGTTGTCCCTTAGGATTAACCTTTAATCTTTGCGTCCCCGACTTCATTGCAGCAATGTTTGAAGGTTTCCTTCTACAAAATTCGGTGTTATGGTTATCCTTCTTGCACCATTTACACCATCTTTTTCCTTGGTTCAACGGTTTTCTTTCATTGAACTTTTGGTCATTGAACTGTGAGTTTCTGTCGCGATAGTCATTTCTTGGCCGCTCAAAGTTTGTCCTACCTTTATTTCCCTGCTCTCTATTATCAAATTTATTAAATTGCTGTGGAGCTTTAAAATTGTCTATGTGCTTCTTCTTAGCACCACTTACCTCTGCCTGGGCTGCCTGATACCTCTCAGCAACATTTAAAATTTCCCCCAACTTCTCTGCACCTTGTTCCATGAGAAATTTTCTCATGTCTGGAGCCATGGACTCTCTCAATTGCTCAATCATGATCATTTCTTTAAGATCTTGGGTCTTCCCCAGAGCCGTCCATTTCTCCAAATAGGTTTCTAGTCTGGCAGAGAATTGGTGGTATGTCTCCCCAGACAACAGTTTGGCATTTCTAAATTTCTTACGATAAAATTCACCATTCTTCTCGTACCTTAATAACAAAGCCTGCTTTAACATGTCATAATTGTCTTGGTCTTCCCTGTTCATTTTGGCAAATACTTCATAAGAAGTACCTCTCAATCCCTGTGATAGCTTTAAGCTCCACCTCTCTCTCTCTCTAACCCATATGTAGTAGCTAATAACTCAAAACGTCCTAGGTACCCCTCTATGTCATCGTCTTTTTCAACAAAATGGTCTAAATGAAACCCCATAGCTGAGTTTGAGGCTCCCAGACTGGGCGTAGCATCTGAGGCAAAAGGGCTGGCACCATTTTCAGGAGCCGGGCCTTGTAATTCCAGCTCCCTTAGTCGTAATTCGTGCTCCCTCTGCAACCTTCTATCTTCTGCCTCCCTTTCGGCAGTCAATCTTTTCTCTTCTGCCTCCCTTTCGGCAGTCAATCTTTTCTCTTCTGCCTCCCTTTGCTGTCGTTTTTCTTCGGCCTCCAATGCCTTTGCCTCTTTGTCAGCCTCAATCTGCAACCTCTTAGTCTCAGCCTCTAACTTCTTCTCTTCAACCAACCTGTCAGACTCCAATTTTCTTT
Source organism: Oreohelix idahoensis (assembly GCA_024509875.1). Lineage (NCBI taxonomy): Eukaryota > Metazoa > Mollusca > Gastropoda > Stylommatophora > Oreohelicidae > Oreohelix > Oreohelix idahoensis. The sequence goes on from JAMPIV010004497.1 coordinate 146,361, forward strand.
CAGCCTCTTTTTCTAATCTCCTTTCTTCCCGTTCAATATATTTATCACATTCAGCCGTTACGTATTGAATTAAAATTTGACCATCCATTCCCATCTCCTTCGCGGTGAGCACAGCAGCTGATCTAAATTTTGCCAGCTCCGCCATACTTTTTAGACAATATAATAATATACAAGATAAATCTCTAACCAGTAAATACACTAAGTACTTCTTATGACTATAGTCTAACCAATTCTAACTAACCAGTTAACTAATTAATTATTACTGGCTGTGAAGATTCACCAACTTTTATCTGCAGGGACACTTTTAATGTTAAAGGGAATTTTACAATTTTTCCTCTAATTTTATTTCTCCCACCAGGAGATCCTAATATTACTGTTGGGCTAATTATCCCTGGACAAGACCCCAATTTATGTAGTGGTGTTGATGGTATTGTATGATGTTGATATTACTAAATGTAATTGTATGAGGCCAGCTGTGAAGGCTCCTGAGATAAAATGTAGTTGAGAATTGTCAGAAGGCCTTTCTTGCTACCACTACGACCTCACACTTAATTTTTTTTTAATGAATGTGGCTACGTAAAGTGTCTAGGGTTATGATATGTAGTGTGGTGTAATAGGTTATAGATATACCCACAGATATTTAACAAGACTAATAATATTAATAAATGTTAAAACACACTGAACTAACTCAATAGTGTAAAATTTTTTGATAGAATTATATTACATTTATTTTGTTCTGGATCAATTTTTTAGGTTGACCAGAACTTAAAAGGATTTAGAGATTATGAAAGAAATGCATGGAATATTATATCATAAATGCAATAGTGTACATATATATGTACTATACTAGTTAGTTTTATTAAAATGTTCTAGTAGTCATCTACTTGGGAGGATAGTTACTGTTTGTGCTGTTGGGGTGGCCTCATCACACCTGTCTATATTGACTACACAGTGTCCAGAAAATGGTGGGAATTTTTATGAGGGTATTAGTAACTAAACGGGGTTGGTGAATGTCCAGCAGACCAGAGGCTCACTCATCTTTTAGTTGTAGCTCTGGTGCTGAAATCTGGTGGTCCCACCTCTCTGTGCTGGCGGGCAATAATGGTGGTCTCTGTCACAAGTACTGCACAGATACACTCGAGTAAAGTCACCAACTGAATAGTCACTGCTTGGTTGACAACAGAAACTCGCAGCTCTGCAATCAAAGTATGGGCCATGTGTCAAAATCTATTCTCTACCCACGTCTGGACACAACACTGACACAACAACCACATCATACAGACAGGTCAGATCTCTCTGACCAAACAGCACATTTACCATGGTGGTTTTACATCAGATAGATCCTCCCAGACTATAGATTCTGAAAAATATTTATTAGTTGTCTGCCCTAAAAGAGGATAGGTAATATGTTTCATTATTCCCAACACTTGATCTGTCTTGCTTAACCCTTGCTGGAGTTTATGTACATTGTTGGTCCCTAGACCCTGACTAGGGCGGGGGGTCTAGAGCAAATCCCTACTTGTTTGTAAGGCTAGATTTCGATATGGCAGTATCAAATCACTCGAACATGAAACAATATTCAAAATATACAAAGAAATAATTTCAATCTTACCAGATTATGAATAAATAACACAGAATTGCTAGCAAAACTCAGCTGAGCTGCTGGCTATAGTATGGCGTCCCTAAATTTCTTACACTTTCTTTCATATGGAAATCACCACACTTTAAAATCTGTGTCTATCACTGAACAACTATTGAAGAATGGCCCCACTTTCGCGTCTGAGCGCTAATGATATGATTGTCTGTGGCCAATCACTGCCTAGGTTTATTTTAATTTCAAATTTCCTACCATAAAGTCATTTCAGTCATGCTTCAGTCAAGTATGGATGGTTATCTGTTAGTCTGTCCGTCTCTACTTGTGTTTCTACAAAATGTACTCGATTTTTGAACCAACCTTTCTCTCCCCTCCAAAATTTTGTCGTTAAAAGTTATTTTTAGACACAGCCACCACAAATATCCCTTCTCTTCCATACTACGTAGATTTGAACACCTGCGTTTCGAGGTTGTGTTTTTTTGTGCAATTAGCGACACTTTTAGATTCAATACAGTCTGTCAATGATGTGAACAACACTGTCTTTTGTCATTATCTTCAATATTATCTATCCGTCTGTAAAAGTAAGAACATATTAGTTCACTGCTCAGAATAGGCCATCCGGCCAGCTAATTTTTATATTCCTAACATTAATATTAAGAAAAAAGTACTTTTTAAATTTTGTAATATTCCAAACATCTGCGTTTTAGCCGCTGAATTCAAATCAAGGGCTTGGTATTGCAAAAGCGTCCAATAAATGACTGTGGCGTATTATATCTAAGGTCCCTTCTGTCGAGTTGCTTACTTTTTATGTCAACTTGGGAAACGTGACTTTTCTCCGTTTCCCCCCCAATTGCGTCTCCTTAGCCTTTCTAGTCTCACGCAATCTTTCCAGTCATATTTTTTTCCTTTTTGATCCGCCGTTCCCCTCCTGTTTAGCAAGTCAATTATTATGGAGGATGATGACCCGCGGTCTAGGCGATCATGTACTATTCGCAGCCTACGCATTATGTTTTTATCCTTAAATGTTATCTTTGGAGATATTTTACCGTTGTATCTCTGTCAATTTCACTACAAGAGGGATGGTCATAAACAGCTCTAAAACAAAATCCATGGTGATATCACGAGAAGAAAGAAAACATCAGATTAAGCTGGGAGAACAAGTCCTGGAGAAGGTCGACCACTTGAAATACCTCAGAGCTATTATAGAACGAACGAACGAACGAACTTTATTTTCAAAGGGTTAAGAATTGGGCACGCAGGCCCGTCTGACATTCTGCCCTTCCTCTCTCTCTCATCATGTATACTAATATCCTTTCATCCTCACATTTACTTTAAGCATTATTAAGGCATTTATCATTATAAAAGTAATATTACATTTGCAATAATCATCATAATTAAAGTGTTTTTAAAATAAAATAAAATAATAATTAAAAAAAACTAATAGTAATAATGAATTTGAAAAATAAATAAATAAATAAATAAATAAATAAAAAATAAAAAAATAAAAAAAAAAAATCGAATTCTTCGTACTGTAAATTAGTGATTTGAGACATATTTAGAGGTATGTTATGAGAACTTGTAAAATGTTCATATGGTGTTCAACTGAATGACTCAGGGACTTTTTTTTTTTTTTTTTTTTTTTAGGTTCATCAAGATGAGGTGGGTAGACAGTTACTTTCCATTTTCCTTTCCATTTCCTTTGCGTCCCAAACTCAAGACCAGAATCAGACTAGGTAGATAGTTAGATAGACATATACGAAAGCAATTAATTTGCCAAGGGTTGAAAATCGGACACAGTCCCCTCTTGCATTCTTCCATCCTCTTGCTCATCTTTTATTACTGTTACTCAACATTCTCCAGCGTACTGAAAGTATTAATTTAAGGACAGTGCAACATTACAAGGAAGTATAACAGCATACATTAACAGTACCTGATCATAAAATTAAGAATATAAGTTATTAAGAATATAATATAATAGACCGAAAGGGAGGCATCAAAGAAGAGTTGGCCACTCGAAAAGCAGCAGCTGGGAGACTTTTTCAGGCCATAAATCGAGGATTCCTCAGCAAAAGAGAAGTTGGTAAGAAAACGAAGATGGCTGTATACCACTCCACCTATGTCCCAGACTTGACATATGGATGCGAGTCATGGGCAATGACTACAACCCACAAAAGCCAGATCCAAACCTCAGAAATGAGGTATCTGAGGAAGGTGGTTGAAGTAACAAGAAGAGACATGGTCCGCAACCAGATGATACGTCAAGGCCTAAAATCCCACCCCCTGCAGACCCAAGTAGAACAGTCCCAACTAAGATGGTTTGGCCATGTCTGCAGAATGGGAGAAGATCGGCTACCACGACAAGCATGGGAAACAAAGAGCCAGAGATCAAGACCCCCAGGACGACCCAGAGTCCGCTAGGAGGACAACATTAGACAATCTTTGAAGGACCGAGGACTAGAATGGAACCAGGCCAGGAGGAAGACAGCCGATAGGATAGTCTGGCGCTCTCTCTTCCAAACCTCTACACCTCATGGTAGAAGGGGAACGACTAAGTAAGTAAGACAAGATCACTAGTGTGGAACTGATGGCAAGAACCAGACAAGTGCCAGTGGAAGAAGAGATGAGAAAAAGACTGTGGAGGTGGATAGGACACACATTGAGGAAACCTGTTGATAGCAGTACCAGGCAGTCCTTGTTCTGGAATCCCCAGTGTATGAGAGGAAGAGGGAGATCAAGAAACACACAGAGAAGAGCACTGGAGATAGACATGGAAAAGCCTTAAGTGATGGCATGGGACAGGAGGACTTGGCATAAGTTTGTTGAAGGACTATGCCCCTTGGGGAGCTGAAGGGTGAAGAAGACACTATAATGTAACCTGTTAGTACCTGATGCACAAACGCAGAAACATGCTCAAGTATTCCATAACCAAATAGTAAACATGTATCAGACTACAGCAGCATCAGTTGTGTAAATGAAATTCATAGCATCCAATTAGAAACTTGAACCACTGTAAGATTTAACATGAGGACATGGCTGAAATAACATTTGAAATTTGTGTTGTGTCTTTAAAGCAAGAGTTTCATTGATGAGTCATTGGCCTTGTATCTCAGTAGAGAGATGTGTCACTTCAGTTAATTATTGTTTTTATCTTTTAACCTCAACCTCTGTGGCATGGTCAAAACGACTGTGGTCGTGGTATAATATATGTGACTAGTTGTCTAGGTCCCAGGCCAAATGAAACTATCAAATATTCAACATAGAAGCGGCATCAAATTGTGCCAACAGTATGGACTGTAATCAAACTCCTTGTCCAAACTACTTGCCAACTCTGCCTTCCATCACCTTACTTCCACCAGGGTTTCCGAGTTTGTCTGCTTTACTTGTGTAAAACTTGCTTTTGTTGAAAACATTTAATGTGGTGAAAGCCAGAAATTTTCATTCCTTTTGATCTCAGTTATTTATCACTATCATTTTCCTTTGCACATGGAGCCATAACTGTACCTGGTCCCGTTACAGGAAGCCTGCACAAAGCATACATGATGACTGCATCTTAATAGTCACCTTGTACGACATGGTGGAGGGGTCAGTAGTCCTATTATTTCTTCTCATGAACCACAAAGGGTACTGATTCCAGTTCAGTATGTAGTTGGTTTTTTATTCACAATTAGAGAATGAGTATTCTATAAAAAAATATATGAAAGTTTGATATCACTAGCTATGAATTTTTGGACTTAAACCGACAATAAAATTGAAATGTAGTTTTGTCAAAGATTAGTCACATGTAACAAACCATTTTCAGACATGCATAACATGTTGCAAAACATATCTTTTCTTTTTTTCTTTTTTTTTAAACATGACAAAGAACTTTTGTATGGTGCCAATGTCTGTATATCTCAGAATGTTGGCATCACTGATTTTGTGGCACTGGGTGCCTGCACATAACATCATTATTATTATTATCATTTCTCTGTTTGCCCCCTACAGAGCATGGAGCCACCAGTGCAGCTGATCCCCTGCTGGAAGTTAGCACTAAAGCAATCATGTCCTCTTGCAGTAGTGGTTTTTGCAGCATTTGATACTGCATGTTGAGGTTTGCCTCATGCACAACCAGTTGTTAGTTGTCTCTTATGACGAGCCTGAAAGACAGTTATAGTTCTATTCTTTCTTTGTCCTTTAGAGTACCCTGTGATCTACTCGAGGGCCTACACAGATAAATACTTTAAAATATAACAGTTGTTAGTATGAATGTTGTATTTTATTGTACTAATTTTATCAGTTCCAATATAATATTGTTCTAATTTTATCTACTCTAGGAGGAACTGGCAAGCGAAAGTGTTGAACGCATTTCTATCAATACTGATGCTGCTTTTAAGGCTTTCAAGGGGAAATTGGTGGCTATTGGAAAGACAGGTGCTTCGTTTTTCTTTTTAGTGGGCAAGTTAATGCTAGTCCCATAGCGGATACTGTCCCTTATAGTTCCCAGGGAGTCTCTGAAGAGACAAAGAAAGAATAGGCGTACTGCCCCCTCAGACTTGTATTACAGTGTAGGACTAATATGAATTTGTACATGTGGGCTACAATCTCATCTTGTCAAATAAATTGCCACAGAAACCACCCTTCAAGAGCATGTGAATGTTTAGTGAAGACTTGCTGCAAGAGGAAATGCTACAGTGCTGGCTTCATGCTCTGTAAGGAGTTCAAAAGGAAAGTGATGATGATGGCAGAGACTGCCTTAGGGGAGTAAAGAATTGGAGGCTGTACCTTTACTCTGTCTCATTTTTGTGGGGTGTCCCGTTCCCTTTGTCGCTGCCTTTGCTAACTCTTAAGCATAGCCAGGATCCATTGTTGGAGCTGGGTAGACTGGAACATGATGCCACCTGGTTTTGAACCAGTCCTTTTGCCTCCAGTCTACCCAGGTGTAAAAATAGTTACCTGACTCTGCTCTTGAGTTATGGGAATCAAAGGCAGGGAGGAAGGGAACTAGTCATCCCACCTAACATAGCTGATACCTAGTATAAGGGAACTCTGTAACACTTCACTCCCTAGGGCAGTATCTGGTATGGGACAACCTCTAACCTTTATCATAAGACCTGCCACATTTGCAGTACTAATTTCACCCCAAGAATGGGTTTTCACTGTCATTCCTTGTAATGTACCAGCATGCATACAACAGAAAAAAATAACTTGAAGTATGTTTGTACATGTAATTAGTATACTGATTGCTTTAAGCTACATTTTAGATTATATATTAAAATGTGGAGAATTACAAGAGATTGTTATAAATATTTTGTAATTTAAAAAAAAAACTGGCTTGCTTACATATAGCACATGCTATACTCAGGGCTATATATGTCATACACATTTCTTCCCCATTGGTGATTATTTTGGATTGTTTTATCACCTTGACCAGATTTCTCAGACAGTGTTGGGAAGTCACGAACGATTGGTTACTTTACAGACAGGGCTGAATATGAACTTGTAAGTAATTGGCTATTGAAAAGCACGAAGCATTGAGAACTGTTCTCTAACTGGTCCCTTGTTGAGACCCTTTTTTTAACTTCTTGCCATTATATAAATTTGCTTTTTAAAATCATTATTATACTGTTGATCTCTTCCCATTCTTTAAATTATGTTGATGTCCTTGAGGGTCCATGTTAATAACCATCAGAATCTGGTCTTATATTATTTGGTGGCTGTATGCTACACCATATCACAATATCATGAAGATGATAATTTTTAACACATTAACTAAAGCGAGTTGCACTGACCATCGTATGAATCTCACCACTATGGCCACGTACCAGTCTGGCTGGTGATCTTTGTTTAGTAATAAAATGAATTTAAAATGTACCGATCTGGTTCAAGATTTTAATTTACCACCCGAAAACAAATTTTCAAAGTGTGGTTTGTTGTCAAACCCTGGAAAATTGATATTATATTCATATTTTTCAATCTTCCAGGTCAGTTACCTATTCATGTAAAACTGTTGACCATGGTAACTAGTGATAGGGCCACAAAAAACATTCATACACCTCGTCTAACTGCTGATCAGGCTAGAAACTTTTTTCAACAATTGATTGATAGATCTAGCAATGAGGACGACAGTGAAAACAATGTGACATTGATTCAAATAGTGATTTTGATAGTTACAAAAAAAAAAGGTAAAGGATCCTGTTCCATGCCAATTGAGACATTGGGAATATAGTGTTAGGCCCATATTTTCTTTACTATATGGCACACAGCTGCTGCAGAAGCATGCGGTGAAGTCCGACTTGGGAACAAGAGAAAGAGGACACCTTGGTGGACAGAGGAAGTCAAAGAGAAAATAAGAGAGAAGAAAATGGCATGGAAACAATACTTAGGAGCTAAAAACACAACAGGACAAATTGAAAAATATAGAGAATATGTGACACTCAGAACAGAAGCAAAGAACAAAGTGCTAGCAGCAAAACAGAAGTCCTGGGAAGAATTTGGAGAAAAGCTAGAAAAAGATGCACAAGAAAACCAGAAATTGTTCTATAAGACCCTAAAGAACATGAGGAAGGAAAAACAATGCCCTCTCAAATTTATAAAGGACAAGCAAGGCAAATTGCTTACTGCCCCGAAGGAAGTAATGGGAAGATGGAAGGAGTATTTCTCAGAACTCCTGGATGGTGAGCATGGAGAAGCATCAGAAATGATAAACACTAGCACAGAAGAGAAAACCAATGTTGGTGAAGATGACATAAAGATGGAAGAACTGAAGGCAGCACTGGAGAAAATCAAGATGGGCAAAGCAGCAGGGCATGATGGTATAACACCAGAAATGGTTAAGTTCATGGGAGCATCAGGCGACCTATTACTCTTAAGGGTTTTACAGGCAGCGTGGTACAACAAGACCATACCAGAGGATTGGGAGATTGCCATCATAACACCAATTTTCAAAAAGGGTGACAATCGACAGTGTGGAAACCATAGAGGCATATCCCTTCTCAGTGTCCCTGGTAAAATCTACTCTAGAATCCTAGAGCAGAGACTCCGACGCCTAGCTGAGCCACAATTAGATGAGATCCAGTGCGGATTCCGAGCAAACCGAAGTACTCAAGACCTAATCTTCACACTCAGACAGCCGAGTGAAAAGGCCCTTGAGTATAAGAGTGAGATGCATCTTTGTTTCATAGATCTGGAAAAGGCGTTTGACAGGGTCCCCTGGAGCAAACTTTGGGACTGTTTGGCAAGGAAGAATATTCCAGCACCTCTGATTCATGCTATACAGAGCTTCTACAAGTCTTGCAGAAATTATGTGAGGACAGCAAACCATAAGTCGGAAGAGTTCAGGACCACCACTGGTGTAAGACAAGGTGATATCCTGTCACCTTACCTCTTCATACTCCTTATGGACGATGTCATCAAGGCATGTAAGGAGAGAACAAGAAAGTATTCAGTGGGGTACTGGAAGATGAGACAGGTCTATATTTCGGAGCTGGCATTTGCTGATGATGTCGCTCTGATTGCTAAATCAGAGGCACATCTCCAATCCAACCTGCAAGTCTGGAAGGAAGAGCTGGAGAAGAGAGGGATGGTCATAAGCAGCTCTAAAACAAAATCCATGGTGATATCACGAGAAGAAAGAAAACATCAGATTAAGCTGGGAGAACAGGTCCTGGAGCAGGTCGACCACTTTAAATACCTCGGAGCTATTATAGACCGAAAGGGAGGCATCAAAGAAGAGTTGGCCACTCGAAAAGCAGCAGCTGTGAGACTTTTTCAAGCCATAAATCGAGGATTCCTCAGCAAGAGAGAGGTTGGTAAGAAAACGAAGATGGCTGTATCGCTCCACCTATGTCCCAGTCTTGACATACGGATGCGAGTCATGGGCAATGACTACAACCCATAAAAGCCAGATCCAAACCTCAGAAATGAGGTATCTGAGGAAGGTGGTTGAAGTAACAAGAAGAGACATGGTACGCAACCAGACGATACGTCAAGGCCTTAAATCCTACCCCCTGCAGACCCAAGTAGAACAGTCCCAATTAAGATGGTTTGGCCATGTCTGCAGAATGGTAGAAGATCGGATACCATGACAAGCATGGGAAACAAAGAGCCAAGGATCCAGACCCCGAGGACGACCCGGAGTCCACTAGGAGGACAACATTAGACAATCTTTGAAGGATCGAGGACTAGAATGGAACCAGGCCAGGAGGAAGACAGCCGATAGGATAGTCTGGCGCTCTCTCTTCCAAACCTCTACACCTCACGGTAGAAGGGGAACGACTAAGTAAGTAAGTATATGGCACACTAGGGGTGATGTGATCAGCATACCGTGCACTTGTAAGCAGGTTTGCCTTCAATGTTTTTGTTTATGAGAAGATACATAGGTTTGTTGTCAGTTTACTGTGGATATTGTTTTTTGGGCTTTCCATGAAAGCAGAGCAGTCTGTTAAATTACTGATGTGTAAACTAGATAAAAATGCTTGTGTTGTAATTCTAATGCATTTTTGTATACAGTAAAACCCTATGATAATGTACCAATAAATAAATAATGAATAAATGTCTAAAATTAAACCAGACCTGTCTTTATATTAGTCATGGTGTTTTATTTGTTTCTAACCCACCTTTTACAGGCGGGGAGTGATTGCAAACAAGAAACTCTACAGCAGAAGATTCAGAGACTGCAGCATGAGATACGTGAACTAGCAGAAGAAGTTGGGAAGATTAAGGTAGCTCGTCTGCTAAAATAATTTAGTCAGTACAGTAATAACAGTGTGCTGTTTGATTGCAGATTTGATCATCCTAACTTTTTTTTACTGTTACATTTTGCACCATTTGTTAATTTCATACTAGCTGCCATTGCTTTAAATTCCTACCTATTTATTTTAATAATCTTCTGGCAACTATCTACTGTCATAGTCATGCAGACAAGCCTTGAGAGCGTCCATAGTGGGGATATTAGATATGGATAAAAGAGAGATATTAAGGACAATTAATGATCGCCTTTTAGAGACCAGCACTGCAAATGATGAATCAACAGGACACAGACTGCTGGAATTTAGCATCAGACGTAAAACTAGCAGGATTGGACATCTGAAAGAATGGGTCAGGCATGTATACAACTAGCATGCTACAGGAACAGTACACTTCTACATTTGCCGAGGGACACTTAGAACCTATGAGTTTGCCCAGAGTGCAGTGATGTCGATTATAAACCACAATAACAGTAACTTTAAGATGCATTCAATCATATATATTTGCTTAACTCTTGCTTGAATATTGTGCACATTTAGGCTGTGTGATATCTTATTGTACATAACTCTTTAATTTGAATATAACAGAGACGTCTTGATTATATGATGTCTTAAATAGTATAATTCTTTGGCTTTAATAGGAGAATGTGAGTGATACTGGCTCCGGGGAGTCTGTTTCACCAGTTACCATTGGAAAACAGCTTGAATATCTTCAGCATCAACTGGCAGATCTTCATCTTGAAAAGCTGCTTGGCCCAGAAGCTTGTGTGGATCTGGCTGATCCTCAAGGTGCATTGAGAAAGTAAGGGGATTAATTTCTATTTTTCATAAACTGGAAATTAATTTTTTTTCTTCTTCCTATATTGGAAGTGTTTTGCTAAAGTTTTGCATTAAAGATGATATTGATGTATTGTATGAGGTACTGACTGTTGTTTTTAGACATTGAGATGATAGTGGGTCATTAGATTAATTTTATCTCTTTGACTCCAGAGCAATGCTCACATCATTGCTCAGTTTTAATGCTGGTGCTGGAACAATGCTGAAAGCACCGATTTAGGTTTATCAGTAATAAGCCCAGAAATTCACCAATTTACTCCAGAACGTGTGTTGAGGTCCACTGCATGGTGTCAGCAAATTTTGGTAAAGTTAATTTTATCGGGATTTTTCTACACCATGTCATAACCCAACTAATTGTACAAAAGAGATGAATGTAAGTAAGAGGTATGACAAGAGAGTATGTATCTAGGCATGACGTATGCTTAGTATGGCAAGTCTGTTTTACGCTTTGACAGTGTACAGAGGTATTGGTATCTGTGTGGCTTTAGCCACTGATGGGAGTGTGGCAAAGCCACTATATTGAGATGTGTATTCCTGAAACTACATGCCCAAGAAAAATTCTCCGAATCTTTTGGCTGAATACCATCACCAACCAAGATCTGCTTACTCGGAGCAAGCAAGAGGACATGCACACCATCATAGCTGGCAGACGCTGGAGCTGGGTTGGCCATGTCCTCAGAAGAGACCCCGATGCCATCACAAGAACAGCTGTGCCATGGACCCCTGAAGGAAAACGAAAGAGAGGCCGACCAAAAACAACTTGGCGGAGGACTGTGGAGGCTGAGATGCAAAGAATGAACCAGAGTTGGGGCACTGTACGAAGGATGGCCGCCGACCGAGCAAAGTGGAATCAATTTGTTGTTGCCCTACAAGACGCCACCAGACGTAATGGCCACTGACTTCTTTGACGGTCGGCTGCTAAGGATCAAAGAAGAAGAAGAAGATTCCTGAAACAGTGTTTGGATAGTGTCAGTATATATATATATATCAAGTGGGATTGCATGTTGTATGGGCTCAGTATTATAAAGGTTTCTAAACCTCTTATGTGTATTAATTATCTACGTTCGTAAAAGTGGATCAATGAATATTAGCAGACAAAAGATGTGTGCTTGATAGTACTGAATGACATAGCGAGAGTCACCTGAACAGTGTATGATTAATAATGCCCAGATGTATAGAGTACGTTCTGAATGTATGAATGGCATATGCTTATAAGGAAAGCTTATGATAGGAGTGAAGCGTTAATATGTTCAAAAGTCTACTGTGCAAATAAATTATAAGTCGTCAAAATTCAAGGTTTCTGTGAATCGTTTGGTTGGAACAGTTCGTGTTGATTTTGAATTGAACCTAAATATAATTAACCCTAGACTCTTGAACTATACTGTACGACACAATAAAATAAAATAAAATAAAAGAATTTAAAGAACCTTAGAAGCAAAATGAACCCGCAATATGTTTGGGGAATTAAGAGAAAAATCCCTAACAACGTGTTTCATCATTCCTTCTTCGAGTACCATACCTTGATTGTTTGTGATCATGTCCCATGGACTCTGGTGTTATAAATCATCATAATTTTTCTTTGCACTCTTTATGGAACCACAAATGTAGCTGGTCCTGCAGGAAGCCTGCACCAAACAGTCACATGATCTTTTGGTAGTTATGTAGCACATTTTGTTTACATGATGAGGCTGCTAGTCTCCATGCGCAACCTCATATTAGACACTTGAAAGAGCAGTAGTCCTGTTTTTTAACACAGGGCTGTTATGAATCAATCTGTATCTTAAATCTATTCCCGTGCCATGGGGTCATTTTGTTGAGGTATTTCTATCTCTCTGTGTCTTTCAGCTCTTATGTGTCAGCTGAATTTCTAGTTTTTTACCAGATTCTCTATTCCTTTTTTTTCTCATGAGGTGTCAAGCAAGAACTTGACTGTTTATGTCACTGTAGTTACTATCCTAATCCTATTTGTTGCACGGCGGCTGAATGCGTGGGCACGTCTACTTTCTACATCTTCATCTTGAACGCTTGAAAAAATCTTTTCCTCGTGATATATTATTTCTGGTTTCTTAAACAATGCCCTTCAACTTCCTTCATCCAAGCAGTTACCTCTCGTTACTTTTCCCACACTTTTCTTTCACCAATAAAAAAAAAAAGGTAAACCTCTTAACTCAACTGGGAATTATAACGTCATCCAGAGTTCACTGACCAAGGTTACTCACCTGGGTTCAGTCAAGGTTCTATAAAACACTTTTCAAAACAAAGCCTGCTCTTCTCTTATACAGAGTGACTACTCGCTAGGTTTGTTCACTTTTCTCTGTCACACCCAATCTACTTTTTTTTTTATTGTTACACACATTTTTTTGATTTTACAGAAGACTTCTGACTCAGCTGGAAAGTTTCAAACCCACACCTGAGGAGAAAGGGAAAGGAAAAGAGAAAGAAGCTAAAGGTGATGCCACAGACCACATTCTGTATCAACTGTACTACCGACCAGAACAGGCACAGTTTAGCAAAAATGCCAGAGTAAGTTTTGACATTTAGGAGTGGAATTATGCAGCACACCTAAGTGTAGAGAGATATACAGTACATACTCAAATATAAGTCCATCTTGAATGACCCGATTATAACTCGAAGTACAAAAAAATGATGAATTTATGAAAAGCTAGAATTTTTTCCTCCAAAGCTGCTGGTAATTTCTGTACAATTTGTTTGCGATGAGACAGTGAAAAGCTGCAAAAAAAACAGCACACCAGCTTGCAGATGCAAGAAATTTCTATATTTCACGCCTTTTCAGTTGAAGGGCGCAAATTCATATTGATCCTTGAGCAATGATGCAACAATTTTGCCTCCGAGTTAAAACCCATTTATTTAGATCTTCTTCAAGAACTGGAAACCATGAAGTGTTCCCTCTCCTTGCTAGTTTCATTTTTGATATATCTTGCAAGGGTTGAAATTGAAAACCGTGGGGTGTGTCATTCATTTTACCCAAACTTCTATCGATCCGGTGGCCAGTTAAGTTGAACTCACAGTTACAGTTAGAGTTTATGTTAGGTTTAGCATTTCTAAATCTAAACCCAACGTTAATCCTAACCCCTAACGACATGTCTGACTTAATTAGCCACTGAATTGATAACTAACTGATCTAGGTCTTTCGCACACAATTTATGTTTTGTCTGCAATCATCACTCGCCATTGTGTTACAGTAAGCAGATAACCGTAAGCTCCTATGTTTTGCACATACACAAATGCGCAAAGCATGTGCTCTCATCTACTTCTGCAGTAATGATGCCTGCTGCGATTACTATTAAATGGTAAACATCAACGATAACCCGCAATTCCTGCAATGTGAATACATACACATTATTCCATCACAAATAATAACGTGCAACACACTAATTTAACCAAAGTCGTGTAGCTCTATTTCGCGATTTCACCCGTTGACACCTATCCCTACGATGCAGATCAAGAAATATATTACATAATGCTAACCCTACCTCTGTTACCAGCTTGTACACAAATAATATTGTGCAAAAAACACTCATATCGGACCATTATAAATCCATAATCGAATTCTTATTTTACTTCGAATCCCTAAAAAATAGAAATTTGGGCTAAAGACGATACACGTCACATAGTGTTTAATTTCATCCAGTGCAAAGATTTATTTAATGTCAGTCTTAACAAGTTTTTCATAGATTCCAAATTCCTGCATTGTATTGGATTTGCCATGGCTTTTGCAAATTCTACCTCTTTCAGCTTAAAGCCAGCCTTATAAGAAGTAAGCTTTCTTTTCAAACTCGTTGTAATAGCACCTAAGGGACAATTCTGTTTTTTTTTACTAAATGTGTTTGTGTTTACAATCATTTGCATCTGTATCGAGTTGATTTAAACATTTTTGGTT
Source organism: Oreohelix idahoensis (assembly GCA_024509875.1). Lineage (NCBI taxonomy): Eukaryota > Metazoa > Mollusca > Gastropoda > Stylommatophora > Oreohelicidae > Oreohelix > Oreohelix idahoensis. The sequence continues at coordinate 161,416 of JAMPIV010004497.1, forward strand.
GAACTGAACACAGTGGGCCGTGTGTTCAATACGACCTTATTTAAGAATTCAGAGACGCAGTAAAAAGGGCTAAGGGTTATGGTTAAGAATCCTAAACCTAACTTTAACCTTAATCCTAAAGACGTTGGTGATTTACAAGGGTGACATCGAAGAATATGTCCCAATGTTCTTCATTTCAAGCCATTTTTTAATGAAATACTTAAGATATTTTGTTAAAAACATTTAATGATGCAGCAAGTTTATATCTGAAGGATACCAATATGCGGCGGAAAGGGCAGGGGGCAACACTGACTGGTTTCATGAATCTTGATTTTTTTATTTTACTCGACTGTAAGCTGAGTTCCCATTTCTTAAGGTCAGAAATTGGAATAAATTTCCCGACTTATAGTCAAGAATATACAGTACTAAATTATATGACATTTGCTGTTGAAAGAAACTCCATGTGAGTTGTCCTGGGAAAGGCTTTTTTCATTATCACCTCCCTTGTCACTCCTTATTGATCATGAAACCATGGCTGTATCTGGCCCCCTTTCAGTAAGCCTGCACCAAAACATTCATATAGTCTTTCAGTGCTGACTTCTGTAGCAATTTCTATTTACATGCTGAGGTTGCCAGCCCTCATGCACAACCTCATATTAGTCACCTTGTTTGACATGCTGAGGTTGCCAGCCTCATACACAACCTCATATTAGTCACATTGTTTGACATGATGAGGTTGCCAGCCCTCATGCACAACCTCATATTAGTCACCTTGTTTGACATGATGAGGTTGCCAGCCTCATGCACAACCTCATATTAGTCACCTTGTTTGACATGATGAGGTTGCCAGCCTCATGCACAACCTCATATTAGTCACCTTGTTTGACATGCTGAGGTTGCCAGCCCTCATGCACAACCTCATATTAGTCACCTTGTTTGACATGATGAGGTTGTCAGCCTCATGCACAACCTCATATTAGTCACCTTGTTTGACATGATGAGGTTGTCAGCCTCATGCACAACCTCATATTAGTCACCTTATGATGGAGCACTGGACCTATTCTTTCTTTGTCTCCTGGGAACCATACAGGGCTTTATATTATTACAGCCACATAAACTGTTGACAGCAGACGTGTTCTTAACCTGGATAGATTGCATGCTGGGTATTTGAAGTGGAAGCTAGGCCAACTGCTCTGTACCAAAAATGTCAAAGATGGTGACTAAGGATGACCGTATGTATGGCTAGCGAGACCGAAGATGCAGCAAAAGAGATGAATGCAGACAGCGACTCATAGCTTGACTGCTTGCGTCAGGGTCAGCGAACCAGAGCTGACCAAGACCCCTACTCCACCTTCAAGTGGTGGTCCTGGAAACAGGCTGAATCACTGCAGTCTGGCCGAGAGAGTAGGGATCGAAGAGGGAAAGCAAACTCGGTCCCAATAAATGCTGTGTGGAAGTCGGATGTGTTGGGCCGAAAGGAGAAAATATCGCAGCTTCGCTGTAAACCATGACACAACACAACCAATGTCCTTTTTAGGACGAACGAGGAAGAAGAACAAGAAGTATGGCTAGCAACCTCACCACATAAAACACATTGGTACAGGCAGCATCACTGCAAATGTACATTAAAAACTTGCTGCAAAAAGACTAGTTACAGTGGTGACCTTATGCTTTTTAAGGAGCAAAAAATAAATAAAGCACCTTTTTAGGGGTAAAGCACCTTTTTAGGGGTAAAGCACCTTTTTAGGGGTTTAAATTTTTTTAATTTGTTTGAAGTTGATTGAAATACCCTCAGTTTACATACATCATTTTCACTGAATCTATTATGTCTTTGCTTTGTTCACATCTTGTTTGTTTTTCCTTTGTTAATTTTGTTCTGGCAGTTATATTTATTTATCATTATATTTACAGCTGGCCACACTTGAGGAAAAATTGGAGCGACTAGAGAATGTTGTTGGCAAGAGCCATGAAAAGATGGTTAGTCTGATGTTAAATGTTTAATAGAGGATTTGTCCTGTTAACATCTGATTAGTAGAAGGAAGGCCCTTGCCTCTTGTGGCAAAGTTGCCAGGTTCAAAACCAGCTTTAATGGGAACCTGATTCTGCTCTTGAGTTAGGGAAAGCAAAGGCAGGAAGGAAGAGAACTGGTATACCTACCTCTCGAAGTTGGACCTAGTATAGTGGTCTCTACCATTTCCCTTCTCTAAGGCAGTACCTGCTATGCCACAGCCTTTACTTTGTGTGTCCTGCCATGTAGTAAAATTATTTTTTACATGCGTATGAGCTAATCAAAGGATTTAACAATGGTATGAATACATTTTTACTGGTATGCTGATACTCTTAGCACCAAAGCAGCTAGTATATAAAGAAATAGTTTGCAGAATGTAGATAATACTGAGCTGTTTAAACAGTGTATATGTCCATCTACATCTTGTCATTCTAGATCAGGGTTTCTCAACGGGGTTCCACAGGAGGTCGCTAGGGGTTCCCTGAGAAATCATGATTGAAAAAATAATGCTGTTTTTTAAACTTCGTGCACTGAGCGATGTTAGCGCTCACATTGGTGGGCAGTGACCAAGCAGTCCCATATGGCAGTTGCACATACCATATTTCATTAGCATCTTGTAGAGTAGACATTTGTGATAAGATTTAGGCCTACTTGGATAAAGTAAAAAAATAAAAAAATCAAGTAAGAAATTGCAAGAAAAAGGAAAAACTGGTTTCTTCTACCTACATTACTGAATTGCATTAGAGTTGATATCCTTTGTGGGGAGGGGGGGAACCATACAGAAAGAATGGGCTAATAAGTTGGCCAAATTAAACAGATCCACAGAAAACATCACTCTACTAAAAAGAGCATTGACAGTTTTTATTGGATTATTGGTGTTTTTAACAACCTACTGAGCACACTAATTTACCATGAGCTGTAGATACATTAATTTTTATGCAGGTATTTCCTGAGATCTGATAATTGTTTCAAGGGTTCCTCTAGGATAAAAGGGTTGAGAAAGGCTGTTCTAGATATATAAACTAAAAAAGTAAAAACCAAAATAACAAATTATTGGGTCAAAATATGTTAAAGCATTATTTCAGAATAAGTGGTAGGTTTATAATTTACTCTTGCAGTTTTAATTATAATTTCTTTTATAACTCATTTAATGCATATAATTCATCATCAGTCACCATCATGTTGAAACCTCATATAATCAAAACAAAAACACTTGTATCCAACCTGGTCCTTAGCTTGTCTCTCCATCTTCTATTTTGTTATACATTTATTTTACAGTTCTTTCTCACAGTGTATCTATTTGTTACTCTGAATCTGCCTTTCATTATAAACCCTTGCAGAGTCTATTACAATATTTGTCTTAGCCATTTAACTTTTTTTTTCATGCATTGTAAATAGCTGATCCATCGCTGTCTCAGTTGCATTTAGTTTTATTATTCCTATTTTAATGTTGCTCATAACTCATTAATGGTTTTTCGTTTAGCCTTAATTAATTTATTTTCACCAGAATGTGCTGACGATGGACACTGATAACAAATCTGTAATTGTAAGTCACAAAAATTGTTGTAATCATATACTTACTTACTTAGTTTTGTTCCTCTTTTATCATTGGGTGTAGAGGTTTGACAGAGAGAGCACCATACTATCATGTAGGCTGTCTTTCTCCTGGCCTGATTCCAATCTAGTCCTCTGTCCTTCAGAGATTATCTAATGTTGTCCTCCCAGCGGACTCTTAGTTTCCCATACTTGTCATGGTAGCTGATCTTCTCCCATTCTGCAGACATGGCCAAACCATCTGAGTTGGGATTGTTCTACTTGGGTCTGGAGTGGCTGGGTTTTGAGACCTTGCTGTATCGTCTGGTTGTGGACCAAGTGTTCACTAACTCTTGTAGTAGTGGTTTCTGTAGCAGTTAGTTTTATATGGTGAGGTTACCAGCCTCATGTTAGTCACATGACATGCCTGAGGAAGCAACGTTCCTTTTCTTTCTTTGTCTCATCAGACACCTCCAGGAACTACAAGTTGCAAATATTCAAGTCAAATTTACAGGTAGAAAATGTTTGTTGGAATTTATGCTAATCTACTTTTATTAAAAAATATCAGCATGGGAAAAATAAAATCTAGTAAATCTTTGAGAAGGAATCATTGTAACTGATAGCTATTGAGACAACTGCAATGATTTGTTGTTTAACTAGGGCTGCTGAGCTTTTCGCTCTTTTACAGCCAATACCAAGCTGAAGAATCCTTGGTATTATCTACACAGTAGATCTAGGCTTTTCCTGTGGCTTTTCTGCCATTCCGAAACATGCTGAGTTGAAGTCATGAGCTCCAGTTTCTCCTGCTTTGCTTGCATTTAAAGGATCGTCACATCTGGTCCCAAGCTAGGAGTAAGAAGTGCGTGGCATGCTGTGCATTCCCCGCCATCCAAGGGGCTCTCCAACTGTGCAGAGCTAAAATACTGTGCTCTGGTTCTGGGCTCTCCCAAGGATGTCACGTCAGCACAGAGTCACTTCTCAGCTCCCCTGCCTATCATCGGGTCCATAGTGAGATCCTCCTGCATGCAGTCAACGAGGTCAAAGCCATAGAATCACGTTTGGGGCACAGGTGACTTCTCCAAGCTTAGTGTGCAATGCTGGGTTCTCAACAAATTTCACCACAGGGGGAATCCCTGGAAGTGTGTGGATAATTTCAAGAGTCAATGAGGGTGTAATTGGCCTCACAGACAGAGGTTCACTTTGACATATGTATATTGTAGCATTGTGCACAGCTGGTGGTCATATAAAGATGACTCCAGATATGCCTCCATGCATAACTGCAGTGATATATAGACATTGATCCTTACTTACATTAGCATTGTAAATCAATATTTTTGTGGTGTAAACACAAGTTTACTTTACTGCTCTTTACTTTACTCACATGCGTTTTTCTTAATCATAAATTAATGCTTCTGCAGGGTGCTGTGGCCACTTTGAATTCCAAGCTTTCTCTGCTCGATGCCTCAAACACGGAAACTGTGGAAGCTCGACTGAATGCTGTGTTACAGAAAATACAGCAGATTGCAGAGAAGAAGGAAAAGGAACCTCAGGTGGACCCAGATAAACAAAAAAAGGTTTGCCATTTTAATTGTAGACAGCTTACATGTTTGCTGTGAGGTGTACATGCCACATGGATGAAGGCAAGAGAATTGAGATGACATGCCAAGATCTTTTTTGTTTACCAAATTGTTGAACTATCCAATGAAAATGGCAGATTTTAAGTTTATTGATTCATATGCCTGCATCTGCAGTACTTTGGCCTGTAATTCATTATATGTAGCAGAAAAACAAAAAGATGTGCCATAAGCTGGTTTTAAGAGATGATTAAGGAAAGTAGAAAGTGTGAAAACCACATTCTCAACTAGAATTTGGGGATATAGGATGGTTAAAGAAAATTGATGAACTCAGAAGCTTATAACGTTTTTGGTGCAGGACAGAAATGAGAGGGATCAAGAAGACATGGAAATACTTTGAGCTGATGGCACAGGACAGGCAGACTTGGCTTGAGTTTGTGGAAGGCCTGTGTTCCTTGGGCAGCTGCAGGGTAACAAATGAATGAATTTGACACTGGCAACTGTTGACTAAAGAAGATAGAAAATGGGAAAACCACTTCCTACAATTTGGGTTTTGGAGGAAGGAATATGGTTACAGAAATGTACAAGGAAAACATGTTTCCACTCACTTATGCACCTTAGTTTGATGAATTATCATATTCCTCAAGACATGCGAGATGCCAAGATTGTAACACTGTATAAAAATAAAGGAGACAAGTGATTGCAATAACTACAGAGGCATCTCTCTTCTTAGTATTGTTGGTAAGGTTTTTTTGCCAGAGACATCTTAATGCGACTACACAAGTTAGCTGAGCGCATATATCCAGAATCACAGTGTGGATTCCGAGCTGGTAGATCAACAACAGACATGATCTTTTCTCTCTGCCAGCTTTAGGAAAAATCAAGAGAGCAGAAAAGACCTTTATATATCACCCTTATAGACCTCACAGAGGCATTTGACATAGTTAGTAGGGATGCACTCTTCAAAATCCTCCTGAAAATAGGTTGCTCGCTAAATTGCTGGAAATGATAAAGTCATTCCATGAAGACATGAAGGGAACAGCCCAATATGCTGGAAGCACAGCCCTTTGACATACGAAGTGGCGTTAAACAAGGCTACGTTCTGGCTCCGACCCTCATCGGGATCTTCTTTGTCTTACTCTTGAAACATGCAGAGATGCAGCTGAAGGAATATGCTATGGTCGTCTGTTTAATCTCGCAAGGCTGAAGGCAAAAATCAGAACGGTCACTATAAGAGATTTGTTATTCGCTGATGATGCTGCAGTTGTCACTCAACGCCAATACGAGCTTCAGAGCTTGATGAATCGCTTCACCCAAGCATGTAAGGACTTTGGCATCACAATAAGTCTAAAGAAAACAAATGTGCTGAGTCAAGATGTGGGTGCTGCACCAGTTATCACTATCGATAACTATGAATTGGCAGTGGTGCACCACTTCACATACCTGGGGTCTACCATCTAACTCTCTCTGGACACAGAAATTGACAGCCGCATTGGCAAAGCTGCAGCTACCTTTGCTCACCTCACATCGCGTGTTTGGGGAAACTCCAAACTCACAATGAAGACCAAAGCTGCGGTATATAACGCCTGCGTCACCAGCACACTCCTGTAAGGTAGCGAGACATGCACAACCTATGCTAAGCAAGAAAGAAGGCTTAATACCTTCCATCTGGGAGCCGCGCTGGTGTAATGGTTACCACATTGCGCTGGTGATCAGGTGTTCAAGGTTCAGGCCTGGGCGTGAGTATTTGAAGGAGTGTCACCGACCGGGATTTTGACTGAATAACTTGAACAGCTCCTGAGATAAACCCTCTGTGGATGGGAAGGAGCAAAGCTCCTTACCGGGTTGGAAGGAAAGTCCACAGGTTCCCCAGCCTCGCAATGACATGTCATTGGTCCGAAGGGCTGAAAGTACAAGTGCCGCTGGTTGAAAAAAAAAAAAAATCTTCCATCTAGGGTGTTTGCTACACATCCTTGGCATTTCATGGAAAGATAAAGTGACAAATGTCGAGGTGTTGTCACGTGCTGGCCTTCAAAGCATGTATACACTGCTTAGACAGTGTAGACTAAGCTGGCTTGACCTGGGAGGATGAAGCTGCCGATCACACCTAAGTTTGGGCGAAAAGAAGCTCACACAACAAGCAGAAGAGAGGAGAAAACGTTGAAAGGAACACCAGGAAAGTAAGCAGCTGAGTGCTGTCACCTCAGGGGCGCATTCCCACAGTCGGTTATGACTGAAGGGGCTATTATTATTATTATTAGTTATATAGTCTTTCTGGTACATTATAGTGATTTGCTCTTCTGGTCCTTTGTTTTTTTGTCATTATGATATATCCAGAACATATGTCTTAAAACAGATTTCTGAGCTGTATGAAGTGGTGAAGAAGTGGGAGACAACAGCAGAGATCTTGCCCCAGGTTGTTGACAGGCTGTTGTCACTGAAGGAATTACACGAACAAGGTAGACATTTTATGTGATTTATGTTTTTTGCACCAGTGAAGGTAAATCTTTGTAGCATTTATCAAGATTAAACTTTTAAGTGATTTGTGTTTACAGCACTGAACAAGGTAATTTAAAGCAACCTAAACAAGATAATCAGCTGTGAACAACCAAGTAGAGAAGAAATAAAGAAAACCATAAAGCTTCTGAAAGATGGAAAAGCAACTGGTCCAGATGGCATTCCAGCAGAGGCCATCAAAACAGATATTGATACCTGTAGAAAGGATCTGTTGTTACTTCTTCTTTGTTGTTGCCACCACTGTAGACTACTGCGTTGTAGAATAGTATAGAATAATAACTATTTACCAGGCATGCTGTAAGGTACTGCTTTCATTCTCCTTACACAAACCAGTGGCGAATCTGATGGAGGCTCCAGGGGGAGCAAAGGTCAACTCAACCGACGCAGGATTGTATCTAGTGGCCATGTTGATGTAGTGTGAGAGTGGAAAATACGCGAATGGTGTACTGTTCGATGTAGTTGACACGTGATAATGTTTCACTCACACTCTTGTACAAGTCAATGATGTTAGGAACCGCTGTTGGCGTTTCTATGCTTTTAATAATGACGCACACACTTGGACAGCACGGAATACAGTCATGAGTATGTTGACATAGCAAATCATTAGGCAGTAGAATAGTAGTACATTTCATGCAGCATTCAATATTAAATAGTCATTCAATGTTCTGGCGGACTATTTTCATATCCCCTAACTGACTGAACGCATCAGTGGGTATGTGTGTGTGTAAACATACAAAGCGTTCACTGGACGAACCTTTTCTTTGGCTAAGTTCTCCAGCTGTATATGTTAAATATTTAGGTAACAAAGTTAAACCACAATAGGGGTTTTAATCTTAATGAGATCTCCGTGCCAGTTTCTTGACTTGATCCACTGGAAAAAGTTCATGCAAATTCTTCCTCACTTTAATCCAAATCACTGCGCAAGTCACTCTTTCATCCATTTATCCATTCATCCATCCACTCACAACAAGTCTGGGACAGTGATCCAGTAATGATGACAGGAATACAACATGGCTTTCCTGCTTCCCTGAGTTTTCGCTCACAATTACTCGCCCAGCGGGGAGGATGATCATATAAGCCAGAGTTAATTCATAACTTGTATATATAAACATTTCCTAGCGTTTCCATACAGTTCCTTAGTCAGAAGGTTTGCTTCATAAAGACATAAGCGCTGATGGAACCTGTCATCTTCATCAATCTATATTTAAACGACCAAAAAACGAATGCTCGAAAATACGATGTTTCATCTAGGTCTAACCATAAGGAGATCATCAAAGGAAAAAGGGTCTGGCTTTACCTGGAGTCCGAATTTAAACATAATGAAATACATGAGAAGAGTCTCTGACATAATACTCTCACAGAGACATTCCTTCCTTATGGAAAAATCATCCACAAATCACTTTTAACCTTTAACAGGACCAGCCCTAGAAAACACACACCCGGCCATTACGACCAGCTTCTTCGGAACTCACTACAACTCTCTAGGACAACGGATACCTCCGCCAGAGTTCGGTATAGTCCGACCTTAGCATACGAAGATATACAATATAGGACTGAATCTTCTTGTACTAGACAAGTAATACATATAAATTCAGGCCATAAACATATTGAACAAGATCAATCTATTTTCAGGCCCTAACAAACGAGAACTGACATGACTTCCATATTCATACGCCGAATCAATATCAAGAGAGATCATCCATATAATCAAACGTATAAATCAATCATGGATTATCTCACTTTCCCAAGGGAAGCATTTTCGTATACAAATATATATTTTCCCTATTAAATAGACATATCGTATTTTTGTAATCTGTGCATTCAAAAATATGTATGCAACAATACCTCTACAAAGATATTATACAAACTACTTGGCAAAGTCTGGGAGAGAGAGGAAATACTAGCAGAATGGAAGGAAGGTTATCTGGTCAAGTTGCCTAAGAAAGGAAATTTACTAAAGAAAGAGTAATTTTCTGGCTAGTGTTATACATTCGCACACAACTATGACCTCCTTGTCACCAACACACATTACTAAAGAAGACAAAAATCAAACAGGCATTTACTGACACCTTAGAAGAGACCGTCTCAAAATCTATCTCGCTAGGCCAAAATAATAAAGCATATTTAAATGTTACACTGTCAGAATTGCCAGGTAATAAAGCAGAAAGTGAAAATTACACAGAATCATCTTGAACCAGCCATCATCTATTCCTATAAATGAAGCATTGAGAGATTAAAAGAGTCCATAGACAAGTAACTGATAGATGTACAAGCAGGTTTTCGACAAAACAGATCCTGTACAGACCAGATAGCCACATTGAGAATAATAGTTGAACAAAGTCTGGAATGGAATTCACCGCTTTACAACGAATTCGTGGACTACGAAAAGGCATTTGACAGTGTAGACAGAGAATTACTTTGGAAACTGATGAGGCATTATGGAGTTACCATGAAGATCATTAACTTAATAAGGAGGACCTGTGAAGACATGACATGCAGAGTTCTTTATGAAGGACAACTTACAGAACCGTTTAGGATAAGAACGGGAGTAAGACAGGGATGCCTCTTGTCTCCATTTTTTTTCTTACTAGCAATAGATTGGGTTATGAAAGCATCGACATCACACAACAGAAATGGAATCCAGTGGAATCTGACTAAACAGCTTGATGATCTGGATTTTGCAGATGACTTGGCTCTTCTGTCCCATAACCATAATCAGATGCAAGAGAAAATGAAAATTCTCTCTGAGAGGTCACAACAAGTAGGCCTGAAAATATACAGGGAAAAGACAAAGATTATGAGAATAAATGCAAGAAATAATAACACGATTGAACTTGAAGAAACACAACTAAAGGATGTAGAATCATACACATATCTTGGTAGTAATATAGACAAAGTTGGAGGGACAGACAGTGATATCAAAATAAGAATACAAAAAGCAAGAGGAGCTTTCATTGCATTGGGAAACATATGGAGAGCAAGAGAAATCAAGTCCAACACGAAAATAAGAATCTTCAACTCAAATGTCAAGTCAGTCCTATTGTATGGCTCTGAGACATGGAGAGCAACAAAAACAACCACTAAAAAACTGCAGACTTTTATAAACGGGTGCTTGCGTAGAATAGAAGGATTGAAATGGTATGACAAAGTCACAAATGTGGAATTGATGACAAGAACCAGACAAGTGCCAGTGGAACAAGAGTTGAGAAGAAGACGCTGGCGATGGATAGGACACACATCGAGGAAACCTATTGATAGCATTACAAGGCAGTCCTTGTTCTGGAATCCACAGGGAAAGAGAGGCAGAGGTAGACCAAAAAACACAGGGAGAAGAGAACTGGATACAGAGGTGAAAATGATGAGGAAAACATGGAAAGAACTTGAGCGGATGGCATGTGACAGGAAGACTTGGCATGTGTTTGTTGAAGGCCTATGCTCCCCGGGGAGCTTAAGGATATTGATTGAAACAAGATAAAAATGTATATATGATTTATATTATGCCATTACAATATCTAGACATTGCTTGCAGAATTTCTATTATCAACTTCACCTTTTTCGCTCCCTATGAAGTAACAGAGCCACCACTGCAGACGGCCCCGTTGAGGAAGCTTACACTAAAGCACAAACTCTTGCTGTGGTGGTTTCTGTAGACATTTATTTTACATTCTGAGTTTGTGAGGCTTTTACAACATGTCTGAGGGAGCAGTATCCATATTTGTTCTTTCTTTTTGTCCTCAGTGATCTCCCAGAAGTAAAGGGGCAGAATTTTTATAGTAAAATAAAGTTAAAGGTTGTTACAGGAAATTCTGAAGGCAGTCACTGCAGACTTTGGCTTATATCTAAAATTAAGATAACTGGAAAGTATATAAGACATTGTAAATATGGAATATTATTCAAACATTTCTGTTCAGCAACTTTCACAAAGTTTATTTGTGTGTTTTTGTTTAATTTTTTTTAAATTGTTAATGGGACACACAGTTAAAATACAGTCATGACTTAACACAAAATTACAGTAAAGATATGTTTTCTTACGTATATATGACATTTAAGATCCATGTATTAATAGTATTCACCACAAAGGATCAGTACATAAATCATGAAAGGTCCATGCATCATCCAAGTAACATATAACAAATGTTTGTATTCTACAAAAGCTTTACAGTTCAGCCAGGCCCTGTCTTACTTGGATACAGCACAGCAGGAAGTGAAGACCAGCATTGCTACCCAAGGTGACTTGCAGAAGCAGGTAAATGTCTGATTATTGAAACGTATGGATTTGGTTGGTTAACAATAAAGTTTTTGGGCACTAGGGTAAGAGAGCATTGTTGAGTGGTTAGAGTGCTTCTCAAGGTAAAGTTTACGGGTTTGAAACCTGGCAGTGTCTCTTCACTCCACTACAGCAGTATCTACTGTTAGACTACCTTACCTTACTAGGGTATGAACCTGTCTGATACCTTACCTTACTAGGGTATGAACCTGTCTGACTACCTTACCTTACTAGGGTATGAACCTGTCTGACTACCTTACCTTACTAGGGTATGAACCTGTCTGACTACCTTACCTTACTAGGGTATGAACCTGTCTGACTAGACTAGACTACCTTACCTTACTAGGGTATGAACCTGTCTGACTAGACTTTTCTCATCATTGCCTTTTCATTTTCTGTTTGTAATGGTATAAGACACATTGAATCTTTTGACTATTTTGAGAAGATTGGGAATGGGACATGCAGGGTAGTCCTGTCATCCTGCCCTCCATCTGTCTTGTATACATTATTCTTACATTCTCACATAACGTCTTCTTCTTCTTCGTTCGCCCTGAAAAGGACGGTGGTTGCGTTGTGTCTGTTTACGCCTAAGCTGTGATATCTGCACCTTTCGGTCGACACATCTGACTTCAGCACGGCATTTTTTAGGGACCGGGTTTGCCTTCCCATTGCGATCCGCACTCGCTCAGCCAGACTGCACTGCTGCAGACTGTTTCCAGGACCACCACGTGGAGGTGGAGTGCAGTCTTGACCAGCTCTGGTTCGCTGGTCCTGATGCAAGCAGTACAGCTATAGGTCGCTGACTGCATTCACTATTGCTGCATCTTGGGGTCCTTACATAACGTCTGAACTGTTAGAAATTGTTTATATACTGAAGCACAATAAAAACGCACCACCTGTATAATCCAGGAACAGTGTGTGAAATGTAAATATAAGTGTTTACAAGTTTCCATATTTGGAATCTTTATTCATTTTCCTATGAATCCATGCTGGTCATTAATTTGTACATTTGATTGTTATGAAATTCATTGCTTTCTGTGCAGGCAAGGGAGAAAACCAAAAATGCAACCAATAAAAAAATTCATTCACACTATCCTCAGTATCTGGTATGTCCACCGTGTGCTTGCAAACAAGCTTGGCAGCGACTCCGCATGGAACGCACAAGTCTCTGAAGGAAATTCCGGGGAATCAAGTCCCATTCACGTGTAAGAGCAGCTTCGAGCTGTTGCAGATTAGCTGGAGAACCTTGCCTGTAGACTCTGCATCCAAGCTCGTCCCACAGATGTTCTATAGGGGACATGTCTGGTGATAGGGCAGGCCAATAAATCATCACAATGTTCTGCTGCTGTAGATATTGCTGCGTAATGCATGCGGTGTGTGCTATCCTGCTGGAGAATCTGCAAGTCTGGATAATTTGTGAAAGCAGGAGCAACCAATGCATCCAGAACCTCATCTCGATATGTCACAGCATCAACATTTCCACGGAAGACATGAAGAAAACTGAATCCTCCCCAAATATGAATACTGCCACCTCCAAATCGGTTGTGCTAACGAACACAGCAATCTGCAAAGCGCTCTCCACACCGTCGCCAAATCCGCATACGTCCATCAGCAAAGGATATGTTGAATCTGTTCTCATCTGTGAATAGGACAGCATTCCACTGCAGTCTAGTCCATCTAACATGTTGCTCTGCCCATTGCAGGCGCTGCTGACGATGTCTGTGAGTCAAGTTTGGCCTAACATAAGGTCGTCTTGCAGTAAGGCCTGTATCTCTGAGTCGTCGTATGACTGTCATTCGAGAGACTTGCCCACGTCTACCCACTATTGCTCTTGCTGTTTGACTTGCCAGGAGAGAACGATTCCTTAGGTGACTCAGCACAATATGACGATCTTGCACAGGGGTAGTAACTCGTGGTTGGCCACTCCGAAGTCTATCCCGGGCACTGCCAGTGGTTTCGTAACGTTCATTGAGACATACAATAGTGCTGTGGTGGCAATTCATCCTTCTGGCAATGGCCCGCAAGCTCATTCTGGTCTCCAACATACCAATGGCTCGTTGGCGGTCGTTTTCAGATAGTCGTGGCATTTCAAGCACATGTACTGGGTGTTTTGTCTCAACGACCTTTTTATACCGAGTATACTGCCACAACGCGTACACATTTTCAGGGTCATAGCTGTTGGGAATCGTGTTGCACATGTAACTTTCATTGTTTTTATGTAGTTTGTACACAAACCCGTGGGTTGAATCATGCACTTTCCATTCCAGCAGCCATTCGCTCTCTACCTCATGACAAACACAGGGAAAATCCATTCCCACACTTTTTTTTTCCAGCTTCTCAGCATCAGTATATATAATAGTGGTGCGTTTTTCATGTGCTTCAGTATACAAAGAAATAGTAATTTTAGGTAATAGAAATATTTGTACTTACAGCATTCTGTCATGACAAGTACATTAACATTTGAATGCACACGTTTGTTATAAAAGGTAAAGCTAGTCTGATAGCAGATACTTATATGGGGGAGTGAAATGTTAGAGACTTCACTTATACTAGTTCTTAGAATTATGATGTGGGGCCCACCAGTTCCCTTCCAGGCTGCTTATGCCTTCCTAATGCAGAGCAGAGTCACATACTCATTTTTATAGCAGGGTAGACTGGCGCTTAACATGACCTGGTTTGAACAACATCCCTTTGCCTTGAGAAGCAAGCACTCTAACCACTCAGACACTTAAAGGTAAAAGTAGTCCCATAGATACTGCTATAGGGGACTGTTGTTGTTGTTGTTGTTGTTTTCGTCTACTATGTTGCTGTAATACCCTGTTCAACCTGAAAGTTTGGTTATAATTGGGGTATATAGGGTGTTATCGTCTTCACTGTTATCTCGTTCGTAGTCCTGGAGGTGATCGGTCCTGAAAAGGACCACTAGCTGGCTGTCTCGGTTCCTCTTTGTCCGTTTGTGGTGCCGTGTCGCGCTTATGGTGTTTTTTATGTCCTGCCTCAACTATTTGACTGCAACGGGCCACTAGTTGTCTGCTTGGTCCTTTCTCGTTGTTGTCTGATTCGTTGTGCGTTGTCCCATGACTGTCTTTATAGTGTTTGGTAGGGCCTCATTCATGGCTGCACATGCTCTTTCTTGATTGCGTATCATTTGTTGTACGATTTCGATTCTCATTTTGTCTTTCGTTTCTTTGTTTTGTTCTCTAGTTTTTGTAAGGATATCCTCAACGATCTTTCTCTCTGTTTCAATTCTTTGGAGGATTTCTTCGTTCTCTTCTTTTAGCTTTGTGAGTTTGGCGATGTCGACTTCTATCTCGTGTTTGATGGATTTTGTTTCCTTTAGCATTGCCTGGGCGCTCTGTACCATTTCTCTGACGCTCTGTATATCTATTACGTCTTCACCTCTGTCCTTGTCGTCTTCGGGAGTCTGCTTGCTTCTGTTTTCGTTCTGCAGTTTCCTTTTCATTTCGTTGATTTCAGCGGTCAGCTTGTGTAGCTGTCGTCTGTCAATCGTGCGCTGTTTTTCTGCAGCATCCGCAGTCACTCTGTGTGTGGCCTCTTTGAAGGGTATGTTTTTAGACACGGCCTCCTTCAAGATGCTCTTAGTTTCCTGGAACACAGGGCATCCTCTGTACCTTGCCCCGTGGTTTCCGTGGCAGTTTGCACAGGTACGGTTTGCGTTAGTTTCTTTGTAGCTGCGGTCCTCCTTTGCCCTGGGGCAGTCGCCATATTGGTGACTACCCGCACAATACCGGCAAACTGCATCTCTCCTGCACGTTTTCTTTGTGTGCGAAAACTGCTGGCAGTTAGAGCACTGCATGACCGGTGGGATAAAAGCCTCTGTCTTTTTTGAAATAGTTTCGAGCGTCAGTTTCTCAGGTCTTGTCGGCCCTTCGATGGTTACCACAATCAGGTTTGTGTCTTTGTTGTTCCATGTTTTTAGCCTTTCGACCTGAGTGAATTTGATGTCTGCGTTTTCGGTCTGAAGTTTGTTGTGAACCTCGCTTGCGGGCCATCTGGTGTCCACCCCTCTTACGACAAACTTCTTTGTAGTCTTGTTGGTCTCCATCACTACTTTTATCTGGTGAGGCAGCATGAATTCTTTCGGTCCTGCCTCCAGTTCTGTCATCAGTGCAGTTGATTTTTCCGTGCTGTTGAGCGAAAGCATAACTCCCTTTTCGTGCCTCCGTACCTTAGCGATGCCTCTCTTGCCAGTTATTGCTTCTAGGATAGTGATTACTTTGTCATCTGGTAGAGCCCTGAGCGAGGCCTCACCTCCAGGCATCTGAGTGATCTTAACAATCCTCTCCTGTAGTATCACGTTAGAGACGGCATTTTGTTGCTTGCGAAGTTGGCACGTTCCAACTTCTGTCTCCGATTGAGTGTGCGGTCTGTGGGGCGGATTCGCATTCTGGCTCGTCTGCATCTGGTCAAGTTTCACCGGAGTTGGCTGGTCACTGTATGATGGAGACTCGACAATGATACTCGTTTTGTCGGTGGATTGATTATGTTGGGTCTCAATGCTTTGTTACCCTCTGTCTTTGATGTTGCCTTGTCACTGCACAATGTAGCTACCGCCTCGACACCTTGTTTCAGCGGTGATGTTGCTAAGTCTGGTTTCGGAGCTTGTTTGTCATCTGCCTTCGAATCTTTGGGTCGATCATAGGTCGTATTATCAGAGGTTACGTTGTTCGTCTTCTGAGAAGGACTGGCCACGACGCTAGTAGTTGGAGTATTGGTGCTCTCTGGTTGCCTCTGTTTGCTCTTTGTAGGTTCTTGCTTGATGCTGCTGACAAGTGTTTGAGGGCTTGTATAAACTTTCCTCTTTTTCGCTTTTGGCTTGGTACGAGTCATTTTAGTGGGTTCCGATGGCTGTGTTCGCCCTGAAAAGGACGCTCGTTTTAGTATAGTGCTGTCTTCTCCGCTGTGAAAACGTATGTATGATCATAATGATGCTATAGGGGACTGAAGTTTGGAAATTTATTTATACTAGTTCTCAGATTTATGGGGGGGGGGGGGGGGGGGGGGGGGGGGTGGGGTTGGAGGGGGGGTGGGGGGGGGGGGGGGGGGGGGGGGCGGGGTGCAGTTCTCTTCCTCTGCCTCTATTCTTCCACAGTCATGAGCAGAGTTATGTACCCAATATTTTACAGCTGGGTAGACGAGCATAATGTTACCTGCTTTTAAACCCGGTCCATTCACCTTGAGTGAAGCAAGTGCTATAACTTCTGTGGCACTCAGAAACAAATTCTATTGTTAACTTCTATCCATGCCGTGATATCAGAGAATCTTCTCTCTTTGTCATACTCTATCTCTTTTTCCTTCAATCTTTCTTGTTGTCACAATATATTCCAGCTTTCTTCTTCTCGTAACATTCCCAAAGAACTTGGATTTCTTCCTTCTAATGTTAGTAATAAGCTTCCTTTGTACTAAGGGAGTCGCGGTAGCATAGTGGTTAGTGCACTGCCTTCCTTGCTCAGTGGTCTGTGGTTCGATCCCCAGATGAGGTGGGATTTTTTTAGGCCACAAACGGCTCCTGGGTCGACCCAGCCCCAATTGGGTACCAGAGCAACTTCTGGGAAGGTTAAGGCGGCCGGCGTAATGCTGACCACATCACCCCTAGCGTGCCGATGGTCAAGAAAATATGGGCCTAACACCATATTCCCAATATGCCTCAATGGGCGTGTAACGGGATCCTATACCCTTTTTCCTTTGTACTAGGGTTGTGGAGTCGGCCAATAAATTTTCCGACTCACTCTCCTGAAATTTTAGAAGTCTGACTCCGACTATAGTATATTTCACGTCACATTCATAAAATTATGCACTTATATGGAGTTAAACGTATAAATATGGTATATGAGTGAATAAATGAGAATGTGGCTTTCGTAAATTACATTTTAAAACTATTTATTCATTTATGCAATAAAACAAAAAATCAAAAAGTATTTAAAAATATGCTAATTTTTATTTAAATTGAATTATTTCTTTTAAAGAAAAGATTGCCTCTAATAGGTCAGGCTTCATTGCTGTTTTCAAATTGAATTTGATTATTCTGAGGGCAGAAAACAAATGTTCCACGGTGACTTAAGTGGGTGGTTACGCTATGACAGTCAAAGCAGCATCTTGAATGATCTCAGGGAAGTAGGGTACTGCATTTTGAGCGCTCATTTGAGAATTATAGTCAAATTTCTCAGCCTCTTTCAGTGCTAGATATTGAGCGCTCAGTTTAGAAGTATGGTCAAAGTTCTCAACCTCTGTCAGTGCTAGATAATGTAGTAATAGAGCAGGATATGCAGAACTCTTGCCCCTTCTAATTTATACAGCAGAAAACTGGTTTATTACTCACTATTTCAAAAATTTCACAAGGTATTTTTACTTCCGTTACTTAAAATGTACTAAGTTAATACTAAACAACTACTTTGAAATGTTAATTTTTGTTTTAAGCACACCCCCTCTTTGCATTGATCAAACGTGGATCTGCCTTTGCTTAAGTCTCATAAAAGTCTTGAGTCTGGACATTTTTTACTGACTCCGACTCCACTAGAAAAAACAGCTGACTCCACAGCCCTGCTTTGCGTACTTGCTTCTTTCAGGACATCCATATTACTCTTTTTGGCTTTCCATGTTATTATTCTGTAAAACCACATCTCTTTGGATTCCAGTGCTTTTCTTGCATGTTTACTAATTATCGATGAGTGACTTCCATATGTTAGGATTGGCTCAAAATAACTGAAGAATTTTCTTTCTTACTTCCATTGACAAAGAATTATTGCATAAAATACTTTTTATTTTATGCAACTCTGCTTTTGCCTGGGCTATTCTTCTCTTCACATAAGATGCATCTTCCATCTGATATTATTAATGGTTTACACTTAGGCCACTGTACTTATGAACTAGTTGCAAGCAGCTTCAAAATGATTGTATTTAATGTTACTGCAAAAAAAAATTTCTGAAATGTTATAGCACACAATATTTTTACCTTTACAGCTGCAGTCAAGCCTTGCTGATAACGCCAAAGTATTCCAGCAAAATATTGAGAGCATAGAGAAACGATTGAAGGCTCTGGGCCAGTCCTGAGATGTAGGATAGCAGTAGTTTACAGCAATGAATTATATACTGCTCAAAAAAAGTTAAAGGCCACTTTCAATTTTTAGGTCATTTCAACTAAGCTGTTTTTTTATAAACCTGAACACTCAGTCAAAAAAGTTTTGCTGCATTTTGTTGCATGCTTAAACAATGTTTGTTAATCTGACAATAAATCAAATCTATGTTACGTGTGTATACCTCCAAGGTCAATCAAATGCACGTGGTGGAAAGGGAAATAATGCATGTTTGAAAATGCTTCCTATGGCAAAGCCTGTTGATAACATTGCTGAAATTTGCTTTTCACGTGCAAATCGTGACTATGGTGAACACATTTCACCCACTTTTCGGAAGGAACGGGCAATGGGTATGTTTGTAACATTTACCATTTTAGCCATAGCTCAGCTAAGACGCTTGACCAATGTTGACAGATGGAGAGCGATGGCATGGCTGCAGGATGATGTAGGGCTGCGAGAAGTTGCTAGGAGATTAAGAGTTGCCCACTCTTTCATACAAACTCTGCGTGATCGTTATAATGCAACCGGCAGTGTCGCAGAACAACGCAGGTCAGGACGTCCAAGGTCTACCACAAGACGGCAAGACACATTTGTTGTTGTATTGGTTCTCAGACAAAGAACAATCATAACATATCCATTGTCCGTTCCTTCCGAAAAGTGGGTGAAATGTGTTCACCATAGTCACGACTTGCACGTGAAAAGCAAATTTCAGCAATGTTATCAACAGGCTTTGCCATAGGAAGCATTTTCAAACATGCATTATTTCCCTTTCCACCACGTGCATTTGATTGACCTTGGAGGTACACACACGTAACACAGATTTGATTTATTGTCAGATTAACAAACATTGTTTAAGCATGCAACAAAATGCAGCAAAACTTTTTTTGACTGAGTGTTCAGGTTTAAAAAAAAACAGCTTAGTTGAAATGACCTAAAAATTGAAAGTGGCCTTTAACTTTTTTTGAGCAGTATATTATTGTGTATCTGTTTTGGGTCACGGACACTGCGTTGTGGTTTCCTAGCTTTCTGTTAGCTGCTTTTGAATATTATATTTCAGTTATTTTTCCCGAAATATGGATCAGAAATATTTCTGCCTGCAAACCTCTTTTGTTGGTCAAGTTTTTCTTTTGCAGCTGTCAGCTTAATAGTCCTTGTTGCAGCATCATATGACATTCACATGGCCTGCTGGTCATTTTTTATTGGCTCTTTAAATACTTTAATTTCTTGTGGTTTAAAAAACAGTATTTTATTGTCCATTGTTTTTATTTTATTATTATTTAAATTGTTTTATTTCATTGATATCATTTTGTAACACAGGTTTGATAAATAGCTATCAGTTCATTTTCACCTGTAGTGAATTATTATGCCTTTCTTCCCTTCTTACTTTTTTCCTTCAAAATAAAATGTATCATTTTTTTTTAAAGCCCAGAGGGTGTGTCAATGACTGCCTAAAGTGCAATAACTGTCATTCATCCTTTCACATATAAATATACAATGAAAATCTGTTTTGCGATTCCATCTTTCCATCTGTCTGTCCGCATGAAATTGTTTGATGACGTCTAAACTACCTAGAAGTCTGAAATTTGGCTTGCTGATAGGTCTTAAGAAATGATGCCCTAGAACAATCAGAAAAACAAAAAAATTAAATATGGCGGCTTTGTAATTAGGTCTTTTGTCCTCGTAAGACAAATCACCTTTTTTCGATTTTTTTTCAAACCCATCCATTGTAATTAGGTCAGAAACATTGAGCGCCAAGGGAAATAATTTTATAATAATTTTCCATTTTAATGGGAAATTAACAGCTAAAGAATAAAGCTAAGGAATATATGTGATTTATAATCTAAAATTTTCTTATTTTTACAATGCAACTTTTAATAATTAAGCAAATATTTTATAAAGTAAAAATTTAAAAAGAATATTGATGATTTTACACCGCTGATATTACTGTTAATGTACAATTATAAAGTAATTCACTTTAGAAAGCTGATTCTCATTATGTATAAAAATTACAACTTTGCTTTGCAGTGTATATCTGGACCGGAAACATAAGATATGGGTTTGATTAATGTATACAGGGCATGTATACATTTAAAATGCTCTGGATTGCGATGAGGTCGCTGTAAACATGAGTGGTTAGCAACATGGTAAAAGAAACATTTTCCGAAATAGAAGAAACATTTTCCGAAATAGCGGATGATGTTAAGCATATCAGTGCAAGGAGGGTTGCAAAGAAGAAATTGATGACCCTTTAAATTTTGCAACTGATGGATTCAAGATCGAAAAGTAAGCAAATAAATAAGAATGTGATCTATATTTTGTTGTTTTATAGACTACACTAAGGCATTTAACACAGTGAATCACAAGTAAATTGTCAAAATGTTAAAAAGCATGAACATCTATGGTAAAAACCTGAAAATAGTAAAGAACATGTATTGGCAACAAACAGAAGCGATCAGAATCAACATCAAAATAGGGAAATTTCAACAGGTTAAAAAGGTATTAGAAAGGGGTTTGTGCTGTCATCAGATCTGTTCAATTTGCACAGTGAAAATGGTCAGTCCATCTAGTATCCCTGGATCTACCTAAGAACACCTTGCTTTTCACATGGACAGTTTTACTTACATTGCATGTTCTAGGGTCACTTCGCCAAATAATCTTTTTTTTATTGGCACCATCAGGCCAGACATCAAATATTGTGTACAGGGAAGTTAAAACTTTAACTTCAGAAGTGAAATTGGCTCTTCTAAAGAGTAATTACTATTTTGACATTATGTTTTAGTTATCTCACTTTTCCTGTTTCATCACACGGTTTAAAAATACACCGATGAATATTTAAGATGAATTTCATGAGTTTTATGTTAAAAAACAAAAGAACAGTTATTTTATAGATGTAGAATTAACTGAAATGAATGAATGAGGGCATGGTTGAAGTTTCACCTGGCTAAAAAGTACAGACTCGACATAGAATGTATTATTTGATTGTTACAACAAACACAAGATTATGACGAGTGACTCAGATTTTTTTCTGTCGACTGCCTGTCAAATGCACGGTTTATACCTTTGAATTTTTGTCCACGCCCTCTGTTACTTTTCTCATCATCTGACTTACTATTCTCTACTTCTCGCTTGTTATTTGTTGTAAGACAGCCCTGGGATGTCACGCCTTGCGTGTAATTTTTATTTTGACCACACCATCCAACCACTAATTCTCTGATGCTGGTTGGGGCATTTGTAAAAAGGTCTTTGAGTTGTACAGCAGACGGCATTCGCCTTGCCTAGTCCTGAGGACTACGGGTCTTCAACCCTTTGAAGGCCGGGAAGTTTTCTTAATTCTTCTTCCCGTTGAGAAACTCTTGGATAAGGATAGAGCACCTACTATTGGAATAATAATAACATTAGAGGTATTTCTTCAGATCGGTGTCAAGGCTGTTCTGTTGTATGGCTCTGAAACATGGAGAAATGCAAAAATCGCACTCAGAAAGGTACAGACGTTCGTAAATGGGTTTTTGCACAGAATAGGATTGAAGTGGCATGACAAGATGCTAGTATGGAACTATTGGATTGAACCAGATAAATGCCATTGGAATAAGAGGCCTGGAGTAGAAAAACCAGTTGATAGCATTACAAGGCAGTCTATTGTGGAATACCCAGGGTAAATAAAATAGAGGGAAACCAAAAATACACGGAGAAGAGAACTGGAGATAGACATGAAATTGATTAAGAAGGCATGGAAGAATTCTGCACTGATGTCACAGGAATGGAAGGGATGTGGTCCACATGACATTGAAAGATGAAGGTGATGATGAAAGAGGCCAACTGCCTTTAGCATATCAGCGTTCATTCCATCTTATGACTTGGTCTTTTGGCACCTTGATATCAACTCTGTCTTGATGTATATATGGTCTTATGGTTTGCTTAATAGTTCCTTGTTGTTATGGTTATCTTGATAGTTATTTTGTATTGTTGGTAGCAATGATATTTACTTGATCATTGCATGGCCAGTGGAACATGAGATGAGAAGAAGATGCTGGAAATGGATAGGGCACATATTGAGGAAGCTTGTTGATAGCATTACCAGACAGTCCTTGTTCTGAAATCCCCAGGGGAAGAGAGGTAGAGGGAGACCAAGAAACACATGGAGAAGAGAACTGGAGACTGACATAAAGGAGATGTAGAAAACATGAAAGGACCTTGAGCTAATGACATGAAACAAGAAAACTTGGCATAAGTTTATTGAAGACCTTGGCTTCTTACTGAGCTAAAAGGTGATGATTGTGTGGCTGAGAATGAAGATAGAGACGAACAGAGAGGTTCTGTTTTGTACTTTCTGTACCCAGAACTGCAAAATTTATTACTTAAATATCAACTTTTTGCATCGCCCTTCGGTGACAGACAAGAATATTACCAGATTATGGACATTATTGTTTATTTTTTTTGTAAGACTATCCGTGGCCTTGTCCATGATGATCTTCTTCCTTCTGGTGCTTTATCTCTGCATATTTTTGATAGTAGTCTTGGTAAGCCTTCCTTTTACATGCTTCCTAAGGTGCATAAAATTGCTATACCTTGTAGGCCTATTGTTTCAGCCTGTTCTTGTCCCACTGAACGTATTTCTGAATTCCTTGATAGTATTTTCCAGCCTTTAGTCGCCAATCTGCCTTCTTATTTGAAAGACACTACTCATGCTATCACTACCTTTGATTTGATCAGATTCACGCCTGGCCGTACTTACCGTCTTTTCCTCCTAGATGTTTGTTCCCTTTATACTTCTATTCCACATGCTGATGGTCTCAAGGCACTCCATTTTTTTCTCGACCAGCGTACTGATCTTACTATAAGTACAGGTCCGCTTCTTCGCCTTGCTGAGTTGGTTCTTATTCTCAACTCTTTTGAGTTTAATGGCCAATCCTTCAACCAAATCAGTGGCGCCGCTATGGGTACTAAGATGGGCCCTAGTTACGCTTGCCTGTTTATGGGCTACTTTGAATATTTGGTCTTTCAAAGTTACGATGGACTGATACCTGAGTTTTACTGCCACTATATTGATGATGGTATTGGCATTACAGACATGTCTGAGGTAGACCTCCGTCGATTTATTGACTATGTTGGTAATTTCAATCCTGCCTTCAAATTCACTTCTGAAATTTCTACGACTTCAGTGAACTTCCTTGACATCACTGTGACTATTAGCCCTACTGGTCTTAAAACGTCTGTCTATTATAAGGCTACTGATGCTCATGGTTTCCTTCTTTATACTTCATCACATCCTCTTAGTTGTAAAAATTCCATTCCCTTTTCTAAACTTCTTCGCTTGCGTCGGTTATGTCATGATGACAATGATTTCCATCAGCGAGCTCAAGAGATGCTCGAGTTCTTTCGCTGACGTCTTTATCCAGAACATGTTTTATCTTACTTACTTACTTAGTCGTTCCCCTTCTACCGTGAGGTGTAGAGGTTTGGAAGAGAGAGCGCCAGACCATCCTATCGGCTGTTTTCCTCCTGGCCTGGTTCCATTCTAGTCCTCGGTCCTTCAAAGATTGTCTAATGTTGTCCTCCCAGATGACTCTGGGGGTCTGGATCCCTGGCTCTTTGTTTCCCATGCTTGTCATGGTAGCCGATCTTCTCCCATTCTGCAGACATGGCCAAACCATCTTAGTTGGGACTGTTCTACTTGGGTCTGCAAGGGGTGGGATTTAAGGCCTTGACGTATCGTCTGGTTGCTTACCATGTCTCTTCTTGTTACTTCAATCACCTTCCTCAGATACCTCATTTCTGAGGTTTGGATCTGGCTTTTGTGGGTTGTAGTCATTGCCCATGACTCGCATCCATATGTCAAGACTGGGACATAGGTGGAGCAGTATACAGCCATCTTCGTATTCTTACCAACCTCTCTCTTGCTGAGGAATCCTTGATTTATGGCCTGAAAAAGTCTCCCAGGTGCTGCTTTTCGAGTGGCCAACTCTTCTTTGATGCCTCCCTTTCGGTCTATAATAGCTCTGAGGTATTTAAAGTGGTCGACCTGCTCCAGGACCTGTTCTCCCAGCTTAATCTGATCTGATCATGTTTTATCTGATGCTCTTAATCGCATCACACGCGTCACTCGTCAGATGGCACTCACTACTAAACCTTCTGTCCAGTCTGACAGACTCAAACTGGTTCTAACTTTCCATCCTAACTGTCTGGCGGTGAAGAGAATTCTGTTTCAACATCTGCCTATTCTCCACTCTGATCCTGATACCAGAGAGTTGTTTCGTGATAACCTTTGGTGGCATATCATAGGGATAGGAATTTTAGGGATATTCTTGTACACAGTCGCTTGAGACATACTAGCCCTTCATACTTTGGTACTAAATGTGCCAACGCCGTACATGTAAGAGCTGTTCCAAACTCAGACAGTCACTTTTCCAAAAGGAAAATTTGTCATTAGAGATTCTTTCACATGCGAATCCAGAAACCTGATTTATGCTGTCATCTGCAAGAGGTGTGGCATTACCTATATTGGTGAAACTGGCTGGCTTTGGCAGACAGGTTTTGTGAGCACTTAAATTAAATCTATCATGGCAAACATTTACCGGTGGCCCTTCATTTCAATAGGCCTGACCATTCAGGTAATTCCGATATTCATGTCACTGCCCTCCTTTCATGTGTCGGTGATGACCGGACTCGCTTTTCGTTGGAGAATCATCTTATTTTTCAAATGGGCTGTTTATCTCCAAAAGGCCTTAATGTCCAACATCATTTTGCATAAATTCTGGTGGCTTTTCTCTCTTTTTCATTCTTCTTTATTCGTTGTTTTTTCGATCTATCTTCCTATTGTTTTTGTTTTGGTTCGTTTCGTATCCTTTTGTATCTTTTTAAATTGTCGCTATCTTATACGTCACTTCCTTAGACGATTTCTTGGATAAAGTACCTCAGCGTTCTATTCCAAGCATCTTCGGATCTAGCTAAGTGACCTTTTACTTGTTCCGAAGTTTTGTTCATTCTTTTTTTCGTTTCGTTGATTATTTACTTTCTTGTTTCGGTATTTCTTTCAGGTTTTACGATTTTCTTGTATTATTATTCTTTTTTTCGCTCATCACTGTGGGTGTTTACTTTTTCCATCTGCTTGTATCGCTCATTTGGTGTATGTTTCTCATCATCGTATGTTTTTGTAGTACCTATATGTAATTCTTGTCCTTGCCACCTGCTTGTAACTGTGGCTGACGAAGGGTAAAACCCGAAATGTCCCTTGTTTCATGTGAATCGTTAATTTGTAGAACTGATTCAATACCGTTTTATTGGTTTATATACTTATATATATATATTTTTTTCACAAATTGTCCGTGTAAAGTTGTTGTTATTCTTTGAAATTCATGGAATTAACATTTGTTGCAAATCGCTGCCATCTTTAATCTCCAACATCCTTTGTCTCTTGCTTTGATGGTATAAATAGATTTTCAGTATGCCTTCATTAAAAAAAACACCAGAAAAGACATTCAACCAAATAGAAATTAAGCAACAAGAACTAACAAATCATTTTTAAAAAAAACAAAAAAACTAACTAACTACTCATAGGACAAGGAAAGACAACGAGTTTAAAAAAAAAAAAAAACTCAAAAAGAACAAATACTAATACAAATTAAAACCACGTGTAAAGGACAATAGTTATCTATAAACAATACAAAAGAGAAAATAAAATGGACAAATACTAATATAAATTAAAATCAACTACTGCAAAAGACAATAGTTATTTAAATTGAATACAAAATTAGTAAATAAAATGACACTAAATACCCCAATTATAACTAATTTTCAGGTTGAATAGGGTAGACCAAGATGGAACGAGAAGAGGCAATAACGGTCAGCCGTTAAGTGCCCGCTCTCCACCCATCACCTCTTCAAAACAACAACAACAACATACATTTAAATACTTCCATGTTTAAGATTTTGTTTTTGTTAAAGGCAAAGATTTTATGATTTTTCATGATTTATTTTTTTTAAGCCAAAGCTTTCCAGGTGGTAGAATATTTGCTTTGGGATCTAAGAAGTGACTTTTTATTTGATTAGGATGTTGGGTGGCGGAATCAGATGTGGGTATTGAATAAGGCCCAGATTTAGACTGTGATAGTGACACTGACGAAATTGAATCTCGTGAAACAAGTAATGGTATTGATGATAGATCAAACGAAGGAGGCTGGTGAACAAGGCGTACTCCAGTTAAAATAATTTGTGTCTCAATAGGAGTTCAAACTTGTATAACTTAAGATATTTTGATAAAAACATTTAATGAAGCAGCAAGTTTATATTTGAATGATACAGGAGGGGTGATCATAATTTTTTTTTCCTATTTTGTTGTTGACTCGAAAATAAGTCATGGGTACGTTCTTTAAGGTCCTGAAAGGGACAACATTTATCTAGTAAATTTGGTATATTTTCTTTAATGTGATGAGAAACTGATATTGTGGGACTTGAAGATCATTTTACTCATTGTTATCACTTCACCTTTAGTAACCCTTGGTATATGGAAGCTTCTTATGTAGTATTGTTTATGTATAGTAAAGCACCTCTTTAAAAAGTCATAAATATGTTTGTGTTTATTCTTGTGTAACTGTAGGCATGTTATTTGTATGTGTGTTTGTGTAAACATTTTTGTTCTGCATCTTTCTTCCTCCCATTTTTCCTATTCTCTCTTTGACTCTGTCCCACACAGTAATCATATCTTCTTCTTCGTACACTCTCAGACTTCCACTTGAATGTTCTCAAAGAAAGCAGTAGTCAGTTTGAGGCTATCATATCTGATGCTTTGGATCAGTGGTTCCAAAAACAGTAGGGCCGCAGGGAGAGCTTTGAAAAGTATGAGAAAATTAGGAATTATATTCGTAAAGGCTGCGAGGAGTTAAAAAAAAATAAATAAAAACAGCCAGCAAGAAGGGTTGGGAACCACTGCTTTTGATGATCTTCTGCTGTTTCAGATGGTGACATACATAGCAAATTTAGTATAAATATGAGCAAGTAACCCACCAAAACAATTTATTATGTTGTGCTCTCTGCTGCATGTCCTGTTGGCGGCAGTAATTCTCCTGTGGTCAGTTCATTCATTTCCATTTTCCTTTATAAGTAAATCAGTGACGTGCAAAGAGTGGCACACAAGGCATAAAAGCATCATCTATGATGGGCAGTGACACTTCCCTGGCTAAATACTATAAATATAAGATGAAGACACTTAAGCTTAATATAAAGGTGGAAAAGTCGAGCAATTTAGTCCAAAAAAAAACCGAAACAAACATATAAATCACCAGCATCATGAAAATTGGGAAGAAATGCATGTTATTTCAATGGGCCATGAAATTAAGTTTCCAGATCCTCATGTGCAACTTTTCTGTACTCTCCTGAAAATGCGTCATGAAAGGATGGCAAGTTGATGGGAATTTCTTACAGACGAACGTAAAATTAAGAAAAGTTTTTATAAAGGGAATGCTTGTTTCTCATCTGCTGTATGTGTATGTAGAGATGTTGGGTATGTGAGCTATGGAGTGAGTTGATAAGCCACCTCATTAGTCTTTTGACATCTTGCTTCTTTGTTATTCATTCTATCATTCTCTTTGATAATCTGTAGACAGTAACTTGTATGATGTCTGACTCTGAGTTTGTCTGTCTTTATGTCCATGTCATCATCAATATCTGCAGACAGTAACTTGTATGATGTCTGACTCTAAGTTTGTCTGTCTTTATGTCCATGTCATCATCAATATCTGCAGACAATAACTTGTAACTTGTATGATGATGTCTGACTCTAAGTTTGTCTGTCTTTATGTCCATGTCATCATCAATATCTGCAGACAGTAACTTGTATGATGTCTGACTCTAAGTTTGTCTGTCTTTATGTCCATGTCATCATCAATATCTGCAGACAGTAACTTGTATGATGTCTGACTCTAAGTTTGTCTGTCTTTATGTCCATGTCATCATCAATATCTGCAGACAGTAACTTGTATGATGTCTGACTCTGAGTTTGCCTGTCTTTATGTCCATGTCATCATCAATATCTGCAGACAATAACTTGTATGATGTCTGACTCTGAGTTTGTCTGTCTTTATGTCCATGTCATCATCAATATCTGCAGACAATAACTTGTATGATGTCTGACTCTGAGTTTGTCTGTCTTTATGTTCATGTCATCATCAATATCTGCAGACAGTAACTTGTATGGTGTCTCACTCTGAGTTGGTCTGTCTTCATGTCCATGTCATCATCAATATCTTTTAGCTTCCCTAGGGGTACAGGTCATCAAGAAAATCAGTCCTCCTGTCTTGAGCCATCCATTTCATTTCTCTCTCCAGTTCTTTTCTCCATGTGTTGTTTAGTCTCTCTCTGTTTCTCTTATCTTGTGGATTCCATTCTGCCTTGTAATGATCTAATGGTTTTATTTGTGTGTGCCCTATCCAGCGCCAGCCTCTACTGCTCATATCTTGTACCAAATAATGACAGAAATCTGAGTCCTGTGAGTAATAAATAAATATAGATAATTAACAGGCACTCATTGGACATAAAAAAGGACAACGGAAAAGAAATGTAAATGATAGGCTTCCCATGAATCGAATCGAGGACCATCCAGTTGTGGCTGTGCGTCCTTTCATGGTTTATTTTCACAGCAAGGTGATAGCGCCGTTTGAATGGTTCTCGGTTCGATTCCCGGTAAGCCTATCACTTATTTCATTTGTGTAATCTGGTGTCCTCCTATATGTCCAATGAGTGCCTGTTAATTACTTTTATTTATTTACATCTTTGGAGCCGTGGTAGTGCAGTGGTTTGTGCACTGCCTTCCTAGCTCTGTGGTCCATGGTTCGATCCCCAGTTGAGGTGGGGTTTTTTTTAGACCGCAAACGGCTCTGGGGTCGACCCAGCCTCATGAATTGGG
Organism: Oreohelix idahoensis; assembly: GCA_024509875.1. Taxonomy (NCBI): domain Eukaryota; kingdom Metazoa; phylum Mollusca; class Gastropoda; order Stylommatophora; family Oreohelicidae; genus Oreohelix; species Oreohelix idahoensis. The sequence continues at coordinate 191,285 of JAMPIV010004497.1, forward strand.
TACCAGTGCACATCTGGAAAGGTTAAGGGCGGCCGGCGTGATGCAACGTTAAGCCTGGTTCCATTCTAGTCCTCGGTCCTTCAAAGATTGTCTAATGTTGTCCTCCCAGCGGACTCTGGTGGTCATACCATTTGAATACTTATATTCTGTGGAAGCACAACATTTTGAAAGTCTGTATCTTTCTGATGGTCATATTTCTTGTTCTCCATGTTTCAGAGTCAAATGTTTCTCACAAAATGTTTCTCAGCCTTGACATGTGAGTTGAAGACTCTTATTTATGATTATATACAAATGAAAGTAAATTACGAAGATGTGTAGGCATACAATTTCAATGCTATACTAGCCTACAGTCATTGATACTACTATTACTACCACCACCACCACTTATACACTTACAACTACTGCAGCCACTCAGGGCCGTAGATACAGGGGGGGTGGGGGCCCCAAACAACAACACCCCCCCCCCCCCCTCCTATGGGGGAAATTATACTGTACCGCTACCAAAATAGTGCATTTAAAAGAAATTTGTGGTAAACAACAAACACCCCCCCCCCCCTTTATTAAGTCCTATCTACGACCCTGCAGCCACTGCTAATACTACTACCACTGCAACTATTGATTATACAAGAAGCAGCTAACTGCTGCTGCTACTACTACTATTGCTGTTACCGCTGCTACTTCACATACATTACTGCTACTACAGCCCCTACAACAACGACCACTACTGCTACTACTACCACTAATGTAACTACTAAATCCAATACAACTGTTGGTTATAAGAACGCTAATAATAAAAAATGCAATACGCTGTCATGCCAAAGCTATACAGAAGAAGCAAGCTGATTTGTAAAGATCACTTCGCCTCCTCTTATTTATCCCTCCAATCTGTTCTTCCCAGTTTATACCTCTCATGATGCACATGTACCACTGTATCTAAAATGTGCCAATATTGTGTACACAATGCCCAGTTAATTCTGCCAGGCTGATAACAATCCATTAATTATTCTCTGCATGCGACACGTGTCGAGAGTTATTGTTAAACAGAATAGAGATCATTGCACTCCGGGCAAACCCAGAGGTGCTCAGTATATGTCGAAGAGTGTGAATGCTAACTGTTCCTGTAGCTCACTGGTTGTATACACGACGGATGCATCCTCACATACGCAAGGCCGGCGGAAGGGTTTCACGTAAAATTTGCGCCCTCAGTTGTATTCTGTATCATCTATCCGCCTATCTATCCACCGCCTTGCCTACCGACAAGCTTACCTATTCCCACCCAATTATCTTTCTAAATCCCTTGATATTAACGTTAGCAAGTTAAGCGAGTACCGTACTGAGATTGTGCTACATGTGACCATATTTTGGTTGTGTTCTTTTATTCTTCTCTTTCTCCATTTATTTCTTCATTTTACACACATAAACCTGTGCCCCGCCACGCCTCAATCATCGGCTGACCTCTTTTCATACTGTGAAAGTGTTATTTCACGGATAATTGACCATCTCTGAGGATTAATTGTTGAGCCAGATTTGACTTCATACGGTCAACGGGAAAATGATTGAGTTTGATGTATTGATTACTTTAGCATTTCCCACTGTTCATCTATACTCTTTATTTTTTCTGTTGCATTGTACAAGTACCTACTCTGTATTGTAATGTCATATCTTTCAGTCATTTCCTTATCTGATTTAAGTAAGGCTAAGTTTAACTTGATGTTTTTTAAAGCTCGCTTTACTTTCTTCAATTTTATTCTAAGTTTTCCTATCACTGGTTCATGGTCGCCTTTGCAGTCTGTTCCTGGCCTAGTTTTCACAGATTTCAAACTGTTTCTAAATTTCCTGCATATTAGTATGTGGTAAATCTGATTAGGAACATTGTTTCCTGGACTTTTCCACGTCCAAAGGCGTCTAGGATGCTGTTTAAGCCAGGTGTTTCCTACTAGCATATCATGCGTTTTTGCCCACTCTATCCGTCTGCCACCTCTCTCATTTCTTTCTCCCAGGCCATAACCACCAGTCACATCATCAACTTTTCCATTTCCAACTTTTGCATCGAAGACTCCAAGTATAACAGTTGTCTCATGAGATTTACGCTGAGTCATTGCCATCTTAAGTCCACTGTAAAATGTGTCAATTTCTTCTTCTGTACTATCTGTTGTTAGGACACATATTTGTTTAAAACTGATATCATTTTGTCTGCTACTCAGTTTAACTAACAGGACTCGATCTGGCATTGCCCAAAATCCCCGTACTGTTTCTTGCTATTTCTGCATCTAATATTATGCATATTCCTCTTTCATGTTTATTTCCTCCGGAATAAATTATTTTGTAGTTGTCAGAATATATTTCACCTGTTCCGGTATATCGCATTTCACATAGCCCTAATACATTTACATGAATCCTTTACATTTCCATCTTGATGTTATGTAATTTTACATTCTGCATTAGTGTCCTGACATTCCAAGTTCCTATGATTAAGTTATGGGTCGCCCACATATGACGTCACGCAATTTTTGCCACCCCCGTGTCACATTTCATCAGAAAAACCCAGAACCCTCCATATGACGTCACCTATATCTCTCCTCCCCCCCCCCTAATTAATTTATTTTGTTTGTTTGTTTGTACATGTACTACTAAATAGCAACAACGTAATTGAATGTAAATTAGGGGACCCAAAGATGCAGCAAAAGAGAATGCAGTCAGCGACCCATAGCTTGACTGCTTGCATCAGGGTCAGCGAACCAGAGCTGACCAAGACCCTACTCCACCTCCACGTGGTGGTCCTGGAAACAGGCTGCATCACTGCAGTCTGGCTGAGAGAGTAGGGATCGAAGAGGGAAGGCAAACCCGGTCTAAAAAAATGTCGTGCAGAAGTCGGATGTGTCGGCCGAAAGGCGCAGATATCGCAGCTCCGGCGTAAACAGACACAACGCAACTGTAACTGTCTTTTTCTCTTATTGAAGTGATCACTGGCCCAAGACAGTATACATGTTGTTAGATGTGTAGTGCTGGCGTATGACGAACTGAGTGTGGGTGCGAATGAAGGCGCGAATGTGTTTAGGCTCGTATATATGTAGACACTGCAACCCCTACACTCACATGCAGTAGTCAAGGATGCTTGAACACTGCAGGCACGTTTCAAAACATTTATTGACGATAACACACGTAGTAGCATCAACAGGAACAGTCATTGTAAACAAGGTCATGCTGACCGGAAATCGATAATAATAATACATCAGGCGTTCAAAAGGGCTGGTAAACATTCCAATATTCGTGCATGGTCAATAATAATGTTATTCAATGACAGTTCAAAAATGCCGCCTTGGTATCTCTGACTAAACGCGTCAGATACCTTAACCACCTTGACACATAGGTACAACTTGGCATTCCCCGCCAATTGCACATTATCAGGCTGTAGTATAATAGCCGAAAACACAGGCCTCGTTCTGACGTCGGCTGTGTACTGCTGATAAGCAGGTTACCATCAACCCTGCAGTAATGCTTATGTGGACATAAATATGCCCCCAATCTGCGGCTCCCACAATATATCTTCGTCACTGGATTTCTGGATGGTATGAAGACTAATAGTCTTGGATGGCTACCTTGAGCACAACATATAAGTTCTGTAATGTAGGACCGGTGAGCTTCAGTTCACAGACTAGGTAATCTTCTAACATGTTCTGCCACCGAAAGCGTAATAATGGAAAAAGTCGGTATTACCTGTAACCGAATCCACAGAACCTAACAAGGAACTCTGCTGTCATTCCAACGCACAGAGATTCACTGGGGGAAACTGCCATCGCAGTCACTTCGAAGATTTTCCCCGAAAAAACACAATGGACTCTCGTCCCTTCAGAAACCAGGACACCTCACGGCTTGCCGGAAGTCTAACTCTCCTTCGCGCTTAAAAAAAAACCTGCGCAAGGCACACCCGAACTGTTTTACCTTTGAACTTAACACAATGACCCAAAAGGGAGATAACCCCAAATCAACCTGACATCGCAAGCAAAGACCCAATTATTCACCTAACTAGGATGAAAAAATATACGACCAATAGATCGATGTTTAAAACTCCCTTGGAAGTGACAGCAACAGCAACCAACAACCTTTTCAGGACGAACGAGGAAGAAGAAGAATGTAAATGAGTTACCTAGTCTTCATCATCATCATCTTCATCATCATCAATCATCATCATTATCATCAATCAACTTTTAACTCCCTAAGGAGCAAATGTTTTATGACAAGTCTTCCTGTCCTGTGTCAAGTCTTCCTGTCCTGTGTCAAGTCTTCCTGTCCTGTGTCAAGTCTTCCTGTCATGTGTCAAGTCTTCCTGTCCTGTGTCAAGTCTTCCTGTCCTGTGTCAAGTCTTCCTGTCCTGTGTCAAGTCTACCTGTCACGTGCCATCAGCTCTAGGTATGTCCATGTCTTCTCCATCCCCTTCATGTCTGTCTCCAGTTCACTTCTCCATGTGTTCCATGGTCTCTCTTTGTCTTTCTCTGTCTCTCTTACCCTGGGGATTCCAGAACATGGACTGCTTGGTAAAGCTATGAGAAGGTTTGCTCAGTGTTGTGTCCTATCTCAGTGTTGTGTCGTATCTCAGTGTTGTGTCCTATCTCAGTGTGTCCTATCTCAGTGTTGTGTCCCTATCTCAGTGTGTGTCCTATCTCAGTATTGTGTCCTATCTTAGTGTTGTGTCCTATCTCAGTGTGTGTCCTATCCCAGTGTTGTGTCCTATCTCAGTGTTGTGTCCTATCTCAGTGTGTGTCCTATCTCAGTGTTGTGTCCTATCTCAGTGTGGTGTCCTATCTCAGTGTGGTGTCCTATCTCAGTGTGGTGTCCTATTGTGCCCGCGTCAGTTGTATGCGCAGGTCACGGCATCAATTTGAAGACATGTGGCCGTGTAGGTTATACGGCACTAGTAGTTATATTGATTTTTATTTAGTCAGAGTTAATCTTTTATATGTTGTTGTGTTTCAAGTGCTAACTGGCCTTCCGCCAGAGATGGTAATACTTGACCTTTACTCATTTTTCTTCTTCTTCCCAGGTAGGTTCTTCCCTTTGAGTTTGGTGATAAGCAAAACAGTTTCAGCACAACAACGTATATCCAAAAGAAATTACTGTAAATTTCCACAAACATCAATTCAGTAGAAAATTATATTAGAGTTTATTGATGTCATTAGACAAACACTGCAAATTTCACAAAAATGATGGTTGTTTATCCAAAATGAAAAATATATAATCCAACTGAATAATATACACACTTGTCTACTCACAAAAAAAAAACTTGTCTTGATATCCTCAAAGACGAAGTTCACCTAACGCTATCTGTAAAAATCCTCTAGTCTAAAATCATTGGAATCATAAATCCTGAAATCTTTCTGCCTATCGCCCACATCTCTTCTATTTATACTATTTCTTCTTTTTCCCGCCTTTTTCCACACGTCCCGTTCTTGTTTCCACGCGGTACAATTTCTGCACACGACTCTCTGTTTTCGACTTTTTGCACACGACTTTCTGTTATTTCGACTTTTTTTCACATGTGTGATCTTTTCCAACTTAACAATTGGATTAAAAAAAAAAAAAACCATATCACACAAACATTCATGTCCCACTTTCCGCGCATAAAACCCATTCATTATTATCTGGGACTGACCTACGTTTGCCCTGTCAGAGTAGTAACTGCCAACTGAACTTTGAATGATACTGCGTTTTGTGTAAAAACATCTTATTTGCTTTTGAGGTATGTCATTCTTTTATGTAGCATATTATAGCACGTATAAATGCTTAGCGTGGAAGTAGTAGGGATAATGCTAGCGTGGAAGGCCATGCGGTCACACTATCTCAGTGTTGTGTCCTATCTCAGTGTTGTGTCCTATCTCAGTGTGTGTCCTGTCCATCACTAGTGTCTTCTTCTCATGAAATTAATATGAAACAAATATAAAGGTATGTTATCAGGCACTCGCAGGAAATAAAGAAGTAGAACACCAGACAACAGAAAAACAACAGACATGAGTGGCTTACCCAGGATTTGAACACTGGACCTTCCGTGCGACAACCCCGCCTAGCCATGCAAGCGAATCACACTATCCGCTCTGCCATCTACGCATCATCATTAAATGATGTTTCAATGGCAGGTCAACAGTGCGAACCACAATACATGACACCAGAAGTCCACCATGGGCAGTTCAGCCTATTAATGACGCAATCACTTCTGTTGTATTTCTATCAAGCAGTATAGGCCGAATCCAACAAGACAAGGACCTTAATACTGTGTCCAGTAAATGATAGTAGACTAGAACAGTGAGAACAGGATAGTGGGTAGGTTTGGTATTGTATAAACATTTATTACACTTAAGGGAGGGAAACCCGAGGCCTGTAAACAGTAAATTAATATGAAACAAATATAAAGGTATGTTATCAGGCACTCGCAGGAAATAAAGAAGTAGAACACCAGACAACAGAAAAACAACAGACATGAGTGGCTTACCCAGGATTTGAACACTGGACCTTCCGTGCGACAACCCCGCCTAGCCATGCAAGCGAATCACACTATCCGCCCTGCCATCTACGCATCATCATTAAATGATGTTTCAATGGCAGGTCAACAGTGCGAACCACAATACATGACACCAGAAGTCCACCATGGGCAGTTCAGCCTATTAATGACGCAATCACTTCTGTTGTATTTCTATCAAGCAGTATAGGCCGAATCCAACAAGACAAGGACCTTAATACTGTGTCCAGTAAATGATAGTAGACTAGAACAGTGAGAACAGGATAGTGGGTAGGTTTGGTATTGTATAAACATTTATTACACTTAAGGGAGGGAAACCCGAGGCCTGTAAACAGTAAATTAATATGAAACAAATATAAAGGTATGTTATCAGGCACTCGCAGGAAATAAAGAAGTAGAACACCAGACAACAGAAAAACAACAGACATGAGTGGCTTACCCAGGATTTGAACACTGGACCTTCCGTGCGACAACCCCGCCTAGCCATGCAAGCGAATCACACTATCCGCTCTGCCATCTACGCATCATCATTAAATGATGTTTCAATGGCAGGTCAACAGTGCGAACCACAATACATGACACCAGAAGTCCACCATGGGCAGTTCAGCCTATTAATGACGCAATCACTTCTGTTGTATTTCTATCAAGCAGTATAGGCCGAATCCAACAAGACAAGGACTTTAATACTGTGTCCAGTAAATGATAGTAGACTATGTGGTAAAGTGGGATGTTATAAATATTTATAGGGGACTTAGTGTACTGACTGAGATTAGCTGTGAAGGTATCTATATCTAATAAGAGTAGTGTATTATAGATAACCTTACTTGCTGCCACATATGTATACCTCAGTCAGAATTATTCTGGAATATTGTGATGACTACGTTATATGTCTAGGGTATGTATATGATGAAGTGTAAGTCACAACAACAACAGACAGATAAACAATTTAATTTATTCCACCACACTTGACAACACTGTGACACTCACATACATATAACACTCTATGAGAATATCTTAAATGAGTCACTGATAACTTTTCAAATATCAATATGTATTCAGTGCTGTCATTAATGTATATGTGTCCTGATTCAAATACAAAGTGAACCAGGAATCACAATCAATTTTAATTACAAGTTATATGTACAGAATTTATCAATATGAATCTTGTAGTGACATATTTTATTAATATTATCCTATGTGTGTCAGTTGTGTAGTAGTAATATGAGGAATACTGATTTTTTTTTTTTTTTTTTTTCAAGCTCTGTTGGTATTTGTCATCATGACTTCAATAGTTTGTTTCTGTTGGAACTAGTATTAGAGATGTTCTCAGTTCCTGGCATTAAAACAATTAATTTCCCCTCTTAATTTGATTTTACAATGTCAGTTTAAGCTGGGGGTACATAGTGTTGAGCTCAGCTGGCCACATCAGCTTATCTTTCATGATGGCGGCAGGAAAAGACTCCTCTGCTCGATTACTTCAATGAGTTCTGGAGCCACCTCACTGTTTGCTATAAGGACCAAGGAGTATGCTGTCCGCCTCTGGAGTCAGCAAAGCTCTGCCCAAGTGCTGCTCAATAACTTTAAGACCACGGTCCCTGAAACAAGAAGGTTGTACCTCCTACTTCAGAACTAATTTATACTCTAGCTCTACACTGAGCACAATACATAACAAACCTGAGTTCAGAGCGTTAGGCCAACTGTCAGCTTCATCTGAATTACTTTACACCAGTATATTCCTCCTTAATTGTCACTACGCCTCTGCAATTCCAGCATTATTTCTTTCTAGTCAATAATCTAGGTGTCAGTGTACTGTTTGGCCATTCCATGTAGTTTACTTTCCTCCGACACCTTCTGTTCAGGCTGGAGCACTATAGGCTTTACTTCATGTTCGCTACTGAACCACACATATATACAGACATAATTATCAATTTACATTCAATTTTCATTTAAAAAGATGTCAAATATTTCAAACCTACCACAATTCATGGAAATAATACACAGTGACGTTGAATGGCAATGAATATAGCACAACTCCGATCTGCCGATGTCCCAGGCTTTATTTTAGGAAAAAATATACCCTGGTGCTCAACGCACTGTTTCTTAGTAGGTTTATTACAAGATGTGGCCCTGAACAGACGCCCTGAATTGAGTATATTCGCAGCTCTAACCAATCAGGCCATGTTTACCCAATCGTTTGAAAAAAAGTACTTCTACTCCCGTTTCCCCTGACAACGAAAGATAGTATTTATAGTCCGACTAATCGTGTTTAGCCTTACATTTGTTGCGCTCCAATCAAATAAGAGTTAACATGGAGACTCATTTCCCGTACAATGGTGGCCTAAAATTCTGCCACTGAGCGATTCTGATTTTGGTGTTGTCTGACACCCTCACTATTTTATTTTCGCTATAATTTGGTAATTCCTAGACTATTTGCGTAACGTTTAACATATTATTTGTCAGCAAGTCCTAAGGAACCCAAATATACAAATTTAATGGAGCCAATATGCATTTTCCACTAGGATAGTCGCGCTGTTACCACTTCCTCACTTCCAAACTTTAGGGTGTCTGGGTACTGTCATGTTTTCAAACGTAAACCAGTATAATGTCATAATTCCCAATAAGCGTTTCTCAGGATTTTAAAACCTAACTCTGGTATGGGTAGTGTTTTTATCACTGTCGATTTGAAAAAAAAAAACTAGTGCTTGTGGCCTTACACGCGTGATGGTAGTAATTGTGTATCGCGCGACTCGTGTTAGTATTGCCTGTGCCTGCTTTCTGCCTCTCCCTTCTTTCTATCTTTAGTCCATCTGTCTTTTGTTTTTGGTAACATAGCGTAGAAAAAGACATGAATGGAATTTTAATTCTAGGTCAACTTGCGTATTTCAAGGTTTTTCTTAGAAATGGAGTACACTTTTTAGTGTGTTTGGGAAACGCGTGTATACTGCAGAAGGCTTTACTATCAACGTGAAACGTTACAATTTGCAGACGAAGTGGAAAACAAGGGGGATTTCGAGTACAGTCATTGTGACAGCACTGTTCTTTACCATTCTTCTTTCCTTTTATTAAATTTATTTGTTAGACCTTATATTGTCCTTTTAATTTATATATGTGGATGTAGAATTTCACGACAGACTAGAACAGTGAGAACAGGATAGTGGGTAGGTTTGGTATTGTATAAACATTTATTACACTTAAGGGAGGGAAACCCGAGGCCTGTAAACAGTAAATTAATATGAAACAAATATAAAGGTATGTTATCAGGCACTCGCAGGAAATAAAGAAGTAGAACACCAGACAACAGAAAAAATACAGACATGAGTGGCTTACCCAGGATTTGAACACTGGACCTTCCGTGCGACAACCCCGCCTAGCCATGCAAGCGAATCACACTATCCGCCCTGCCATCTACGCATCATCATTAAATGATGTTTCAATGGCAGGTCAACAGTGCGAACCACAATACATGACACCAGAAGTCCACCATGGGCAGTTCAGCCTATTAATGACGCAATCACTTCTGTTGTATTTCTATCAAGCAGTATAGGCCGAATCCAACAAGACAAGGACCTTAATACTGTGTCCAGTAAATGATAGTAGACTAGAACAGTGAGAACAGGATAGTGGGTAGGTTTGGTATTGTATAAACATTTATTACACTTAAGGGAGGGAAACCCGAGGCTTGTAAACAGTAAATTAATATGAAACAAATATAAAGGTATGTTATCAGGCACTCGCAGGAAATATCTCCTGCGAGTGCCTGATAACATACCTTTATATTTGTTTCATATTAATTTACTGTTTACAGGCCTCGGGTTTCCCTCCCTTATGTGTAATAAATCTTCTTCTCATGTCTGATTCTTCTGGCACTTGTCTGGTTCTTCTTGCACTTGTCTGGTTCTTCTTGCACTTGTCTGGTTCGTGTCATCAGTTCCACATTAGTGGTCTTGTCATACAACTAAAATCCTTCTATTTTAGGCAAGTACCCATTTTTGAGAGCGTCCGTGGTTAGAGCGCAGGTCTCTTGCGGCAAAGGTAGCAGGCTGGAAACACGGTGGCGTCACGCTACAGTCTATCAGCTGTAAATAGATACTTGACTCTACTCTTGGGTCAGGAAAGGCAAAGGTAGCGAGGAAGGGAAGGTGCTACTTCACATCTCGAAGCTTGATCTAGTATTTCGAAGTCTCTAACACTTCACCTACGGCAGTATACGCTATGAGACTACATTTCTTAAACTATTTGTGAAAGTCTGAAGCTTTTTGGTTGTTGTTTTTGTAGTTCTCCATGTTCAGAGTCATACAATAGGACTAACTTGACATTTGAATTGATTCTGATTTGTGTATTGGACGTGGCTTTTTTCAATCCCCATACATTTCTTTGATTTAATCAGACTATGTTACCGGGGCCCGAAATGGGATCAAAGAATAGTAACACTTAACCCTACCAGGCATTTCGTAAAAAGCGATTAAGGAGGGTTGAGCAAGGGGCCTGGTTACCCCATCCTGTAAAAAACTTTACCACAAAAACCTCAACAAGCAATATGGATAAGTCAAATATAGAATAAAAATCAACTCAGCAGACCGAGACAGAAGGTACTCTGAAAGGAGGCGCAGAAGCAACTCAGAGAAAGCCGAACGGAGTCTTGGTTGCCGACTAACCTTTTTTCGTCTAGGAAAATCTTCAGGATTGGCATCTGGAATGTTCACATTCTACACGAACAATGGAACACTGCACAGGTAGTAGCAGAAATGTGGAATTAAAGGATTGATATCCTGGGTCTCTGCGAGACACAGTGGAAGAATGTAGAGAGGAAGAAACTGATCACAGGAGAAATGGTGTTGTCCTCAGGACTTGAGGAGGAAAGTACCCACCACAGTGAAGGGGTGACTCTAATGCTCTCTAGGGAAGCACTGGGGGCACTTATAGAATGCGAAGCAATGGACCCCCAATTATAACAGCAATATTTAAAACAGCCAAAAATAAAATACATATAAGCATCATCAAGTGTTTTGCACCAACGAATGATAAAGAAGAATCTGTGAAATAAGAAATTTACACCAGACTACAAAATGTCTTGGATAAAAAGAGAAGAAAACTTTGGAGAAGCCCTCTTCCGTCGGTATTTAAAAGCGCTACACGGCAGCAATCAAGGATCTACGGTTGAGAGACATTTTAAAATGGTTCATTCTAAAATTGACACTGATTGACTCTACCTAACTCTGCTGGCGTGATTTTATCAAGGTAGATCTATAGCGTTTCTAAAGCTGAATTCCACGACTCCTGAGTTGAATACCGCTGATGTATATCTATTTTTTGTTTTGGTTTTTTATATTTTAGTTCGCTGTAAACATGACGTCAACACACAGGTTCTAAAGCAAGCCTAGTTGTATCGATGCGTTCTTTATAAGTTGGCGACACCGCCGGTCACTGCATACCGTACATTATTTAAGTTTTGTCTCGTTTTTTGTACAGCACTTAATTCAACCTTGACTCAAATTATGTTAAGGAGCATGTTCGAATATAGAAACATTCTGATCTACTCAGCATTTCTTTGCCTTAGTCTGCTTCTTGTGTCTGGGATCGCTCCTTGATTGATGGTGCTATTCTGACAAGTGTTTGAGTGATACAGTCACATAGATTGTTTTAATTGTCGTTAATATGTTCTCTTTACTCCCTGCAGTTTCCGGCGATCTCTGATGAGACTAATAAAGAATAATACTCATGCTCCCTCAAGCATGTCGTACAAGACGACACATATGAGAATATGCATGCAGCTGGCAACCTTATTATGTAAAACACAATGCTACATGTACCACTGCTGCGAAATCATGTAAATGCTTGATGTACGCTTTGTGTAAAGTGGCCAGCTGCAGTAGTGGTAGGTCCATGCTCATAAGGAGCGAAAAGAAAAATGATGATCAAGAATACGTTCTCGTATAACCCTCTTATAACCCTCGTATAACCCTCGTTTAACCCTACAATCTTTTGCTCATGATAATCCATTAGCTGCCGTGTTTAATGTGATCGAGATATGAGTTTCAGAGAAACATTCCAATGTTTGAATCTTGCGTCTAAGGTAAGGAAACTGCAAGACTAGATAGGTCCTAGAATGGAACCCATGGGCAAGAGACGAATGGGAAGGCCATGGATAACGTGGAGAAGAATTGTTGAAGAGGATGCCAAAGCAACAGTGAACTCATGGACCGAGCTGGACCAAGATGGTTGATTATACTCGTAGAAATAATTAGCGAGCAAAAGCTGCAGTGTTGTTGCGGGAGAAACTACAATGATTATTGATGTTGATCATGATGATAGATGATGATGATGTTGTGAATATTTTTATATCAATATCCTTTAGCTCCCCAAGGAGCATAGGCCTTCAACAAACACGTCAAGTCCTCCTGTCCCGTGCCATCCGCTCCAACAAATAAGCGTCTTACAGACCAAATGTATCACAGCTCCAATAAATAAGCATTTTACAGACCAAATGTATCACAGCTCTAACAAATAAGCATCTTACAGACCAAATGTATCACAGCTCTAACAAATAAGCGTCTTACAGACCAAATGTATCACAGCTCTAACAAATAAGCGTCTTACAGACCAAATGTATCACAGCTCCAACTAATAAGCGTCTTACAGACCAAATGTATCACAGCTCCAACTAATAAGCGTCTTACAGACCAAATGTATCACAGCTCCAACAAATAAGCGTCTTACAGACCAAATGTATCACAGCTCCAACAAATAAGCGTCTTACAGACCAAATGTATCACAGCTCCAACAAATAAGCGTCTTACAGACCTGTCACGAAGTGGTTTTAAGTTTATAGAGTTTGCCTGAATGAAAACAAGACCCTAGTATGAGAAAGTCTGAGAAGATAGAATTTAGATGGAAAATGACATGCCTGTGGACAGACGCGACTATTGGCTCAAGGGATGGAACCAGGATTTGAATCTCCCCTTGCCGCTTCGTGACTTTAGACTGGCTATAGTCTCGCCCTCCTCTGACTGCCTTGACACACAAGGGGATAAGGTGTATAAATACGACCACAGACACCACTATATATACAACATAGAGTAAGTATAGTAAATAGTAGAAGCTGATCCAGTAAATAATATATGTATATATTTATTTACATACAAGAAAAACATAAAATGGCATCATACGTCATCAAGTCAGTCGATAGCGTGCACTGTTGCACGGCCTGAAAACAAGTAACGATTAAATTGCAAGACCCTCAACAACAAAAAACTCAATCACATTCACTCTTCCTGTCACCCTGCTGAGGAACAATAAAAATGGTTAGTGCTTTAAAGTACTCTGATCTTGTGGGGCTGTCAACTTTAGCCTCCACTCTCTAGTACCACTAAGATTGCTACTGTCTCAGTCCTGTTGACTCTTCCTCAACGAACGGCTACACAGCTTTCTACTAGTTAGGCGATAGGCGCCGATAACTACACCACAAGAAATGCTAAAATAATAGACTTGGTTTTTCGAACGCAGACTCAGTGTCTATCCGTCCAATGGATACTGAACAGACCCTACTGGTCCTGTCTATTTTCTCCCTCCGTCTCTATCTCTCTCTCTTGGTCTCAGTGTCTCTCTAACACTCGAGGGCTGATGATGCGGCGTCTCCGTTACTCTCTTCTCTCGATTTCTATCAGGACCTAGGTATGGTAACCCTGTCACCTGTTCCTGATTTTGGTGATGACGATGTTCGGATATCAAGCATGAGGGACTTGATTAACTGTAGACGCTTCTCTGCTGCTGAGCAAACTTTCCCCTTTTCTCCCACTCCGGATTTAGAGGAAGACACAGCCTTGATTTCTGGCTGTATGAAATTGAAACCAGTCTCCCAGCCACCTGCCGTTGCTGGAGACTATAATAGCGATGCTCTCGGCTGTATGATAAATAAACCACGGTCCCGCTGAAGCATAGGGACTTCACTGCCAGAGACCATAGGTCTGACCCTTAAGATAGGTCCTGTTGCCGTGGGTAATTTTGCACATGGGCAAATTTACGCTCCCCCACTATTCTTGCCGCGACTCGCTGAAATTAAAAGAAGATGCGTCTATTGTATAACAATTCCAACCTAACGCATCTCTAACCTAACTCCCCTTCACTCGTCATTTACAACAATACATAAAATAATATTGCCCACGTGGCTCACTCGTCATGTACAACAATACAAAAATTAATATTACCCACGTGGCACTTAAATCTCTCTCCTCCCTCTCCCCTTCTCTCGTTCTGAAAACGATACATAAAATATTTCTATTCCACGTGGCACTTAATTCTCACTCCTTCCCCCCCTCTCTCTCTCATCTATAATCTGCCAGGTAAGTAAACAGAACCTCCCGACCTGTCTGCCTCTTATCTATTTGTGACGCGTGGCTACCCACGTGTCAACATTTTCAACTCGGGAACTTCTTTTGTCCGAAATTCCGGGTCTCCCTTTTTTAACATTTACACATGAGGTTTCCTACTTAAGCCCCAATTTAAATGAAATCTCGCTATAGGAATAGTTTACTCCTCTAAGCAGTAAAATTCACTTACAACGTAAATCTGAACCCTCCGACAATATTTCTCACATTTAAGGCTCAGTAAAATTATCGAACGCACCAGGGATTTCCCCATAAAATTACATTAGTAAATACACAGAAATAAATGGTGCTTTTACATAACATTCTACAAATATGGGTACACGTGTTTCTCACAACTTCACACACTCCTATCTACTGCCAAAACCATAGAAAGAATAAGCACACTGTTGCATTACGTCGTTCTTCAAAAAAATGATAATGGATGGCACTATCGTTTATTTTAAAACTAAAAAGTTAAACTTTACCTACGGGCGAATTTCTGAAAAACCCACTAATAAGTAAAACGATGAATAAAATAGTTACATACCGATTATCGCTGGTTTTTTCCCACAGTGGAGAACGATAAATCGACGTCGACCGGCGGCAATATTTCTTACGATAGAGAACTAGGCCACCGTTTAACTGGCTATTTATACACACCGGGGCCACTCCTACGCATCGTCGCGAAACCCGCGTGGCTTAAAATTGCGTCACGTTACCTGACGGCCGCGTGCTTCCGGACTCGTCATATCGCGTGCCGGAAATGGCGATTATTTTCGTAAACAACGAAATCTCCGTGATCGTGAAAAATCAGAAGAAAGTAAAACTGGCCGAGTAAAAAATAAACCTACCGACATAAAACGAACCCATTAAAATTACTACTCAAAAATACCAACCACGATATATTCACATGAGAAGAACCAAGGCAAACCCCATATAATTACAAAAGAGAAGAGAAATGGTGAAAACTCAAAATAGAACCACAGAATCGGGCCGATTGAAGGACAGAATTACAGTGCGGTATCACATAAGTCCCCCCTTTCAAGTGCGGGAATCCGTGCTAAATCACTGAAATCTCTGGGTTTCACACTGGCCCTTATTCCTGTCTACAGAGATGTCCGTGAGCACGCCTTCTTCATCCTTATTCTCTTCCGGAGCCAGGTGCCGACTTAAGAAATCGGCTCCTACATTATCCTTTCCTGGGATGTATTGCACCGAAAACGAGTACATGCCCAACAATAAAGCCCATCTCATGATTTTAGCATTATTGTGCTTGTTGGCTCCCAAAAACGCCAAAGGAGCGTGGTCACTTTGCACTACAAACGTGACCCCGTATAGGTATTCGTGGTGTTTGCGAATACCAGCCACTAATGCAAGGCACTCTCGTTCTATTGTTGAGTAGTTTCTTTTGGCCACATTAAGTTTCCTACTGGCATAGGAAACTGAGAACAACAGACCTTGTTGTGATTCGTCGGCTTGTAAAAGAGTGGATCCAATTCCGATGGCGCTGGCGTCCACCCTTAACACAAAGGGTTTTGTTAGATCTGGGAGCCGAAGTATTGGCGAACTGGTCAGCAGCTCCTTAAGAGTGGTGTACGCTCTCTCACATTCTGCTGTCCACCGAATTTTGTCCGGTTGACCTTTCCGAGTGAGGTCGGTCAACGGCCCTGTTAAGCTATTAAAATTCGGAATGAATTTTTGGTAATATGCACATAGGGAGATAAAGGATCTCGTGTCCTTTTTGGTGATGGGGCGAACGGCTTTCCTTATTTTTTCCACGTTTTTGTCCAGCGGCCACATGCATCCATGGGCGATAGTGTGGCCTAGGAAGTCTAGGGTGTCAAACCCGAGTAAGCATTTGCTCGGGCGGGCAGTAAGCCCCGCCTCCTTCAATCTCACGAGGAGCGAGGCGACAGTTGCTATGTGTTCCTCCTCCGTTTCCGTTGCGATGAGGATATCGTCCATAAAATTATGAATGTGGGGGTTTTGCAACGGCCCTAATAGCTTCCTCATCATTCGTGTGAAGGCACCCGGGGCATTATGTAACCCAAACGGCATGACATTAAACGTATAGTGCCCTTCACTTGTACTAAAGGCCAACATCGGCCTGACGTCCTCTTTCACCGGAATCTGATAATAACCTTTACTGAGGTCTATTTTCGAGAAGATTTTCGCCTGGCTTAATTTGGAAAACAGTTCCGCAGGGCTGGGGAGGGCTTCCGGTTGAAATTCCGTCACGGTGTTGAGCAATCGATAATCGATGCACAGTCTGGTCTCACCGTTAGGTTTTTGTAATAGGACCACGCTCGAACTGTATGGGGATGTGGTTTCAGAAATGATGTTGGCCGCCAGCAGTTTTTCAATTTCCTCCCGTAACGCAGCAGCTTTGGCGTACGGGACCGGATATATTTTAGTCCGTACTGGGGTGTCGTCTTTCAAAGTCCCGAGAGGTGGGTCCGAGTGAGTCTAGGCTTATCCGTTAAAACGTCATTGTTGTCAAATTCCGAGAGTCGTGGGTGTACGACTCCGTTGGATGTAAGGGGTACTCCCCATAATCTAGGTGGTCTTGAGATGGTGGGGCTTATCCGAGATTTAAAATTTTTCTGATAACACCTCGTTAAATTTTCTCTAACACCTCCCCTGCCATCCAATGCGCAGTTTGTTTTCCCCGGTGGGAAGTAACAACAAGACCTTCTCCCCTACCTGGAGCTCTCTTTCCTTTGCCGTCTTGTTGTATCTCTGCGCCTGTTTTGCGCGAGCCTTACGAAGGTTGTCTGAGGCCATTTTCCAACCTAACTGTAGTCGCTTCTGTAGCTCTGCCACATATTTGGAGGCCGACACCGTTGTCTCATCTGCCTTCCGATCTGTCAAAGACCTGAACAGTGCCTCCAATGGGCCCTTGATCGGTCGCCCAAACAATAGGGTGGCTGGTGGGTAGCCTGTAGAAGCCTGGGGGGACTTCGCGATAAGCAAACAGGGCGGCGGGAATAAAAAGGTCCCAATCCTCTGGCCGCTCCTGCCCTAATTTGCGCAGCATCGTCATCAAGCTGCCGTTGAATCTCTCCACCAGACCATTTCCTGCTGGGTTATACGGACTGGTATGTATGTGTTGGGTCCGAAGAATGTTGAAGATCTCCTCCATCAGCAAGCTGCGAAATTGGGACCCATTATCTGTCAACACTTGCCGAGGAAACCCGTCTTGTAAAGATTTGCAGCAAGGCTTCTGCAACATGTTTCGAGTCGGTGACCGCCAGGGGGATGGCTTCTGCCCACATGGTGCACACATCGACTAATGTCAGGATGAACCTGTTCCGCCGCTTTGTTCTTTCTGATGGGCCTACAATGTTAACCGCCACTCATTCAAAAGGGGTACCGACGATGGGCATCTCTCCTAACGGGACTGGGGGGTCCAGTGTTTGGGTGCCACTCTCTGACACTGAGCACACGATTTTACAAATCTTATGATGTCCTGGGTCATTCCCGGCCAGAAATAATGAGCCGCTATTCTATGTATGGTGGCCCCTGCCCCATGTCCACTAAATGGAAGCGCATGCCCCATTTCTAAAATCTGCAGCCTATACTTGGCTGGCACTACCAATTGGCTATGCCCCTGCTCTTCTCCTCCGTCTCTGCGATAAATCAGCCCGTCCTTCTTGAAGAAATTCCCCTTTTGTTTGGGGTCCTTCGACGTGGGTAATTTCTGAAAACATGCCTCCAGTGTCGGATCCTGTTGTTGTGCCTCCTGCAGTTCCTGGGGTAACAGATTAGTGGGGGCCTCCTTTTCCCTCTCCTTCTTGGCTTGCTCCCTAGTAACCACTGCGGCTACTACTTCCGGTTCCTTTGGGTCCCCTAGGTACACATACCTACATCCCAAAATGACATCAAAAAGGGGCCCCTCCATTACAGCCGCCTTGATCGTGCCCCTGACAAATTTGGACACTATCTCGATCTGCGCTACTGGGAGGCGCATTGGAGCATCTCCCTTTAACACCCCACATATCTCCACAAATTCTCCAGTCATCTGTTCGGGCTTCACTAGATGATGGCCCACGAGACATTCGAAACTTAAGCCTGTATCATACAAACACTCGGTTTCGATCCCATTAACAGTTACCCTTCCCCTCGTAGAAGGTCGGTCACTCGTAGGTTGAGAATCCTGCTCCTTCTCCAAGTCTGGTACATAAGTTTGTAAACAGGCCACTCTCTTCGGGGGGGGGGGGGGGGGTTTTCCCGGCTTCCCCCTGCTTTCCACTGCGAGTTATAATTATTTCGGCCACCCCACGTCCGACCATATGCGTGTTTGCGGCCGGGGTCCCTCCTTGCCTCATCTCGTTTATTCGGTGGGTTGGGGTCCCTCGCGGAGTTCGAAGCAGGTGGAGGGGGCTCTCGGGTGTTCGGCCCGTTAGTTGGCTTGTCGGGAGAGGTGTTATGTCCTCGGGTTGGCGGGTCAGGGTTTTTCCGTTTCTGGCTCAGTACCTCGGCCTGTGCTGTTTGGAACCTTTCGGCGAACACGATAATCTGATCAAGTTACTGGGCACCCTGCTCCGCCAGATACCGCCTCAAGTCGAGGGACATGTTTGCTTTTACCTGTTCACACAGAACTAACTCCTCCAATCCTTCAAAAGTTTTTGCCAGTCCTGACAGTTCCCTCCACCGGGTTAAGTAATTCCTCACCCGCTCTGCAAACTGAGCGAAACTCTCTCCCTTTTCCGGTCTGCTCTCCCTGAACATGGTTTGGCATTTCCGGGGTGTCCACTGAAACCTTTGTAATAAAGCGTGTCGCAGTGCCTCGAAGTTGTTCTGGTCATCTATGAGCATCTTGTTGTACACTTTGTACGCATAACCTCTGAGTGATTGCGATAATTTCAGACACCAAAGACTCTCATCCAACCCGTATGCCTTTGCCATCCGTTGAAATTTTTCTAAAAACACGTCAATCTTTTCATTCCCATTAGGGAACGAGTCAAAGGGGAAGCTCATGGCTGCCATCCGGGGCCCTCCGTTTCCTGAGGTGTCTGTTGCTCCTGCTCCGGGTGAATCGCCATTAGCTGAACTGCCCTCCGAAGCTCGGTACTGCAGTTCCAGAGAACGCAGGGCAAGTTCATGCTGTCTCTCTGCTGCCTTCTCCCTCTCCTGTGCTTCCAATTTCCGAAGTTCCATCTCTGCTGCGGCTGCCCTCTCTTCTTTCGCTGCTTCTGCGGCGGCTATCCTTTCCTCTTTCGCTGCTTCTGCGGCGGCTGCCCTGTCCTCCTTCTCTTTCTCTCGCTGAATATGCCTATCAGTTTCCCTTATCAGGTAGGCCTTAGTCTCCTCCTTATCCATTCCTATATCCTGAGCAGATTCACGCCAGGCAGCTCGTAACTTGGCCATATCCGCCATCTTACCTGTAAACTGCAGTAAGTTCACAACTGACCGAAAATGACAGAAAGGAGAACAAAAGGAAGGAACTACCTGTTATGTAATAGGAAGTATTCCTCCTATAACCGATGTCCCAAAAACCCGAACTCCGACAGACACCACTATATATACAACATAGAGTAAGTATAGTAAAAGTGGCATTTACATACAAGAAAAACATAAAATGTCATCAAGTCAGTCGATAGCGTGCACTGTTGCACGGCCTGAAAACAAGTAACGATTAAATTGCAAGACCCTCAAAAAAAAACTCAATCACATTCACTCTTCCTGTCACCCTGCTGAGGAACAATAAAAATGGTTAGTGCTTTAAAGTACTCTGATCTTGTGGGGCTGTCAACTTTAGCCTCCACTCTCTAGTACCACTAAGATTGCTACTGTCTCAGTCCTGTTGACTCTTCCTCAACGAACGGCTACACAGCTTTCTACTAGTTAGGCGATAGGCGCCGATAACTACACCACAAGAAATGCTAAAATAATAGACTTGGTTTTTCGAACGCAGACTCAGTGTCTATCCGTCCAATGGATACTGAACAGACCCTACTGGTCCTGTCTATTTTCTCCCTCCGTCTCTATCTCTCTCTCTTGGTCTCAGTGTCTCTCTAACACTCGAGGGCTGATGATGCGGCGTCTCCGTTACTCTCTTCTCTCGATTTCTATCAGGACCTAGGTATGGTAACCCTGTCACCTATTCCTGATTTTGGTGATGACGATGTTTGGATATCAAGCATCTTCTTCTTCTTCGATCCTTAACCACCGACCGTCAAAGCAGTCAGTGGCCATCACGCCTAGTGGCGTCTTGTAGGGCAACAACAAATTGATTCCACTTTGCACAGTCGGTGGCCATCCTTCGTACAGTGCCCCAACTCTGGTTCATTCTTTGCATCTCAGCCTCCACAGTCCTCCGCCAAGTTGTTTTTGGTCGGCCTCTCTTTCACTTTCCTTCAGGGGTCCAAAGCATAGCTGTTCTTGTGATGGCATCGGGGTCTCTTCTGAGGACATGACCAACCCAGCTCCAGCGTCTGCCAGCTATGATGGTATGCATGTCCTCTTGCTTGCTACGAGTAAGCAGATCTTGGTTGGTGATGGTATTCGGCCAAAAGATTCGGTGAATTTTTATATCAAGCATGAGGGACTTGATTAACTGTAGATGCTTCTCTGCTGCTGAGCAAACTTTCCCCTTTTCTCCCACTCCGGATTTAGAGGAAGACACAGCCTTGATTTCTGGCTGTATGAAATTGAAACCAGTCTCCCGGCCACCTGCCGTTGCTGGAGACTATAATAGCGATGCTCTCGGCTGTATGATAAATAAACCACGGTCCCGCTGAAGCATAGGGACTTCACTGCCAGAGACCATAGGTCTGACCCTTAAGATAGGTCCTGTTGCCGTGGGTAATTTTGCACATGAGCAAATTTACGCTCCCCCACTATTCTTGCCGCGACTCGCTGAAATTAAAAGAAGATGCGTCTATTGTATAACAATTCCAACCTAACGCATCTCTAACCTAACTCCCCTTCACTCGTCATTTACAACAATACATAAAATAATATTGCCCACGTGGCTCACTCGTCATGTACAACAATACAAAAATTAATATTACCCACGTGGCACTTAAATCTCTCTCCTCCCTCTCCCCTTCTCTCGTTCTGAAAACGATACATAAAATATTTCTATTCCACGTGGCACTTAATTCTCACTCCTTCCCCCCCCTCTCTCTCTCATCTATAATCTGCCAGGTAAGTAAACAGAACCTCCCGACCTGTCTGCCTCTTATCTATTTGTGACGCGTGGCTACCCACGTGTCAACATTTTCAACTCTGGAACTTCTTTTGTCCGAAATTCCGGGTCTCCCTTTTTTAACATTTACACATGAGGTTTCCTACTTAAGCCCCAATTTAAATGAAATCTCGCTATAGGAATAGTTTACTCCTCTAAGCAGTAAAATTCACTTACAACGTAAATCTGAACCCTCCGACAATATTTCTCACATTTAAGGCTCAGTAAAATTATCGAACGCACCAGGGATTTCCCCATAAAATTACATTAGTAAATACACAGAAATAAATGGTGCTTTTACATAACATTCTACAAATATGGGTACACGTGTTTCTCACAACTTCACACACTCCTATCTACTGCCAAAACCATAGAAAGAATAAGCACACTCTAAATAAACTTTACCTACGGGCGAATTTCTGAAAAACCCACTAATAAGTAAAACGATGAATAAAATAGTTACATACCGATTATCGCTGGTTTTTCCCACAGTGGAGAACGAACTCGGCCGGCGGCAATATTTCTTACGATAGAGAACTAGGCCACCGTTTAACTGGCTATTTATACACACCGGGGCCACTCCTACGCATCGTCGCAAAACCCGCGTGGCTTAAAATTGCGTCACGTTACCTGACGGCCGCGTGCTTCCGGACTCGTCATATCGCATGCCGGAAATGGCGATTATTTTCGTAAACAACGAAATCTCCGTGATCGTGAAAAATCAGAAGAAAGTAAAACTGGCCGAGTGAAAAATAAACCTACCGACATAAAACGAACCCATTAAAATTACTACTCAAAAATATCAACCACGATATATTCACATGAGAAGAACCATGGCAAACCCCATATAATTACAAAAGAGAAGAGAAATGGTGAAAACTCAAAATAGAACCACAGAATCGGGCCGGTTGAAGGACAGAATTACAGTGCGGTATCACAAGACCAAATGTATCACAGCTCCAACTAATAAGCGTCTTACAGACCAAATGTATCACAGCTCCAACAAATAAGCGTCTTACAGACCAAATGTATCACATCTCTAACAAATAAGCGTCTTACAGACTAAATGTACCACGCTCCAACAAATAAGCGTCTTACAGACCTAATGTATCACATCTCCAACAAATAAGCGTCTTACAGACTAAATGTACCACAACTCCAACAAATAAGCGTCTTACAGACCAAATGTATCACAGCTCCAACAAATAAGCGTCTTACAGACCAAATGTATCACATCTCTAACAAATAAGCGTCTTAAAGACTAAATGTATCACAACTCCAACAAATTAGCGTCTTACAGACCAAATGTATCACAGCTCCAACAAATAAGCGTCTTACAGACCAAATGTATCACATCTCTAACAAATAAGCGTCTTACAGACTAAATGTATCACAGCTCCAACAAATAAGCGTCTTACAGACCAAATGTATCACAGCTCCAACAAATAAGCATCTTGCAGACCAAATATATCCCTGCTCCAACAAATAAGCATCTCGCAGACCAAATATATCACAGCTCCAACAAATAAGCATCTTGCAGACCAAATATATCACAGCTCCAACTTTCCACACTGACCCGCACTGAAGAAAAAACCTCTCCATCTGAAAAGATCACGATCATGTCTCATTCCACTAAACTCATCCATATCATGACACTTGTCATCCGACCTTTCATCTACGACCTCTACTCAGTAATGTCTCACACGTGAGACTAAAAACATTCGCTCTACAGCCAGCAACACCATGCATTACTCCACTCAAACTTAATTTCACTTACTACTCCTGTTACATCTGGAATATGCAGATGACATTGCACTGCTAGCACATTCACATCAACACGTCCAGGAAAAAACGGAAAGACTTAATAAGTATACCCAGCAGGTGGGCCTGAACATCAATCTAAAGATGACAGAGGTCACGACACTCAATGTGAGCAACCCAGAGCCCATAACAGTAAGGAATCAACAACTGGAACAGAGAGACACCTTCGCATACCTAGGATGCATAGTAACACCAGATGTCGGAGCAAGCAAAGACATCAACAACAGAATGAACAAAGCAAGAACAGCCTTTTATAGTCTAACAACATCTAGATGTCATCTCAGTACAGCACAAGCACAAAATTAAGATTATATCAGAGCTGTGTGCTTTCTGTGCTTCTCTATGGTGCGGAATGCTCGAGCGTTACAGAGAAGGAAATGTCGAAATTGTCCTCTTTTCACACAACATGCCTAAGAAAAATTCTCCGAATCTTTTGGCCGAATACCATCACCAACCAAGATCTGCTTACTCGGAGCAACCAAGAGGACATGCACACCATTGTAGCTGGCAGACGCTGGAGTTGGGTTGGTCATGTCCTCAGAAGAGACCCCGATGCCATCACAAGAACAGCTATGCTATGGACCCCTGAAGGAAAACGAAAGAGAGGTCGACCAAAAACAACTTGGCGGAGGACTGTGGAGGCTGAGATGCAAAGAATGAACCAGAGTTGGGGCACTGTACGAAGGATGGCCACCGACCGAACAAAGTGGAATCAATTTGTTGCTGCCCTACAAGACGCCACCAGGCGTGATGGCCACTGACTGCTTTGACAGTCGGCGGCTAAGGATCAAAGAAGAAGACTCCTGTTACAGAATATGTTCTTTCTCATTTTTTGGTCTTCTCTCCACTCCAGCAGCATTAATCTACCACTCCTTTTGCATGCTAAATTCTTCCCTTGTTCATTGTTTACACTTGCATAATTTACTGTTTTCTTATCATATCTTGTTCTAATTTGCCTCTCCCTTAATTTTACCTGATCGCTTGACCTGGTTTTAAACAACATTGACTTGTTTGTGCAAAGCAAACTTACCACATTGACTTTTCGCTTAACGCATGTCCAAATATAATTGAACTTGCGGATTGTTTAAATGTGCCTATATTTTAAAAAAAAATAATTTTACCTCGTTTTGGTGAAGCGCGCACCTTTCAACCTAGACACATGGTCCGTTGGTTATATTAGGTCGCATGTCCAAATAGAAAACGCCTTGCAGTCTGTTTCAGTGATATGACTCATGTGCATATACTGACCTGCCATTGGTTTTAATATACAATTCTTCTACAATTAGAATCCGTGTTGTAAAATTAACCCCATCAGATTTACAGATCCTAATGAGTAACTGTCAAATTTCAAGAAGAAATTTTAAGGCACGCAGATTTGTATAAAGTACCAAGGAACAGACCGTGCCATTTATATAGTAAATAGTTATGAAGCGCCGACCTACCATTAATGAAAGCAAAATCACTTGGATTTATTTCCCTTGTCGAAATAAATTACGGCAAAAAACGTTTCGATTCAGGAATAGTTCAGCAATAATCACATATTGTGATATATTTTGAAACTGTATAATTATTATAATTGTTTTAGCTATAAAGTAATCCGACACTTGATTTTTCTGAGTATATATTTTTTTTTCAAATGCGAAGTTATTTTTAGCAACAACAAAAATTAATACAGTTTAAATTATCAACTGTACACTTTTGGTTGGAATGAAAATCTAAATAGATTTCAAACTAAAAGTGTACAGTTTATAATTTAAATTGTATTTTGTTTCCTTTTATTTCCGCTGTATTTGTTGCTCTTCTTTGGCGTTTAATGTCAAAGTTTCCTACGCCTACAAAAGTACATAGATGATCGATGTCTGCATTAGTTTCATCTTGGTTTCATGAGATGGATTTTATCTCTCCAGACTGGCTTCAGTCTGGTTAGAACTGCACTCTGAAGACACTGTCTGAGTCATGTGTCAATGCATGTCAAATAAAAAAGACCTTCCAATTAGGCTTATTCTGTATCTTTTTAAGCTGTTGTTTTTAAATAAAATGTTATCTCGTAAAAAAAATTTTTTTGCCTCGTTTTGGGCGAGCACGCCAGGTTCAATCTAGACATAGTTATATTAGGGCGCATGTCCAAACATAAAAGACTTTACTGTCTGAGGATTATGCATATCTGTTTCTTAAAATAAAATTTTGCCTCGTTTTGGGCGAGGCATGCCAGGTTCAGCCTAGACACGGTTATATTAGGGCACCTTTTTTGGTGGTACTTATTTAAAAAAAAAAAACAGGTATTCACTTTAGTTCTTTCACATCCAGACCTGGAGCCAGTGACTGTCTCAATTGTTTAGCCTTTTCTTGAACTTAACATTATCTTTGCATGTTCTTCTTGATTTTGACAGACTTGGCATCCTTCTTTCTGGCTGTCAGCACAAAGTCTTTGATCTCCTGTATTTGTTTTGGCATTGTTGGTTGAGGGCGTGATCCTGCGTCTACCGGAACTTAGAATAAAGACAGCTATTAGGGCGCATGTCCTTTTTTTTTTTTTTAAACAAAATTGTAATTTATTTTTTTTTTCTGCGTGGTTTATTTTGGATGACTGGGAAGTGAAATAAATACATTTGGACATGAAACAATCAAATACTGTTCATAAAACAAAATGTGATGTTTATTAATAAATAAATAAAAAGAACAACTTGAACTATGCACCACACGGATATAAAAGCTAACTCTGTCAAAATTACATGCCCAAGAACAAGTGTTCATTATTTTATTTTAACTCTGCAGCTCTGAACTAAATTTATAATGGTGAGGAAAACTATCAACAATTTAACAAATGTCTATTGATCCAGCAGTTTCCATGACAATCTGATGACACGGTGGTTCAATATTTTTGTTTTAAACTATGTCTTCCACGTTGGACAAATACTGGAGTAATAGAGGTAAGAAAAAGGCTTTGAGAACGAAAAAGAAACGGGCAAATGACCGTTTAAAAAAAAATGAATTATAGATCACATTGGCCGACCTCGCCCTCTACCTGCGGGTGAATCTCCCTGGCTTGAACGTGGGTTTTTGATCGTCTCATCAACAGACAGAATGAGACATGCGGCTTCTGATGCAGCCGTTAGAGCATTGATCTTCACTACTGCTGGTTCCCACACAAATGCTTCAAAGTTGTCAGAAACATCCTCTCGTAAGATGTTCACACCTGCCCACCTGGAGCCACTGGCATGTTTCTGTCTGAGCTTGTTGAGAATGTTAGTGGCGTCTGTTATTTTGCTTAATTCCCTGTTCAACCAAATTCTACCGCCTCTCACCCCCCCCCGCCCCCCCCCCCCGCGCATGAGGTCGCATATTTTTTCCTCGCATGAGGTCGCATTGGCACCCACCCCAAACCCGGCTCTGGTCAAGACCACATGTCCCAACACAAGAAGACCCAATGACAAACTGTGTCACTGTAGTGATCCTCTGTGTTCTCACACAAGGGACCTAATGACACATGAATGTCACTGTACCGGTCCCTGTGTCTAGACACATGATCCTAGCCAAAGGCCAGATATTAGGGCGTTGGGTTTTACAGCGTTATTTGCGCTGTACATCCTGTTGTTCAACCAAAACCCAATGAAGGGTTACAAACCCGGCATTATCAAAAAGTTGTCTTGGGATAACTTCCAGAGCTTTAGCATAAGTTTAAATTAAAATCCGCTTTTCAAAATTAATCCTTTTAAATTTATATAGTCAAATAAACAAAAACGCCACAAAAACTAAACTTTTTATTTTTATGTAAAGTATTAGTGTATAATAAACCATTTAAAATTGTGTTGTAAAATAATAAAGCCTGGCTTTATTAATTGCAAAATTGAAAGGCTATTTTTATCATTTTGATTAGTTCCCTTGATTTCTAATATGAAGTTATTTCCCTTGATTCAGCTCTTGTACATATATAAAAATACAATGAAAATACTTTAATATTTTTTTTTCGTCAAAACCAAACCGATTTGGTCAACCATAACTTCATTTGTATAAAGAACACCGGGACATTCTTTGCCATTTATATAGTAGATATATATTGCAACTGTTATCTTCCGCTATCCACAAGCATTTTCATCCGACTCACTGGGGTTAAAACTTAACGCAGGGAGGGTAAAATATTCTGAGGAAGGTGGAAGTGATGGAAGCTGAGGTCGCCTGATGCTCATATCAGGAGACTCAATACTTAGCACAGACATTTGTCTCCTTTCAGTCTGGTTCAAGTTACCAGCAGTAACGGAACCCAAGATCAACTTTGTGGTACAAGTTGCCAGCAGTCTATGCTAGACAGCTCATCAGACAGGTCTTGAAACAGTTACTTTGGCCTTATGCAAGAGACATGCTGTTTCAGTTTTTGAGTACTGACAAGAAGTGCAGTCCAAAGCACCTGTGAGAACCAACAGCAGCTGAAGCAGACGCCAACCAACACCACACTGGAAGCTAAATAGCAAACAAGCAAAATCAATGAACATTTGACAAGTTTTCCACCACAATATAAATTATCCAATGATGATAAATATCATCACTTCATTATTCTAAACAATGCTATTTACTTTAAATCTTGTTAAACTCTAAGTGATTATTAAACCTGTTTATCTGTAACCTTAAAGCTATTGCTGGATTAATCACTACTGAGTGAATTGTGTGCCTGCACCCGTATGACTCATATTGTTTTAAATACATAAACATAAATAGCTATTAGATTAAGATTTTACTGAATCATTTAAGTTGGGGGCTCAAACAATACGAGCAAATTTCTTTTCCTCACAGAAGGGGTGGGAAGATAAAATGTTCATGACAGCTTAGATGATCTTAGTTGTTGTGCTTGATTTCTTAAAATTCCTGTGAGGCTCCCTGAAGTAGAAGCATCATTCTTCTATTTATATCTCTTCCAAGAGTATTCTTGAGCAAAGGTTGATAACTTTGAACACTCTCATCATTATACTCTAGGTTTGGCCTGTGTTTGACCACTACTGCGGAACATGGGAGACAATCCTTTCATAACTCCCTCATAACAGACAAACAAACCCTGCTCCCTAAGGCGCATCAGATCCTGTTACCCATAACCACAAACTCTTCGTGACGCTCTTCATTTCTAGAAACACAGAGAATTGAAAGAAAAGAGAAATAGAGATCCTAGAAAAGCTAGGTATGAAAAGAGAAATAATAAATGAGATCAGAATTAGTAAAAATATTTTGGTCACATAATAAGAGAAAACATCTTGCTGAAAATCATTATGGAAGGAAAAGTTGAAGGCAAAAGTGCAATAGGTAGATTATACTATAAGTTGGAAGATAACATAGACATGCAAGAGCCTATCAGAATGTGCCATGAAGACAAGAGACAGAGACTGGAGGTCCTTTGCAGTCAACCTTTGATGTGTAGGTGGCAGCTAATCTGATCTTCAGGATTAGCAGGTTCATATATACAAAGATGGACATTACATTTGGTCAGAAAATAATTTCCATCAGGACATAAAATATAACCTGATAGATCTTACTCATTGGAACAGTACTTAAATGTTATATTAAACAATCTCAGATGTAAATAATAAGCTACTTTAAAAAAAAAACTGTAGGTTTAAGAATTATTGGTGTTATTTAGAGTTTTAACCACAAAGTATGAAAATAAAATTAAAATAAAAGTAAATTTCTTTTATTTGACCCCCAAAAGACACTATACAATATAACGATACCAATTCTCAATGCTCGTTGTTTTCCTTGAATTCTCCAATAAAGATAATTCATTATGAATATCAGTATCCATGAGCTCTATAAAATGTATGCTCAACTGTCCTTTTCTTGAAAGTCACTGATAGGAGAAGAAATTTTACAGACGCTCCTTGCCAGCCTTTGCTTCCTAAGTTTGCATAGTTGTGGGTTGTTGATGAGGGTGTAAGCCAGGTGCCAGCGAGTACATGCTTTTCTAGCTGTGCTGATTCCTGCGGTTGATATACGTATAGTCTCAAACATAATTATGATAAAATAATGTGTAAACATAAATTTATAATTAAAATAATTAAATGTAGACAGTTTTAATGTGCGGATCAAATCAAGGTTTTTTTCTAAATAATAATGAAGTAAGGTTGACAGCAAAGGCTCTCAGTAATATGATCTAAATTCAAAACACCATTAACAATTTAATCTAAACCACGAAGCAAGTGAAATGTAACTACTGTAGTATCTAAAAAAAAACAATCTTCTTTTAACATGCAGGACTAGTGAACTAAACATGAAAAAAAAGTATTACCTTTGATTTCACAAAATGTCCATTGACTTTCTTCAATTCCTGGACAGCAGGCACTCTTTGGGCCATGTGTAGTTACCCCAGTAGATTTGTAGCTGAATGTATCAAGATTGAGATAATGTCATAGATCATCATCATTGTTATTTATGCTCCTCGTGGAATATGGAGCAACCACTGTAGCTGATTCCCTTGCAGGAAACCTGCACCAAGCATTCATATACTCTGACAGCAGAGTGGCAGTTATTTGGCATGATGAGGTTGCCAGCCCCATGCACTACCTCAAATTAAGTCATCTTGTACAAAATGTCTGAGGGTGCGATAGTCCTATTCTTTGATTAGAAACGCCCAGGAACTACATGGGGCAGTCTTCATTATAGAAATGAATTTTTAAAAATGCAGAGATATTCAGAAAGAATTTATATTTCAGAAATGGTTTTTTGTTTTGTTTATTTCTTATATATGTTTTTTAAATTGATGAAGCAAATATCCTGTTCAATCCCTCATGGGTCTAATTTAGGATATACTAATTTTATACAGTGTATTCAAGCGCCACTATTTGCTTAAGGCATCAATGCTCCTAGTCATTTATTGCATATAGATTAAATGAAGATGTCTGTGTATGTGCTTTTTTCATAAAATGGAAGAATTTAACACTTTTTCTGTTTTTCAAGTTATGGTACAACTTCAGTTAGGCTAAATTATTTTTGTTTCATGTGTGGTCCGTAATTTCCTTACCTTTACTTAGTTTAAAATTTTAATTTAAACATTTTACTTGCTACTATTGCTCTAATTATGGTTGTTCAGCTTTTTACAGCTTGTGGTAAAATTATTTTAACAGCAGAAAAAGGTAAATTCTGCACTAGCAGCCTTTCACTTCATTTAGGTAAGAAATTAAGACAAGTAAGTCAAGAATGTTCTGGAAAACTTTCAGAAGTAATTTTTATACCTGTTATAAAAGCTTGTAAAATATGTTCTCTCCAGTTAACTCTCAGCCAGCTTTGCGTTGTCTAAGTCGAAATCAGCGTGCAACATTACAAATGTGATTTGTTGCCCTAGATCGTGAGTACTGCAGATATAATCCGTTGTCCCCATCAACACAATGGAAGAAAAGATAACGAAAACAAAAGTTTTGCCACTTAGTGTAGTTGGAGGATATACTCCATTTTACAATCCTTTAGATACATACTTTGTTTTTCATTCAAGGTCTGTAGCAGTTGGCTTCTTGGAAGGAGGCTAATCCCAATCTCAGTGATACTGCTGAGAAGCTAACTATGCAGATAGGATCTGTAGATTATGCTAGGTTCAGCAAGTCTTTAATTCTAGTAGTCACCTCTTCCAG
Source organism: Oreohelix idahoensis (assembly GCA_024509875.1). NCBI lineage: Eukaryota > Metazoa > Mollusca > Gastropoda > Stylommatophora > Oreohelicidae > Oreohelix > Oreohelix idahoensis. The sequence continues at coordinate 222,776 of JAMPIV010004497.1, forward strand.
TCATAACTGCCTATGGGGATGATGCACACTGAAGGTGATAGCCCTCTGCTAATTTTATTTATTTATTTTATTTTTCCCGATGCTCTTTTCTCTCCTGCTTGTTGTAAGAATTCTTTTTGCCCAATCTCAGATGGCACCATTGGGATCATCTACACTTGATGCGATTGGCAGCTGCATCCTCCCAGGTTTCTGGATTCATGTACAGTGCCTTCATGTCTCTCTTGCACACATCTCTGAACCTCAGCTGTGGTCACCGGCTCTTCTTTTACCATCTGCCAGTTGTCCGTAGAAAAATATCTTTGGGGATGTGACCATCTTCTATGTGATAGACATAGACAAGCCAACATAATGTGCACTGTCAAAGCAGTGTATTCATGCTCTGAAGGCCAATGTGTGACAGCATCTCATCATTTGTCACTTTGTCCTTCCACAAAGTACCCCGGATGTGGTATAGACACCGTAGATGGAAGGTATTGAGCCTTTCTAAGTATTTAATTATATAGAAACATTATAAAATATGTAGACATGCCCTCATAACTTCATAATTATTTGATACAGTGCCATTTTACTTACAAAGCTGCAATCTGTGTTTACCTTGGTTTATGTTCAGTTATGAGAGCTGTGCTCTCACTCATTTCTTCCTGACTCTGACACTGTTTTAGCCGAGCACTTAAAGTTTTGGTCCACAGCAGATGTGCAAATACCCGCATGCATGGATTGTTGTGTGCATTATCCACAAGTAGCATGGATGTGTAGGCTGTGTAACCTGACAAGATAAACATATTTACATTCATGTTATGGATGCAGCAGTAAAACTGATACTGGATTAAGGTTAAAAAAAATATATACAGTGCAGTCCACTTAGCGGAACTCGGTGAAGTCAAATTTCACTTAAGTAGAAGCATTTCTAAAGGTCCCGGCAAAATGTCATCTTTGTCTTTGTTAAAAAACTCCTGTTAAGGAAACGCCTGGCCAACAGCCAGAAATATGAGGCTGACAAACTTGTAAAAAGAAGAAAAATTAGGCAAGAGGCAAGACAAAGGTGAGAGGAGGAGCTGCAGGAGGTGCAGCATACAGTGTTGGAGAATTTTAGTGACATTTGGCCCCCAGAATGAAGTATATTGGACAAGACAAGGCACTCGGTGAGTAAAAAGCTTACGTACTTACTTAGTTGTTCTCCTTCTACCGTGAGGTGTAGAGGTTTGTAAGAGAGAGCGCCAGACTATCCTATCGGCTGTCTTCCTCCTGGCCTGGTTCCATTCTAGTCCTCAGTCCTTCAAAGATTGTCTAATGTTGTCCTCCCAGCGGACTCATGGTCATCCTGGGGGTCTGGATCTCTGGCTCTTTGTTTCCCATGCTTGTCGTGGTAGCTGATCTTCTCCCATTCTGCAGACATGGCCAAACCATCTTAGTTGGGACTGTTCTACTAGGGTCTGCAGGGGGTGGGATTTTAGGCCTTGGTATATCGTCTGGTTGCGGACCATGTCTCTTCTTGGTACTTCAACCACCTTCCTCAGATACCTCATTTCTGAGGTTTGGATCTGGCTTTTGTGGGTTGTAGTCATTGCCCATGACTCGCATCCATATGTCAAGACTGGGACATAGGTGGAGCGGTTTACAGCCATCTTCGTTTTCTTAGCAACCTCTCTCTTGCTGAGGAATCCTCGATTTATGGCCTGAAAAAGTCTCCCAGCTGCTGCTTTTCGAGTTGCCAACTCTTCTTTGATGCCTCCCTTTCGGTCTATAATAGCTCCGAGGTATTTCAAGTGGTCGACCTGCTCCAGGACCTGTTCTCCCAGCTTAATCTGATGTATTCTTTCTTCTCGTGATATCACCATGGGTTTTGTTTTCGAGCTGCTTATGATCATCCCTCTCTTCTCCAGCTCTTCCTTCCAGACTTGCAGGTTGGATTGAAGATGTGCCTCTGATTTAGCAATCAGGGCAACATCATCAGCAAATGCCAGCTCTGAAATACAAACCTGTCTCATCTTCCAGTACCCCAATGAATACTTTCTTGTCCTGTCCTTACATGCCTTGATTAATGGTTTTAAAAAAATTGTTATTTATGATTTTTTTCAAATTTTTCGAAATTGATTGATTAATCTTCAATTAAAGAAAGTTGATTAGCAATTACATGTTTTAAATCAATCCCAGCCTTAAGATATATATATATATATATATATATATATATATATATATATATATATATATATATATATATATATATATATATATATATATATATATATATATATATATATATATATATATATATATATATATATATATATAAAACGTAATACCAGTCAAATACTGAGTATCCTGTTCATCTCATTATTTGTGAGTCAGTTGATTATAACTAATATTATAAGCATGTCACTAGCCTGTGTCCACTGTTTCATTCTCACGTGTAAACACACTTCTGTCCAAGCGACCAACAGAAAATGTTCCAAGCATCGCACTCATGGCTATTCTTGAAAGGCATGTGAAGATACCAACTGCCAAGTTGGTGAATAGTGAATAATAATTGATAAGCTCATAGAATTTTCTGAAAAAAAAAAAAAAACATGTAACAGTACAAGAAGAATATCTGCACAAAAACTGCAAAAAGATTAGAGAAAACAGGAAGAAACCTAAGTAATCAGAAAACTGATTGGGGGTTGGGATAAACTGAATAAGCTGATGCAATTTAAGCAATGAACATATGTTGTGATGTATAAGTTTCGGGATTCTTGTGAAAGTTATATGTGTATGTCTTCTATGCACATAAATGATACTGAGATAAAAGATCTCTATGTACCAACTTTCACATCACCATCATTAGCTTACTGCTCCATAAGGAGTACAGACCTTCAACAAAAACACTGTAGTAAGCTTTCCTGCCTGTGTCATCCATTCCAGATTTTTCAATGTCTATTATCCCTTTTATGTTTATCTCCAGTTCTCTTCTCCATGTATTTTTATTTTTGTCTCCCTCTATTTATCTTGCCTTGGGGATTCCAGAATGGTGACTACCATGTAATACTCTAAACTGGTTTTATTGATGGGTGTCTTATTAGTTGTCCAGCATCTTTTCTTCACATCTTGGCTGTCATTTTGATGTTCTCGATGCTTCAGAGCCTTACAGTAAACTTGACATTTGATCTGCAGATTCTTATTTTGTCTTGAACTTGATCCTTTGGATTTCCATACATTTTCCAAAGTAATGATATCGAATTTGGCTCTTGCCTTATGAGTTTTGTTTTTATATCATTATCGGTTCCTCCCCATCATGTAAAACAGATTGACACAGAAACCACAACTTCAAGAGCATGTGACTGTTTGGTGCAGGCTTCCAGCAAGAGTACTAGCTGCAGTGGTAGCTCCATGCTCTATAAGGAGCACAAAGGAAAATAATCGGTTCCTTCACGATTGTTTATATTGCTGCCAAGATGTGTGTGTAGTTTCACATGTTCCTTCAAGATTGTTTATATTGCTGCCAAGATGTGAGTGTAGTTTCACATGTGCCTTCCTCAGCTATCTGGCTATTGTCAGTCATATTTATTCTCTTTTCGCACAGAACGGCTGTGATCTCTGATCAAGAATTCTTATGTTGTCATGCATTTCATTGCAGTTGTGAGACATTTAGCCAATGTCATCAGTAACATATTGATCATCAAGCTGTTAAGCCATTGAATTCTATTTGGTTGATGTTGCTGTTTTCATAATCTAGTCAATTATGTATATACTCGTATTTGTGAAACCGAACATATGAAGACAACATATAATATATGAACAAACCTGTTATCAACATTAAGTGGTGGGCCTTTATCAGTGGCCTTCACCTTTCTTTGTAGTAAAATAACTTTTGCCATGAATGCCTGTAGGTAAAATAAGATGAACACAGTGGTGGGAAAGCTGAAATTATAAGAAGAAATTTAATTATTGTTTACTTAAACGTGACAATGGCCAGTGAGGTGTGGAATGAGCAAAAACTGGAGATTATGTCTGGACTGCACATATTGGTCTACATCACGGGTCAGCATAAGGTAGATCCTAATTTTTTTCTTTCACCTTTCAATTCCTAAAAACGCGTAGGCATTCAACAAACTTAGCATAAGTCTTCTTGTCCTGTGCCATCCGCTCAAGGTCTTTCCGTGTCTTCTTCATCCATTAATGTCTGCCTCCAGTTCTCTTCTCCATGTTTTCTTTGATCTTCCTCTACCCCTCTTACCCTGGGGGTTCTAGAATAGGGATTGTTTTGTAACGCTATCAACAGGTTTTCTCAATATGTGGCCCACCCATCTCCAGTGTCTTCTTCTCATTTCTTGTTCCACTGGCACTTGTCTAGTTCTTGTAATTAGTTCCACATTAGTGATCTTGTCATACCCCTTTAGTCCTTCTATTCTACGCAAGCATCCATTAATGAAAGTTTATAGCTTTTTGGTTGCTGTTTTTGTTGTTCTCCAAATTTCACAGCCATACAATAGGACTGACTTGACATTTGAACTGAAAATTCATTCTGGTTTTAGATCCCAATGTACTGGTAGATTATAGCGGATGGTGTGGCAAATCTTTGGGTGTGCCGGGGGAAAAGAGAAAGAATTTTAAAGATCATCAGGATTAAAGGTACTTTTTCCAAGTTTCCAATTAAAACTCGGGCGATTGCTTACAAATATTCATTTTAATCGTGAACTGCTTGAGATAGGACAGCGACCGTTTCTTTGGAACGAAGATGTAATTTTATTTGAATTTTCTACCACTCTATTTATGGAACCGCAGGAAGCACATCGTCCAGCAAAGATACAAGCTACAAATAAACTGCGCTTATTCCTAATTCCAAACATTTTGAAACAAAAAAATAGGCATGACAGTATCAAAGCTGATCTTTAGATAGCTCAGTGTTTTTTAAAGTAAAAAAAGTAAAGTTTTTAAAGTGCCTGCCACTGGTCTGTCTTCTCTTTTATTAGCTAAACTGAAAATGTATCTATCAGACACAAACAAGATTCCTGAGATCCTGTAACCAACCATCTGATTAGATGATGATCTTTGAGAGTTGTAGTTCTTTGTTTAATGTATCTGAAATTATAGAACAGGCATCGTACGGGATAGAGCAAAACTGCAGCTTGTGAAACAACTTCCTAACTCTCTACACTCCACTATGACAAGTTTGCTGAATTGATAAAAACAGGAGTAAAGAGTCAGTTTTTTAATTGTGCAGATGGAGAGGGTTCAAATCTCAGAGCAAATGAAAAATAAAACAGAAGGATGACACTTGGGAGTCATGATCAAGGTGAATCCACGCCTACAGAGTGTATTATTATTGTTTTTGTTGTTTAACTAGAAGCTGCTGAGCTTCTCACTATTTTGCAGCCAATACCAAGTTGAAGATTCCTTGGTATTATCTACACTGTAGATCTAGGCTTTTCCTGTGACTTTTCTGCCATTGCGAAACGTGTTGAGTTGAAGTCATGAGCTCCAGCTTGGCTTGCATTTTGTTTCTTCTTCTTCACACACTCTCAGACATCCACTTGAATGTTTTCAAAGAAAGCAGTAGTCAGTTTGAGGCTATTTGAATCTCCGTAGAGCTTCTCCACGAATGGTACTGGTGTCGGCCATATGTGCTTCCTCTGTTCCACATATGTTGGGCAGCTTGCATTTAAAGGATCTAGTACCAAGCTAGGAGTAAGAAGCGTGTGGTATACTGTGCATTTTCTGCCATCCAAGGGGGCCCTCCAACTATGCAGAGCTAAAATACTGGGCTCTCCAAAGGAATAGTTACATCCTACACAGAGCCACTTTACAGCTCCCCCTGCCTATCACTAGGTCCATAGTGAGATCCTTGTGGATGCAGTCAACCAGGTCAATACCAAAATGTTACACGTTGGGCTCAAGTGACTTCTCCAAGCTTAGTGTGCAATACTGGGTTCTCAATAAGTTTCACCACAAGGGAATCCCTTGAAGTGTGTGGATGATTTCAAGAGTCAATGAGGGTGTAATTAGCCTCACAGACAGAGGTTCACTTCAACATATGTACATTATAGCATTGTGCATAGCTAGTGGTCATATAAGGACTTCAGATATGCCTCCCTGAAACCACAGAGTGTCTAGAAGGTAGAAGTATCATATCATTTGTCTGATGGAGGGGGCCATGTATGAGTATCAGACTACCTCACTCTTTACTTCTCTGTTTGAAGTTTCTTAGCATCAGTAAATTCAGAACATTCTTTTTTATATCATTTATGACACATCAGAAATTAGCATTTTTGAGCAGTGCTAGACCTATCTGGCTGAATTATATATGCCATCTTACTTTTGTGTTAGTAATTTTCTATAACAGTATCATTTCTTGGTTACAAGTTTACAGGCTAAGATCTATTCTGTAGGTGTGATTAGATTAAAATCTATTCAGTAGGCTTATTTGTCTCTAAGAATTCAACAGCGAGTTCAGCCATTTCTCCTTTACTTTTTCCTGGAAAATTTAGGTTTAATTTTTAATACAAAATTCCTTATGTGACAAAACCATACATTTATAACTGATCAATAATGTTCTTTTTTAAGCCATACCTCAGTAGTTGAAAAACTTGCAAAGCTATGTCATCAAGAATGCTGAACTCAGCAAAGAAGTAAAGGAGTAAAACAGGTATAAGAGTCAGCAGCAGCACTGCTGTAAAACACACCACAATTCCTATCAAAGAGAAACAAAAGTACGTACATGTAAATATCATTGTTACTTCTTGAGGACAGCTGTATATTCAAATCAAGTTTTATTAGGTTAATAAGATATTACTAATGAGTTGTATTATCCGGTGTTGCTTGGGTTATTTCAATATAAATTGCTCAACAAACAACCAACAAAACAACATTAATAAAATAAATAACTCTGCTACTCAAACAAGGAAATGATATACCTAATCAAGGAACCAAACTACTAACCGATGCATCAAACAACCCACTTACGTGCATAGGTTACCCACTTCCTCTCTCTCTCTCTCTCTCTCTCTCTCTCTCTCTCTCTCTCTCTCTCTCTCTCTCTCTCTCTCTCTATATATATATATATATATATATATATCTTCTTCCTCGTTCGTCCTGAAAAGGACGTTGGTTGCGTTGTGTCTGTTTACAGCGAAGCTGCGATATCTGCACCTTTCGGCTGACACATCTGACTTCAGCATGGCATTTTTTGGGTTTCCCTTCCCACTTCGATCCCTACTCTCTCAGCCAGACTGCAGTGATGCAGCCTGTTTCCAGGACCACCACGTGGAGGTGGAGTAGGGTCTTGGTCAGCTCTGGTTCGCTGACCCTGACGTAAGCAGCCTAGCTATAGGTCGCTGACTGCATTCTCTATTGCTGCATCTTTGGGTCCCATATATATATATAGTTAATGCAGGTTGAAATATGAGCAAAGATAGTGAGATTGGTCGATGCTAATATTGTTGATGACACACATAATACATTGTGCTTTTCTGATGTTTCATGGCCAAAGCGGCAGTCTGCCTGTGTTATTTGTGTTATGCTAAAGTTTGTGATACAAAGTCGTCGGATATTGTGCTTACGTGTTGGAGTTCATTGAGTTAACATTAGCTGTGAATAACGAGCCATGTTTGTTGCTCCTTGTGTAATGCAATATATATTTGTCAATGTGCATACACACAGCTAAGCACCTGACAATATATATATATATATATATATATATATATCTATATATATATCTATATATATATATGTATATATATATATATATATATATATATATATATATATATATATATACCCACGGGCTGATCACCCGTTTGCCAGTCACTTCGATTATGGAAACAACAGCAAATGGATTGATTTGCCGTTGCCCTAAAGACGCCAATAGGCGTGATGGGAAACAATGGCAAAGAAAACCTATCTGCTGTTGCCCTAAGACGCCACTAGGCGTAATGGCCACTGACTGCTTTGACGGTCGGTGGCTAAGGACGGAAGAAGAAGAAGATATATATATATATATATATATATATATATATATATATATATATATATATATATATAAATATATATATATATATATATATATATATATATATATATATATATATATATATATATATATATATATATATATATATATATATATATAATGCTCCACAAACTATGTCAACGATTCAAAAGAGTTGTGATTTAATGGATCCCATCTTACTGTAACATCATCGGCAATGAAGAGGCTGACAGACTGACAAAGGAAGGTGGAAATCTACCTCAGCCTGATACAAGCGTAACTTTCGAGGAGGCAAAGAGTTTTATCAGAATCAAATAGGATGTAGAGCATCCAGGTCACACACAAAATGATGCATACTACCAGCTCAACAGAAGAGAACAAGTGGTAATCTTCAGACTCTGCATTGGCCACAACAGATTGGGATACCATCTATTCAACAAGCTAAAGATAGAAACTACCGATGAGTGTAACTGTGGCACTGATAAAATGTCTGCTGAACATCTGCTTCAAAGTTGCCCAACATATATGGAACAGAGAAAGCGCATATGGCCAACACCAGTACCATTCGTGGAAAAGCTCTACGGAGATTCAAATAGCCTCAAACTGACTACTGATTTCTTTGAAACATTCAAGGAGACGTCTACAAAAAAGAAGAATAAACAGGAATCACAAAAATCCTGTCCATTAAAATTAATAATAATATGATGAAATTAGGAATCTTAAAGTGCTTATGTGTTTGTGAGAGAAATTTGAAAACATTGATAAAATGATAGCTTACCTGTTTTAACAAGGGTGAGCAAGGAAAAGCAATATACTATATATTATACAGTTAAAAAATACAATAAGAAATTGGTATTGTGTGAGATTATGTATCATTTAATTACCCACCCCACATCATGAAAGCAACTTGGAAGCCTGGGTAAGTCATGCTTTTCGTCTGCACAGAATATAAAATATTGATTTTAAAAACTCTATCAATTGTCAACATGATTCACAAATAAAGTAAAACAAAAATAATTTTTAAATAAGTATATAGTCAGTTTACAAGTGAATGATACACCTAAGACACACAAATCATTATAATTATTTTCACTAATAAAAAGATAGAAAGTTCTTTAAAAAAAACTGAGGGAGAATTAGTTTTCTTCGCTGACAATCAATTTTTGTCACTAAAAATTAAATAATAAAACAACACTTTTCATACACATTAAAAAAATTCCTACCTATAACCAAACCGTTAAAACTGTCTATGATATCACAGACCTACAAAACATTTAGTACATTCTCTGCATCACACATAATAACTTTTTAAATTCAGAATTTTTGCTCAAGGCTTAAAAACAATAATAAAATTGGAGGTATGTGGGTTTATATTTACTTTACACCTAAACTGATATCAATAATAGGCATCGTTTTAATAAAAGATATACCGTTCAACCCTTTGATGGAATATAATTAGGATAGCCTATATGGTGTGTTTAACTCAAAATAATAATTCTGATATTAAAATATGGCATCATCTTCCTACTCTACTCAGTCCAGATAGACTAAATCAAAAACGTAAAATTTTGTGAATGCATACGTGTGTGCCCTACCCTTGCCATTACAAGAAAAAATATACAAACAAAACAATAACAAAAATAACAAAACAAAATAAACAAAAAACTCACAACTGCCACATTGTTAACAAGGTGGAGAAGGGTGGAAAAACCCAGGATGACACCCAATCCACCAATCATCGGCCATATAAAAAAGCATGACGACACCCCCTCCACTTTACAATCATACCGAGAGTGGTCCTAATATATTAATTTTTGTTCGTGTTAAATGGGATCATGTTATATGATTATTCCTCAGTAAAAGAAAAGTTGGCAAGAAGACAAAGATATCTATATACCGTTCTACTTATGCTCCAGTCTTGACCTATGGATGCGAGTCATGGGCAATGACTACAACCCACAAAAGCCAGCTCCAAACCTCAGAAGAGAGGTATCTAATAAAGGTAGTTGAAGTAACAAGAAGAGACATGGTCCAGACAATATGGCAAGGTCTCAAAACCCAGCCACTGCAGACCCAAGTAGAACAGTCCCAACTATGATGGTTTGGCCATGTCTGCAGAATAGAAGATCAGCAACCATGGCAAGTATGGGAAACTAAAAGCAGGGATCCAGATCTCAGGACGACCCAGAGTCTGCTGGAAGGACAACATTCGACAATCTCTGAAGGACCGTGGACTAGATTGGAACCAGTCCAGGAGAAAGACAGCCGATAGGATAGTATGGCGCTCTCTTTTCCAAACCTCTGCTTTCTAGGGTAGAAGAGGAACAATTCAGTAAGTAAGTAAGTTATATGGCATCATCAGATCTTTATTCAACCTTTACATTCTTATTTTATTTTTATTGTTATGTGTTAATTCTTGTTCTTGTCATATACGGTTTGGATATAGTCAGCAGTTTCCTAAGTGCATCAATTTTCAAAACTTGTTCTCATTCGAATTTCCACAGTACTATTAGATTTCATGGAAAACATGCACATACCAGAATATATTGTGGTGTTTCATTTAACACAGGAATAAAGGTTCTGTTTCCTTGATAAATCCTCAGAATGTCAAACCTGATGGGGAAAAAGATAATTCTACGATGGAGTTGTGGCATAACAAACAAAAATACTCTAGTACTTCATCACATAAAAGTTCATTCGTTCGTTCACATTTTCTGTCAGAAAGAATACAGTAACAGCAGGTACACTGAGCAGATAGGGTATGTTCTGACATATTGTTTTTAAAACAGGTAAAGAAATATGAAGTCTTTCTCGTGCATGGAACATATGGGTTGTAATGTTGATAAATAGTACACTTTATTCTGTATAGCCTATTCAACTTGTTCTTTCTTATTGTTTCTTCCAAGCTGTAAATTCAGACATTTTGTTATTATGATGTTTCACAATGAATATAGTGGGTGTATACAACCCTTTTCAATGCTTTGTAATATTTCCCCTTTTCATGCTTTTTAATATTTCTCCTTGCCATGCATTTTAGCATATGTCTTTACAATTCAGTGTTTGAGGGACTTGTATACTTATCATTATTATCATATTTTGGATGAACGTTGAAACAGCATGTGCTTGAACACATGTTTCTTCAAGGAAGCCATCGTCAATGGTGGCTTTATGCTTAATAAATACGAAAAGGCAATGATGATTATGTCCCCATGCTTCAACACTTTGTTATTTTCTTTTAAGATAGCTACATTTTATTTTTTTTTAAAAGATAATTTACATTTGCTTACTTTCCTAATCCATTCTGCCTTGTTCATGTTTATTTTGCCCTGTGGAAGATTTGTTGGCCAACATGCTGTCATTCTTGCTCTTGTGTTGATGTGAATCTGCAAAAACTGCTGCTTAATTTGTTTATAATTTTAAAATTTATAGTTCATCAATCTTCTTGAGGTCAAGTTTTTTAAGCTGCAGAAGGAGTATGGGCCACAAATGCATTTGGCTCTCAAGCAGGAAGCCAAAGCACTAAATGTGCTCAGCAGTAGTGGTTTCTGCAGCAATTATTTTTGTATAATGAGGTTACCAACCCCTTTAACAACCTCATATTTGTCATCTCTTTTGAACTGCCTAAGGGAGCAGTAGTTATTTTCTTTCATAGTCTCCTCAGAGACCCCTGGTGGGGAACAGGCAGTATAGTTTCAATTGCATACACGATTTTTATATGTTTGATATCTAACTACAATGCCCATTAAATTGATGTTTTAAGTGTAAGACAATGTCTAATTAATAACAATTTGAAATATTTCACTACTTTTGGGAGAAAGCTAACAACAAAAGGGAATAAAGGATACAATACAGCTACAGGACATCCGGTTCTTGAACTCCAACCCCTTTACGACAAAGGATCCTCCAGTTCATGTCATTGCACCAACTCGCTAATGAGCAGGTCAGGTATTTTATTCCAGTGTTGAGCCTGCTGAGTAAGTTAAGTCCTCTGGGTGTGCAAGAAAGCTCTGCAAGGCACCTCAAATAAAAAAAGTGTAAAAGAGAGACACCCCTAAAAATATGAGGGGACCACTACAAACAAACTAACAAACAAACATAGCTGAAGTCTTTAAACTTGTAAAATTTTTAAAGTTTTATAAAAAAATATACCTGTAATTTCTGAAACCAACAAATATTTGTAGCAGGGAGCTCAAAATGCACACAGCCAGAGAAAAGGAAGAACAAACTGAAATAGAGATAAAGATGATGCTGGTGATAAAAATAGACAAAAGCTGTTTTAGTCATCTTTATCATCTTATAGCTCTCTGTGAAGCACATACCTTTGATAAATTCACCCCAAGTCTACCTGTTCTGTGCCATCCGTTTCTCTTCCCATGTCTACTTTATCTTTTCATATCTGTCTCCAGTTTTGGTCTCCATGTATTTTTTGTGTTCCTCTGTTTCTCTTACCCTGGGGGGGGGGGGGGGGGGGGGGGGGGGGGGGGGGGGGGGGGGGGGGCTGGGGTTCTAGAAAAGGGACTGTCTTGTAATGCTGCTATCAACTGGATTTCTCACTGCGTCCTTCTCCTCACATCTCATTTTACCAGTACCTGGCCGGTTCTTTCCACCAGTTTCACATTGGTGATTTTGTCATTCCATTTCAATCCTTCTCTTATTTGCAAGCACCCATTTATGAAAGTCTGTTTCTTTCTGGTGGACATTTTTGTTGTTCATGTTTTACAGCCATATAAAAGGAATGCCTTAAAATTTGAGTTGAAGATTTTCACATTTTTTGTGTTGGAATTCATTTCTTTTTATTTCCATTGTTTCCCAACACCATGAAATCTTCTCTTGTCTTTTTACTCTGATATCATTGTCTGTTCCTTCAACTTTAATTACAGCTGTTACAATTAAGTCTTAAAGACTGCAATTACGCTTTCATGACAGATTATTGCTAACTAAATGGAATCTTCAACATTTCATGCAAATTACTACATCATACAAAAAGTCATTGAGCTAAACTTTATTGTGCATGTATACACATACACACACCCATTGCTTTTTGGTTTTTTTAGTTTTTTTCCCCAGAAATGACATATCTCCTAAGTCTAGCATTACCTTGTCATAATGTAGCTTTTAGAAGCACATAACTTTTTCTAAATTTACATCTTTGTTTATCATCATCATCATCATGTTTTTTTAGCTTCCTATGGATGATAGATTCACCACTGCAGATGGCCCTTTGAGCAGGCCCATGTTAAATGACAAGCTCCCGCAGTGGCAGTATCTGTACCAATTTGTTATTACAATATGGTTTCCAAGTATATGCACAACCTTATATTAATCACCTTTACGATACTCCTGTTGAAAGTAAAGACCTCTGGGGCAGTTGTGTATCAATCATCAATCAATTCCCTTTAGCTCCCCAAGGAGCATAGGCCTTCAACAAACACATGCCAAGTTCTCAGGTCTCGTGCCATCCCCTCAAGTTTTTTTCCATGTTTTCCTCATCATTTTCACCTCTGTATCCAGTTCTCTTCTCCACGTGTTTTTTGGTCTACCTCTGCCTCTCTTTCCCTGTGGATTCCAGAACAAGGACTGCCTTGTAATGCTATCAACAGGTTTCCTCAATGTGTGTCCTATCCATCACCAGCATATTCTTCTCAACTCTTGTTCCATTGGCACTTGTCTGGTTCTTGTCATCAATTCCACATTTGTGACTTTGTCATACCATTTCAGTTCTTCTATTCTACGCAAGCACCCGTTTATAAAAGTCTGTAGCTTTTTGGTTGTTGTTTTTGTTGCTTTCAATGTCTCAGGGCCACACAATAGGAGTGACTCGACATTTGAGTTGAAGATTCTTATTTTCGTGTTGGACTTGATTTCTCTTGTTCTCCATATGTTTCCCAATGCAATGAAAGCTCCTCTGCTTTTTGTATTCATTTTTTTTATATCACTGTCCCTCCAACTTTGTCTATATTACTTCCAAGATATGTGTATGATTCTACATCTTTTAGTGGTGATTCTTCAAGTTCAACCTTCTTAACATTTTTTGTATTTATTCTCATAATCTTTGTCTTTTCATGTGTACTTTCAGGCCCACTTGTTGTGACCTCTCATCGAGAATTTTCATTTTGTCTTGCATCTGACTATGGTTATGGGACAGAAGAGCCAAGTCATCTGCAACATCTAAATCATCAATCTGTTTAGTCAGACTCCACTGAATTCCATTTCTGTTGTGTGATGTCGATGTTTTCATAACCCAATCTATTCCTAGTAAGAAAAGAAATGGAAACAAGAGGCATCCCTGTCTCACTCCCTTTCTAATCCTAAACGGTTCTGTAAGTTGTCCTTCATGAAGAACTCTGCATGTCATATCTTCATAGGTCTTCTTTATTAAGTTAATGATCTTCATGCGAACTCCATAATGCCTCATCCATTTCCAAAGTGATTCTCTGTCTACACTGTCAAATGCCTTTTCATAGTCCACAAATCTGATGTATAGCGGTGAATTCCATTCCAGACTTTGTTCAACTGTTATTCTCAGTGTGGCTATCTGGTCTGTACAGGATCTGTTTTGTCGAAAACCTGCTTGTTCATCTATCAGTTGCTTGTCTATGGACTCTTTTAATCTCTCAAGGATGATTCTGTTTAATACTTTTCCTGGCACTGATAGTAACATTACTCCTCTATAATTTGTGCACTCTTGTAAATTTCCTTTCTTAGGCAACTTGACCAGATAACCTTCCTTCCATTCTGCTAGTATTTCCTTTCTCTCCCAGACTTTACCAAGCAGTTTGTATAATATCTCTGTAGAGGTATCAATATCTGTTTTGATGGCCTCTACTGGATTGCCATCTGGACCAGCTGCTTTTCCATCTTTCAGAAGCGTTAAGGCTTTCTTTATTTCTTCTCTACTTGGTCGTTCACAGCTGATTTGTAACTCCTCTTCTGCTGGCTGGATGTCTGGGGGATTAGTTGGAGCTGGTCTATTGAGAAGCTCATCAAAATGTTCTGTCCATCTCTTCATTTGTTCTTGTATATTACTAAGCAATTTTCCTTTTATGAGGCCATTTGCTTGTTTATATTCCCCTGTTAGCTTCTTTGTGTTGTTGTACAGGTCCCTCATATTTCCTTTGGCTGCAGCTTCCTCTGCTTCCCTTGACAACTCTTCAGTATACTTCCTCTTGTCCCTTTTGATGTTTCTTCTTACTTCTTTGTTTGCTTCTATGTACACTTCACGAGCTTTGCCTTTGGAGCTTCTGGTTTTGCTTCTGTTTAAATCTGCTTTCTTGTTTTCCTGTCTCCTATCTTGCTAATAGTTTCTGTTGTTATTCATGCTTTGTGCTGATGTTCTCTTTTTCTCAGAACTTCTTCACATGTCTCGTTCCATATATTTTTTACTTGTTGCTAGTGGTCTTCCTTATCTGCTTCATCTTCCAGCTGTTGGAGTACTTGGTATTTGTTGGATACTGTGATTGAAAATTGTTATCTTATTTCCTGATTTCTTAGATATCCCACATTATACTGTTGTCTATAGCTATATACTGTAGTAAATTTCTTGAGTTTTAATTTTGTTTTAGCCAACAGAAGATGGTGATCTGATACAACATCTGCTCCTCTACACACTTCTACGTCATACACTGATGACCTAAACTTCTTACTTATGCATATGTGATCAATCTGATTCTCAGTTCTGTGGTCTGGTGATATCCATGCTGCTTTATGTATTCTTTTATGTGGAAATATGCTTCCTACTACCGCTAGTTGATTTGAAGCACAGAAGTTAGCTAATAGTTCCCTATTCTCGTTCATCATACCTAATCCATGTTTTCCCATGATTTCTTCAAAGCCGGTGTTGTCCGTTCCTATTTTCGCGTTTAGGTCCCCCATTCAAATTGTGATGTCCTTTCTTTTCTTTTTGTCCAAGACATTTTGTAGCCTGGTGTAAAAGTCTTCTTTCTCAGATTCTTCTTTATCATTTGTTGGTGCATAACACTGGAATGATGAACGAAAATGGACAACGGCTCTTGGAGTTGTGTGTCCATCATGACCTCTGCGTGACAAACACCTACTTTCAGATAAAACCCCAGCATAAGGTGCCATGGAGAAACCCACGATCCAAGGACTTGCACCAACTGGATCTGATACTTGTCAGAAGGCCACTTCTCAGCTCTGTGCTCTCCACGCGCTCGTACCATATTGCAGACTGTGATACAGATCACTCCTTGGTTTGCTGCAAAATCAGAGCACAACCATGAAAACTCCATCATGTCAGACATCAAGGGAAACCACACATTGATACCAGCAAGATGTCAGACCCTGTCATGATCGCTCAATTTACTACGACCTTCAAGAAAGTGCTCAGTAGCCCACAGCATGGTGATACTGTTACAGAGAACTGGGAGCACCTGCAGAACACCATTCAAAGTACTGCACTTGCCACCTTTGGTAGGAAAACAGCGAAGCCAAATGACTTGTTTGATACTTCATCAGATGTGATGACACCTGTCATTGAAGCTAAGCGCAGTGCTGCGATTGAGTACACACGTTCACCGAGTGATAGAACACTACAGATCCTGAAGGCTAAGAGAAGCAAAGTTTAACAAACTGCTCGACATTGTGCAAATAACTACTGGCTACAGTTTAGAGAGAGCATCCAGACCACAGCGCAAACAGGCAACACTAGACAAATGTATGACGGTATAAAGAAAGCCTTTGGTCCCCCAAAAAGTAAGACGGCCCCGCTGAAAACCATCAGCGGAGAGAAGCTAACTGATAAGGGTAAGCAGATGGAGAGGTGGGTCGAGCACTAGTCTGAGCTTTACGCTAGAGAAAATACTGTCACACCTGCAGCCCTTGATGCTGTCAAATGTCTGCCAACAATGGAGGAGCTGGATACTGAACCAATATTGGAAGAACTCAGCAAGGCCATTGATAGCTTGGCCTCTGGCAAAGCACTAGGCAGCGATGGGATTCCTCCCGATTTAATCAAATGCTGTAAGAGCACGCTATTACATCCCCTGCAAAGGGTGCTGTGCCAGTGCTGGGAAGAGACAACTATTCCGCAAGACATGTGAGATGCCAAGATTGTAACACTGTATAAAAATAAAGGAGACAGAAGTGATTGCAATAACTACAGAGGCATCTCTCTTCTTAGTATTGTTGGTAAGGTTTTTGCCAGAGTAATCTTAATGCGACTACACATGTTAGCTGAGCGCATATATCCAGAGTCATAGTGTAGATTCCGAGCTGGTAGATCACTGAT
This sequence comes from Oreohelix idahoensis, assembly GCA_024509875.1. NCBI lineage: Eukaryota > Metazoa > Mollusca > Gastropoda > Stylommatophora > Oreohelicidae > Oreohelix > Oreohelix idahoensis. Next base: position 239,986 of record JAMPIV010004497.1, read on the forward strand.
CAACAACAGACATGATCTTTTCTCTCCGCCAGCTTCAGGAAAAATCAAGAAAGCAGAAAAGGCCTTTATATATTGCCTTTATAGACGTCACAAAGGCATTTGACCTGGTTAGTTGGGATGGACTCTTCAAAATCCTCCTGAAAATAGGCTGCCCTGCTAAATTGCTGGAAATGATCAAGTCATTCCATGAAGACATGAAGGGAACAGTCCTATATGCTCGAAGCACATCACAGCCCTTTGACATATGCAGTGGCGTTAAACAAGGCTGCGTTCTGGCTCCAACCCTCTTTGGAATCTTCTTTGCCTTACTCTTGAACCATGCATACAGAGATGCAACTGAAGGAATATGCCTTCACACTATGTCAGGTGACCGTCTGTTCAATCTCGCAGGGCTGAAGGCAAAAACAAAAATCAGAAGGGCCACTATAAGAGACTTGTTATTTGCTGATGATGCTGCAGTCGTCACTCAAAGCCAACAGAAGCTTTAGAGCTTGATGAATCGCTTCACCCAAGCATGTAAGGACTTTGGCCTCACAATAAGTCTGAAGAAAACAAATGTGCTGAGTCAAGATGTGGGTGCTGCATCAGTTATCACTATCGATAACTATGAGTTGGCAGTGGTGCAACCACTTCACATACCTGGGGTCTACCATCAATGACAAACTCTCTCTGGACACAGAAATTGACAGCCGCATTGGCAAAGCTGCAGCTACCTTTGCCCGCCTCACATCGTGTGTTTGGGGAAACTCCAAACTCACAATGAAGACCAAAGCTGCGGTATATAACATCTGCATCACCAGCCCACTTCTGTATGGCAGCGAGATGTGGACAACCTATGCTAAGCAAGAAAGAAGGCTCAATACCTTCCATCTACGGTGTCTACTCCACATCCACGGCATTTCGTGGAAAGAATAAGTGACAAATGTCGAGATGTTGTCACGTGCTGGCCTTCAAAGCATGTATACACTGCTTAGACAGCGCAGACTACGCTGGCTTGGCCATGTCCGCCGCATGGAAGATGATCGCATCCCAAAAGATATCTTATACGGACAACTGGCAGATTCAAAGATGTGTGTAAGAGAGACATGAGGGCACTGGACATAAATCCAGCAAACTGGGAGAATGAAGCTGCCTTTCACACAAAGTGGCGATGCTATCTGCGGCGCCACCTCAGATTGGGCGAAAAGAAGCTCACACAGCAAGCAGAAGAGAGGAGAAAACGTCGAAAGGAACACCAGGGAAATAAACAGATGAGGGCTGTCACCTCAGGGGCACATTCCCATAGTCAGTTATGACTGAAGGGGCTATTATTATTTTAACACTGGATGATGTTTATATTTATTTTCTTTTTGGCTGATTTACACATTGCTGTTACAATTCAGGGTCCTATTGCTTCCTATTCTATGTGCCTTCTGTGCTTCCCTAGACAGCATTAGAGCCACCCTTTCACTGTGGTGGGCACTTTCCTCCTCATGTCCTGAGAACAACACCATTTCTCCTGTGATCAATCTGCGCCTCTCTATGCCCTTCCACCATGTCTCGCAGAGACCCAGGATATCAATCCTGTAATTTGTCATTTCTGTTGCTACCTGTGCAGTTTTCCCTTGTTCATATAGAGTGCGAACACTCCAGGTGCCAATCCTAGAGATTTTCCTAGACGAAAAATGGCTGGTCGGCAACCTAGACTCCTTTCAGCTTTCTCTGGGTTGCCTTATGCGCCTCCTCTCCAAAGGACCTTCTTCTGTCTTGGGCGGCTGAGTTGATTTATATTCTGTATTTGGCTTGTCCATGTTTGTCGAAGTTTTATGGTAAAATGTTTTTTTACGGGATGGGGTAACCAGCCCCATGCCCAACCCTCCTTAGTCACTTTTTATGACATGCATGGCAGGGTACAGTGTTACTATTCTTTGCTTCTCTTTCGGGCCCCGGTAACACACAGGTGAGTTGTGCTTATGCAACACATATAAAGTTCAATAATAATTCACACTGGCAGCAATTAAGATGCAATCGACAGTAAACAAGGTAAGCTAATTAAGTACATACCACTGATGATTATGACAAGGTCAGTGTCATACTGGCTAATGTACTGTTGTGTGAATTCTGCATAATGTATTAGGTACATAATAATGGCTGTACACATCACAAGCAGCACCCCAATCTGCAAAATTGTAATTGTTATATTAGCATCAACATAGTTCCATCACTAAGATGGTTAAGATTTGTAATTTAGCATTAACACCGAGTTTACTGGGCACCAATGAGATGTGATTTCTTAAAAGGACATAGACAAATATTACAGACAACTAACAAATATAATGATGATTGCTGCTGAGAAAAGGGAGACATATTATCACGATGAAGGTAATCAAAATTAGTTGGACATGTTCTGAAAAGAGGAAAATTGAAACACATTATAACAAAAATCAAGAACATATTAAGGAAGAAGGAATGGGGAAAGACAGTGACAGAAAATACAAGGAGGACTGGCTGCATGATATGGGAGGAAGTCATCAAAATACCATATTCCCCACTAAATAAGACACACTTTTTTTTCCCTCAGAATTCCATCTAAAATAGCCCCCTGCATCTTAAAAAGAGATAATCATGGCTATCATAAAGGCACATGTTGTAATCTTGTGTATTTAAACTTTCATGTGATTAAAAAGTTGGGGTAACGAATGATATGGTATTATCATCATCATCTCAGCCCGTAACCCGTCATGGGTCGTAGGGGTGCCATGGTGGAAGCATCAGCAGACAGGGTCCTCCACTGCTCTCTATCCTCAGCAATGCGTACAAGTGTGGAAAAACCGTGTCCTGCCCATTCTTTGATGTTATCAGCCCAGGATTTTCTCTGCCTTCCTCTTCTCCGTTTACCTTCGACTGTTCCCTGAAGGATCGTTTTCGAAAGGGAGTCATGACGAGTTACATGCCCAAACCAGGCAAGCTTTCGACGTTTCACTATTGACAAAAGTGGTTCTTGGTGGCCTGCATAGGTGTTTATCTTCTCTCTAACATAGACATTTGTTTTGTGCTCTTTATAGCAAATGCGCAAAATTCTTCTATAACATTTATGCTCGAAAGCCTGAATCCTTCGCTCCGTATCTGCAGTGAGTGTCCAGCCCTCACACCCATACAAGAGAATAGATAATACAAGTGATTTGTATAATTTGATCTTCACAGGAAAACTGATGTTACTTTTCCATATCACATTCAACCTTGTCATGGCAGCTGAGGCCATCTCAAGTCTTGTCTTGATTTCTTTAATTGATCTTCCATCACTACATATAGTGGACCCGAGATATTTAAAGGTGTTAACTTCTTCTAACGTTTGCCCATTTAACGTAATGTTGGTCGGAACATGTTTCTTATGGCTATTCACCAATATCTTGCTTTTTTCTATATTAATTTCCATCCCATACGTTCTTGTTACTTTCTCCAGTCTAGAGGTAAGGTCTTGAAGTTCTGATTCTGATCCAGCTATCAGATCAATATCATCAGCAAAACGTAGGTTGCACAGAGGTCGGCCTCCAATCGATATGGTTGATTTATAATCGTAGAGAGCCTCCTGCATAATATGTTCTAGATATATATTAAAGAGCACTGGTGACAGGATACATCCTTGGCGAACTCCTACAGTTGTTTTGAAAAATTCTCCAATGTCGTTGCTTACAAAAACAGCACTGCTTGCGTCCTTGTATAGTGCTTCAATGATATCTATGATGTTGGTATCAAAATTGAATTTTCTCATTACTTGCCATAAGCCTTCATGCCAGACTCGATCGAAGGCTTTTGTGAAATCGATGAAATTATGGTATAAATCGTGTTGATGTTGGAGATGTTTTTCGATAAGTAATCTAATATTGAAGATTTGTTCTGAGGTACTTCTTTTTGGTCTAAAGCCAGCCTGTTCCTCTGACAAGATTTCTTCTGATTTCTGTTTTATTCTGTTCAAAAGTATCCTTAACATTACCTTACTTGGATGACTAATAAGGCTAATGGTTCTGTAGTTCTTGCACATTTTTAGATTTCCTTTCTTTGGAAGCGGTATTACTAATGACTGCGTCCATTCTTTTGGCCATTTTTTTGTACTCCATATCTTCTGGCAAATTGTTGTCATGATTTTTACTATATCTGGTCCTCCATATTTCAAGAGCTCTGCTGGGATATTATCCACACCCGGTGACTTCCCTCCTTTCATCGAACATATAGCCTCTTCCACTTCTTCCCGTAATATTGCTGCATTTCCGAGTTCCCTGATTTCGCACTTAATGTTGTTTAATATGCCTAAGTCAGTGTCAAGTTTACAGTTATATAATTCTTTACAATATTCTGTCCACCTTCTCGTTACAGCTGTTTTTTCATTGAGCAGAGCCCCATTGCTATCTTCTATGACAGTTACCCTGGGCTGTTGAGGTTTTGATAGTTTTCTTAATGTGTCAAAAGCTGCCTTGCTGTTACCTTTTATTAGCCCCGTATTAATGGACTCACATTGATCAGCTACCCATTTTTCTTTGGCCTGTTTCATTTTCTTCCTAATATTTTTGTTCACCATACTGTATTACCATGCTGCTTCAGGAACCTCTTTCTTAACCTTTTTCATTTCCCGCCGTGTATCACATAACTTTAGAATGTCATCTGTAACCCATGGTTTGTTTATTTTCTTTCTTTTACCAAGTATTTCTGTTGCTGATTCAATGAGCACGTCTTTCATGTTCTCTGTGATTGAGTTGATATCATCCTCCAAAAAGTTGAGAGCTGCGAATTTTCCTCCAACAGTTGCCTCAAAGATTCCAGCGATTTCTGGATCTTTCAGTTTGTCTAAATTGAATCTTAACTGAGAACATCTGTTTTGATTATAGTTCTTTTTAAGTTTAAGCTTGAGCGTCATCAATACCATGTCGTGATCACTACCAATGTCGGCGCCAGGAAAAGTCCTAGTCTTGGCTTTATTAATACTGGACTTGAATCTTTTGGATACAAGAATAAAATCAATTTGGCCATGTATCTCAGTTTTTGGGGCATGCCACGTTGTTCTTCTTGATAACTTATGAGGAAATAGTGTATTTGCAAGGGTTAGTTTTATAGTTACTGGCAAATTCTAGTAGCCTTAGTCCTCGATCGTTGGTTTCTCCTGTCCCAAATTTCCCCACTGTACCAGCCCAGTGACCGTATGCATCTGGCCCTATTTTAGCATTCCAATCACCTAACACGATGAGAAGATCTTTCTTTGGAATTTTCTTAATTGCTTCATCCAGATTGTCATAAAATGTATCAATTGCCTCATCCTCATAGTCAGTAGTGGGGGCATATACCTGTATGATGGAGATGTTCTTTGGATGTGCTGCAATACGAATGGTGATAAGCCTGCTATTTATTGGGGTGCAGCTGATGACAGAGTTCAATCTATCTTTATGTACGATAAAACCTACTCCATGCTGATGTTTAAACTCATCTCCACTAAACCAAATTTTGTGACCATCATCCGTTATTGATTCACCTAATCCTGTCCATCTGACTTCTGCTAGGCCCAGGATGTCCCACGAGTATCTAACAAGTTCATGCGTTAGTTCTTTGACTTTTCCACACGCATATAGCGTGCGTACATTCCAAGTTCCAACAACAAAGCTTTCTCTTGGAAGTTTCAAAACAGGTGTTTGTACCCCATTCGCTGACTTATCACTCTCAAGGATTTCAGTGGGCAAGAGGTTTGCTTGGCGGTGCCCATCTCCTCTCCAAGTATCCTTGCAGGTATTATAAATCAATTCTTTGTGTAACAAAATGCTTTGATTTAAAAATGAATTCAAATTTTTGTGATATGTGCAATGAATGCTGTTATTTTAAATAGATAAAAGCCATATTAAATGTGCAATGTAATAACCAAGTTCAACTAATGTATCATTACTTTTTTACTGAAAAATCTCATTAAATTAAGGGCATGTCATGTGTGTTATAATCAAAGGTGATAATGTTTAAGGTAAAAACAGTGGCATCTGTGATGGATGAGTTGAAACTTGAAACTCGTTATATGGTTCCAGTGGTATTTGTGATGGGTGAGGGGACATGCATGCTGATGAGAGTAGGGGTATTTGTGCTGAGTGATTTATTCATCCTGATGACAAAAGTGGATTTGTAATGGGTGAGGTGACATTCATGCTGATGAGCTTAGTGGCATTTGCGATGGGTGAGGTGACATTCATGCTGATGAGCTTAGTGGCATTTGTCACGGGCGAGATGACATTCATGCAGATGAAGCAGTGGGATTGTGAAGGGAGAATTGGCAATCATGCTGATAATAGTAGTGGCATTGGTGATGGGTGAGATGACATTCATGCTGATGAGAATACTGGTATTTGTGATGGGTGAGATGACATTCATGGTTATGAGAGTAGTGGCATTAGTGATGGGTGAGATGGTATTCATGCTGATGAAAAAACTGGTATTTGTGATGGGTGAGATGGTATTCATGCTGATGAGAATACTGGTATTTATGATGGGTGAGATGACATTTATGCTGATTTGAACAGTGGTATTTGTAATGGGTGAGATGACATTCATGCTGATGAGAATAGTGGTACTTGAAATGACATTCATGCTGATGAAAGTAGTGATATTTGTGATGGGTGAGTTACATTCACACTGAAAGAGTAGTGATATTTGTGATTGGTGAGATGACATTCTTACTGATGATAGTAATAGTATTTGTGATGGGTGAGATGACATTTGTGCTGATGAAATTGTATTTGTGATGGGTGAGATGACATTCAGCTTATGAGAGTAGTGGTATTTGTGATGTTTGAGATGACATTCAGCTTATGACAGCAGTGGTATTTGTGATGACTGAGATGACATTCAGCTTATGAGTAGTGGTATTTGTGATGGATAAGATGGTATTCATGCTGATGAGAGTAGTGCTATTTGTGATAAAGTAACATACCTAAAGGCAGTGATGGTTTGTGTGCTGGTGGACATAAAACAATGCTGATGTATGTAATGATATTTGTAAAGATATGATTACATTCGTGCGGATGAGAATGGTAGTTTTTTTGTGAATGATGAGATGACATTTATGTCATTCATGCTGATGAGAATAGAGCATCTGAGATAGGTGATATGATATTTGTGCTGACAAAAGTAGAGGTATTTGTGGAAAGTGAGATGGAAATTTATGTTGATGACAGAAGTGGTGTTTGTGATGTACAAGACAATATTTATGCTCATGCGTGCTATATCACTTGCGATGGTCGAGATGAATTTCATGGTGACAGTTGCAGTATAAATGCTGAGTGTGGTAGTGATCAAGCTGAGAATGCATGTTTCACATTAAGAATGGTAATGTTTGTGCTTAGTATTTTGGTGTGTGGTGGTGTTTCTCAAATTTGAGTGCTCGGGATGTCTATAAATGTGGACATTGAAAAGACATTGCCCAAATCTTTGCATGAGAACAACATGAAAAGGAAGGAAAGATCTGTTAAACCACACAGTCATCACCCATTCTACGGTTTTCTGGCATAGACATATACTAGAGAAGTGAGTTTCATGTTCTTGAGATACTGAATGTGTTGTGATAAATATTACTAGGTTGAAACTATGTACATACGACTATGTGTAACATTTTAGGCACATTTAAAGTTTGAGATTAGAAACTACACATACAACATTTATTGTGATGGGCAATCACTTTAATTTACTCAATTACAAATAATTGGGAGGGATAGATGATGATATGATCAGGTATTGGCAACTGAAAATTTTATCTGGAATTATTGTGACACATGTCGAGGTATTGTCACGTGCTGGCCGTCAGAGCATGTATACACTGCTTAGACAGCACAGACTACGCTGGCTTGACCATGTGCGCCTCATGGAAGATGATCGCATCCCGAAAGATATCTTCTACGGACAACTGGCAGATGGCAAAAGAACAGTTGAGCGACCGCAGCTGAGATTCAAAGATGTGTGCAAGAGAGACATGAGGGCACTGGAAATAAGTCCAGCAATCTGTGAGGATGAAGCTGCCGATCGTGCCAAGTGGCGATGCAATCTGTGGCGCCACCTCAGATTGGGCGAAAAGAAGCTCTCACAGCAAGCAGAAGAGAGGAGAAAACGTTGAAAGGAACATCAGGAAAATAAGCAGCTGAGGTCTGTCACCTCAGTGGAGCATTCCTATAGGCAGATAGGACTGAAGGGACCATTATTATTATTATTATTAATCCTAATTATAACTCACCAGAGGTCGAAGTTGATATTTTTCTTCATTAAAAAAAAAAAGAACGTGTTGGATGACTAAGAAAGGTGATGACGTATTTTGATTATTACTGCATGAATAAAACAATTGTTCTGAACATATGATGATGAGTGTGGAGTGTCTAGAGATTAGAAATCACACCTCATATTTAGCTCATATAACTTTCCATTCTTACCCAGTATAAAACATTTAACTGAACACAAGCCAAAGCAACAATTCTTGTTGGATACTTGAAGAAAGGGAAGTTAGTAAAGTATCTAAGCTTCATGCTAGCTTTCCTGCAAGAAAAAAATGATTAATATTACCAATAGTAAATTTTGAACAAACTAAGCACAATGTTCCAAAATTATGGGACATAGGTACATCACTGTCAGTCCCAAAATAAATGGTCATTTGGTGCCACATTCTATGATCAATGAACCAAGAGACAACCCTCTTGTCTATAGATTGTTAGTTTTTTATTTACTCTATTTGGACTGAGTTGAGTGTGGAGACGATGCCATATTTTGATATCAGAAATAAAAATCCTTATTTTGAATTAACTGCACTATACATCCTAATTATAACCCATCAAGGGTTGAACAGGATTTTTGTTCTTATAAACAAAAAATGTATTTGTAGGAACAGCTGAAACTTTTAAAAAGAGAGGTCATACGATCAAACAGGTCACATAAATCACCCAAGAACAGTTGACAATTTTAGGAAGAGAGGACATGCGATCAAATAAGTCACATAAATCACCCAAGAACAGCTGGAACTTTCAGGAAGAGAGGACATATGATTAAACAGGTCACATAAATCACCCAAGAACAGCTGGAACTTTTAGGAAGAGAGGACAAATGATCAAACAGGTCACATAAGTACCCAAGAACCGCTGAAACTTTTAGGAAGAGATGACGTACGATCAATCACCCAAGAACAGCTGAAAATTCCCAAAATGCTTCAAATAAGGGTGAAAGGATAATGAAAGAAGAAGAAGGACTATTAATAACAAAAACTAGTTCTATAAACATGACATCACACCGGGAAAGCAATTACAACAAACACTGTAAGTAGAAGAATTACCACAGTTTTTTTTCATATATGTATTTGCATAGACTTATTGTTCTAACTGGATATATTTATTGCTTGGGTATGAGATACTGTTGTTTTGCTCTAATTACTGTTAAAAATTTAAGTACAAAGAATTAACATCAGATCTTCTTGAAAATTAACACCCAATAATAAAAATACTTTTGAAATCTGCACGCAATGAAATATTTGTGAAACTTACATTTGATCAACAAATGTCTGTGAAGAATTGTTAATTATAAATTTCTGATTGAGGGACCCTGGCTTCAGATATTTCTTCAGCTGAAATTTCCTAAGCACCCATCGCACGTGTTCTTCTTGGTGAGGTCTGACGGCACTTTCCAAGCCCTGTCACAGAAAAAGTGGAAAACTCAGAAGAATGGCAAGAGAAATGTGGTAGAAATGCAAGGACAAAATAACTTCATGTAGAGGCCAACAAAATCTTCCACTGTGCAAAACAAACATCACAAAAGCTAAAACAGATGAAAAGAAAAAAAAAAGAAAAAAAGTTGCATTTACCTTATCTTTTCATAAAACATGTTTTCATTAACTTCCTGTATGGTTTTTTTTATGTTTACTTTTCGCTTTAAGACTGTTAATCAAGATATCGCAAGATGTTTCTTACATGCCCACCGACCGATATATATCCTAATTGTACCTCATAATATTTTTCAATGTAAAAAGAGAACAGATCAGGTAACATTATACACCCTTGCCTAACACCATGTTCACTTCCTGATGTAAATTTACTGTTTTGTTGTCAAATTTTACAGCTGCTGTTAGGTAGGAACAAGTGTTTTTATTTTGTTCGTCATAATTTGTTTCCACATTTCTACAGTTAATAGGAGTGGCTAAAAGGTAGGGTACCCGCCTCTAATTCTAAAGGAACCAGATTTGGTTTCCAGTAAAGGGAATATATTTTATGGTCCTAATGATGTTATTACCCCCCACACACACACCCCATCCCCCCTCATCTCCCTGGGTAATGAGATTGGATGACTAGCCTTCTCAGACACGGGCGAAAAAATAGGAAGTCCCCAAATAGGAAGTACCGTGTGCAAGTTGCACACTTTAAAAATCCCTCAGCAGTTGGAAATCATAAAGAGTAGGACATATGACTGGTGCCCTGACAACATTTTCAAAATTAGGAAAAACCTACCTGCCACAAAAATATTGATAGAATGTGTGATTCGTATATACACAAATTGGGATCCTCGACGGTGCTATGGGGTTCGTGCAATGTGTTGAAATCCTCCTTGTGTGATCTAAGGGAGGAGATGGGAGCACTGATAGAGTTGTCCGTGTGCAATGAAGACGGTAATTAAAACCAAACCAAAACAGGGTAATCTGTTACAGGAATCTCAAAATGTCGTAAACAGGCATGTTCTCACAAACATAAAATGTCATAAACAGGCATGTTCTCACAAACATAAAATGGAGCATCTGTTCTCACAAACATCAAATGGGGCATCTGTTCTCACAAACATCAAATGGGGCATCTGTTCTCACAAACATCAAATGGGGCATCTGTTCTCACAAACATCAAATGGAGCATCTGTTCTCACAAACATCAAATGGGGCATCTGTTCTCACAAACATCAAATGGAGCATCTGTTCTCACAAACATCAAATGGAGCATCTGTTCTCACAAACATCAAATGGAGCATCTGTTCTCACAAACATCAAATGGAGCACCTGTTCTCACAAACATCAAATGGAGCATCTGTTCTCACAAACATCAAATGGAGCATCTGTTCTCACAAACATCAAATAGAGCATCTGTTCTCACAAACATCAAATAGAGCATCTGTTCTCACAAACATCAAATGGAGCATCTGTTCTCACAAACATCAAATGGAACACCTGTTCTCACAAACATCAAATGGAGCATCTGTTCTCACAAACATCAAATGGAGCACCTGTTCTCACAAACATCAAATGGAGCATCTGTTCTCACAAACATCAAATGGAGCATCTGTTCTCACAAACATCAAATGGAGCATCTGTTCTCACAAACATCAAATGGAGCATCTGTTCTCACAAACATCAAATGGAGCATCTGTTCTCACAAACATCAAATGGAGCATCTGTTCTCACAAACATCAAATGGAGCATCTGTTTGTGACAGTGCTTGACGGCCAAGTCATCTAGTTCCTAGACTCGCTGTCGCAAGAGATGTTTTATTTCTAGATGATTTATCTTCAACCCAGGTTTCTTAATTCTCATGTGTGGTGAAGACTTTTCAACTTTAGTGACACTATCTACTTTTATTACTCAGTACCAGCAACACTGTTTGTCATATGTAGGGCAGGCAATACTGTTTTCCTTATACAATGTACTGGCAATACCATTTTCATATGCAGAGCATGCAAATTCTGTTTTCGTACAATGTTTTGGCAGTACTGTTTATAACATACAAGGCAATACTGTTTTCTGTAATGAGCGGGCAGTACTGTTTATCATATACCAGGCAAACAATACTGGTTTCTGTAATGTGCTAGCAGTCCTGATGTAAGCAAGGTCACTTTCAACTAACGATCAGTGAATAAGTTCAAGCTGGTATAAAAATGAATGTATACCTTTATTAATTGACTACACATTCTGATACTTTCATTATAGTTCATTAGTACAGATTCTTGAGTGGTGTATAAACCATACATCCCATGAAATAGCACACTACAAAGTAGACCTGAAAGATGTTGACAACCCAACCGACTTCGCTGATCCCGTCTCAAAAAACTATTTCATTCCTTTTCTTTCCGGTCTTAGCTATGTTGTTTTCCCATACTAGATTTGATGACGTCATTTCTTTACGACTAGTGTAAAAGTAACTAGCTAGTCTGTAATACAATATTCTAGTTAATAATAGTAGCGCTATTCGCTCTTAAGTAGTAGGAATATTCTACCTGTCACATGTTCTCACAAACATCAAATGGAGCATCTGTTCTCACAAACATCAAATGGAGCATCTGTTCTCACAAACATCAAATGGAGCATCTGTTCTCACAAACATCAAATGGAGCACCTGTTCTCACAAACATCAAATGGAGCACCTGTTCTCACAAACATCAAATGGAGCACCTGTTCTCACAAACATCAAATGGAGCACCTGTTCTCACAAACATCAAATGGAGCACCTGTTCTCACAAACATCAAATGGAGCATCTGTTCTCACAAACATCAAATGGAGCATCTGTTCTCACAAACATCAAATGGAGCATCTGTTCTCACAAACATCAAATTGAGCACCTGTATTATTTAACCTTCCTTTCTTCTTTGTCTTTCAGTTCCATGTGGAGCACAGACTTTCATTTAGGTCATGTCAACCTCTCTTCTACTTTTCCATCAGTTCAAGTTGTCTCCACATCTTGATTACTCTTTTTAACATATATCTCCAGTTCTCACTGTGTTTTTTTAAGACCCTCTCTATTTTTTTCACGCTTGTGATGCTATTAGTTGGTTTCCTGAATCCAACACTAGCATATTTTCCTCAGCTATTGTTATAATAGTATTTGTCTCGTTCTTCCCATAAAAGCCACATTAGTTATCCCATCATACCATTTTTATCCTTCTATTCTACACAGTTACCAAGTTATGAACATCGGTAACTTCTTGGGGTTTATTTTGTTCTCATGTTTCAGAGCCAAACAAAACAAAAAAGCAGAACTGTTTTTGTGACTTTTGTTTACTGTGAGCACATGATCACTACTGTTACATAATAATTTTACGTGATGACCTCTTTCACGCAATCATTTTCTGAGATCACCACTTTCATATAATGTTTTCTGTGATGTCCTAGGACATACAGTTACTAGAAACATAAAGATATTATGGACAGAAAGATACTATGGACAGAAATAGTCTAAGGATTCTTATTTTTGTGTTGAACTTGATTTCTCTTGAACTCCATATGTTTCCCAATGCAACATAAGCTCCTCTTACATTTTTGTATTCATTTTGATATCACTGTCTGTCCTTTAGACTTTGTCTATATTTAGCTGCCAAGATATGGGTATGATTCTACATCTTGTAGTGGTGTTATCATTTCTTGCATTTATTCCCATTATCTTTTGTCTTTTCCCTGTATATTTTCAGAACCACTTGATGTGACCTCTCATTGAGTATTTTCATTTTGCCTTGCGTCTGATTATAGTTATGGGACAAAACAGCCAAGTCATCTGTAAAATCTAGATCATCAAGACAGAAAGATGCTGATGGTAAACAGATACTAGGGGCTAAAAGATTTAATAAGGACACAGATACTAGAGACAAGTGACAGATTGATACTATATACAAACAGATAAAAGTTTCAGAAAGATACTATGGACAAACAGATACCAGGGACATATATACCAGGGTCAGAAATACACTAGTGAAAGACAGATATCAGGAAACCCAAAAAATGCCAGAGAAAAAAAAAATACCAGAATAAAGAGGCTGAATTTAGAAAAATGCCAGAGACACCTTGCCAGTCACAGATATACTTGTTACAGAAAGATACAAGACATGAAGATATCAGAGATAGAAGATAAACCAAATACACAAACTGACCTTGATACAGTATGTTTTGCTGGTGTGACACCTCCACAGGATGTGGAAGCTGTATGCAATGAGCACCATGTAACATAAAATTATAGGTAGGCCTTGCATAATTTGGTAAGCATATGTTAGGTTCACAGCTGTAGTGGCATTGAACTGAAGAATATGGAATACATCATGCCAAGATCGTTCTCTAACATGAGCTTTCATAAATGAATACGCATAACATAAAGCAGACCAAGCCTAAGATTTATGGCTACTATATAATATTTAACATAAATTCACCTATTTATCTTTGCAATATGCCATTGTAAAAAATATATTTAAATTTTGGTAAAAAGTAAGATGGTTAAAATATTTTGGCAATATCTTTTTTTTTAAATAACACTGTGCTGGAAACCACAATAAAAGGAAGAGTTGAAGGCAAATGGACAAGAGAGAGACAGATCTATAAGTGGGAAGATAACATCAAGAGATGGATGGAAAAGAATCTGTCAGAGTGTTACATCAAGATAAGAGACAGAAGGCATTGCAGATCTATTGCAGCCAACATTCATTGTGAAGATAGCGACTAATGATGATGAACAAAGCGATAGTAAAGAGAGAATGTGCAGATGGACAGGACATACCACAGGTACAAAATCAATTAGTTTAACCAGACATGCCCTCAATTGAAACCCATGGGGGAAGAGAAAAGTGCCAAAGAAAAACCTGGAGAAGAATGGTAGAGAAGAAAGCCAAAGCAGCCTTGACTTCATAGCCAGACTGAAGAAGAGTGCCAAAAATATACACCAGCGAAGAGCAAACACTGTTATTCTATATTCCAAACAGAACAATTTGGAATCATCAAATGGGTTTGATGATGATCATGTTGATGATAAATACCAAAAAGCAAAATGGTATCGTGGTATTTTATAGATGTGAAAAAACAGGCATCTACAAATGGATGTTTCAGCAGAATTTTGTTTCTTTTTAAGTTGCTTGTTAGTTGGTCATAACACTGGATCATATTCAACACTGTTTTCCTTTTGGCAGTTTTGAATGTTGCTGATATTAGTCTGGTGACTATTGCTTTCAATTCTATAAGTGCCTTCTGTGTTTCCATTCACAGCTTAAAGTCAGACTTCACCATGATATGTGCTTTTTTTTTTCTCATGTCTTGAGGATAGCACTATTTCTTCTGTTTTTATTTTCTTCCTTTCTATTCCCTTCTGTCCTGTTTGGCAAAGTCCTAGGATGACAGATTTTTAGTTTCTCTTGTCTACTGCCACCTGTTTGGTTCTTCCTGCTGTGTTTAGTGTTTGGACATCAAGTGACAAATCTATAAGTGTTTTTAACTGAACACAGATGAGGTAACCAACCCCTAAGAATAACTCATCAAGCAAAAAAAAACTGAGAAAACTGACCTCAAGTGTAACCCATTAATTATTAAGAGAATTTACAGGAACAGAATAGGGTATGGCCAAAGAAGACATGGAGTCAAGTCACAGGGCCAGAAATGAAGGATGTAAAAACTGGCAGATGGCTAGTTTATCACTAGACTAGGCATAAAAATGAGCAGAAAGTAAATAACAGATAGACTGACTGACTTATTTAACTTTCTTCTAACTGCTCACATTCATTTTATCATTCAAGTCTTTTTAAATGGTACTACTCCAAATTTTAAATACTTACAGCAATCTGAACTCCCAGAAGTGTAGAGTTAGCATTCTCTTGTACATCTTGAAATACCTGAATAATATTTAGATATAGCCTGTGAAGTAAAGTTTGTGGACAGCAACATTAGTTTAATCAGTTGATTCATTAATAACACAAACAACACAGACTGAATGCATGTGTTTAAAATTGGGATAAAAAGCAATTTAGAAACAGCAAATTAAGTGATAATACAGCCAGACTGCACTGAAAACTGCTACAAAGTACTAAGACATATGAAGGCACTAAAAGAGGGGTTTTCCCCCTCATATCTACTGCTTTCAGTAAAAAAAAAATTCATTCAAGAGTAAAAGAAACAAAGACCTAGATATTCTAAGAGCAAAACTGTTTTTTAAATTTATGAAAAAATATTGCATTCAACTTCTGCGTAGGTTATAATTATGATATAAATATAGTGTGGCTCATTCAAGATAATAATTTGTTTTCTGATATCTGAATATGGTATCATTTCGCACCTCCAATCAGTCTAAAAGAGTAAATCAAGAGTTTCAAATTGTGTGAATGTGCGTGTGTGTGTGTCCCCTCAACTTTCCCAAAATGGCAGCCTCTCACACTTGTCATGTTGTTAACAAGGGGGGAAGAGAGTGGGAAAACCCAGGGTCTCTGGGATGACATTCAATTCACTATTCATCTGTCATCACCAATATGCATTACGAGAACCTCACCAGACCCTAACTTTCCAAGCAGACCGTCACCAATCCTTACATATTAATTTTTCTTAGCAACACTTTGCATGTTATGTTGGTTAGTCATAAGTTGAGATACAGAACGCACCGCATGATCCAACAATATCCATGGGAATGTAGAGACCAACAGACGCCAAAGAAAGATTGAAAACGACCTCAAACTGATACAAGTGTACCATATGAAGCGACCAAAAGACTTATCAGGAGCAGATAATGAAACAAAGCAAGAGAGACAACATCACCAGTTTAACAGACAAGAATATAAGTACTAACCTTCAAACTTTGCACGGACTACACTGGAAT
Source organism: Oreohelix idahoensis (assembly GCA_024509875.1). Classification (NCBI taxonomy): domain Eukaryota; kingdom Metazoa; phylum Mollusca; class Gastropoda; order Stylommatophora; family Oreohelicidae; genus Oreohelix; species Oreohelix idahoensis. Next base: position 256,549 of record JAMPIV010004497.1, read on the forward strand.
GAGATACCATCTGTTCAACAAGCTACAGATATGATGAATGTGTATGAAGATAAAATGACTGCTCAACTACTGTTGTGTGAGTGCCCCGCATATCAGGAACACAGGACGTGCATATAGCGGTCACTGGTACCAGTCTAGAAAAAGGTATATGGAGATATCAACAACCACAGGCTGACCAGTTTTATTATTGCATATAGCAGTCACTGGTACCAGTCTAGAAAAATTATATGGAGATGTCAACAACCACAGGCTGACCAGTTTTATTCTTGCATATAGCAGTCACTGGTACCAGTCTAGAAAAATTATATGGAGATGTCAACAACCACAGGCTGACCAGTTTTATTCTTGCATATTCAGTGTCTTGTCCCGTGCATTTCTCGGGGGTCTCTGAAGAGACAAAGCACTCTCACGCATGTCGTAGAAGGTGACAAATACGAGGCTGTGCGTGGGGCTGGCAACCTCATCATGTTAAAAAATGGCTACACAAAAACCACCTCTGAAAGAACACGTGACTGCTTGGTGCTGGTTTCCTGCAAGAGGACTAGCTACAGCGGTGGCTCTATGCTATATAACAGTCTTTCTCAACCTTTTTGTGTTCACGGCACACTTTTCCATTTTCTAAAAATTTGCAGCACACCTATCTGACCCGCGCCTGAATAAAAAATTACATTGATATATACTAAATTAAATACACTAATTTGTGGGTACTTTAGGATAAAGAAAACTCTCATTTATTTGATTTAATTGTTTAAAATAATTTTGAAGTATGTATTTCTATTTTTGTTTAAAGCAGTTAACAGCTGTAATTATTATTGAGTGAATTCAAGCTGTAAGATCAGTTTTATATTACACGATCACTAAAAATATACTTCATACAGTAAATTTACAAAATTTTTGCGGCACACTTTGATAGGCGCGGCGGCACACTAAGTGTGTCGTGGCACACCGCTTGAGAAACACTGCTATATAAGGAGCACAAATGAAAATGGCGATGATAATGATATTCAGTTTGACCTTTGAAGTTTGACCTTTGAAGGTAGACAATGAAGAAGCGGAAGACACTATTCTATAGACATTCTTCTCTTGCTGTTCATAATATTTCCATGTTTATAGCGGATTTTTTTTTTTTTTCGTATTGTTTATGTTGTCTAGCTGGTTTTTCCACTCTCTCTCTCCACTATCACCATCATGTAAACATCTATCACCATTAAATAGTGACTACCACCGTTAACTAATTACCCCACCTTTAAAAGACACTCTTTTGCCGCGAGGTTATATTATGATATTGGTCCCATGGTTATAGAATAAAGGCTTATTGTCCTCAACACATAACTAAGCTAACCATACTAAATGGGGACCAAAGACTCTAGAGCTATCAAAGTAGTTCAGTGGAACTGTAGGGGTGCCAGGAAGAACCTGATGTCTCTTATGGGACAGTATAAGGAGGCAAAACCCATCTTTGCAATACAAGAAACCCTCCTGAACTCCAAACAGAAACTGAACTACCAAGGGTATATAACACTTAGAAATGATAGACCTGAGGGAAGAGGAGGGGGCGTGGCCTTTCTAATACATGAAGACTACAAAATATTAAATTGGGAACAATTCAACACAGAAAATATTGAAGGAATAAGTATAACATTAGACAGTGAGCCAGATAACTTAAAAATAATAAACATCTATAGCCCCAAGGGTAATATAACCGATAGGGACATTGCCACTATTAACACACAAATAGACCAAAGAACATTATTGGTAGGTGACTTTAATGCACACCATGAGGCATGGGGTAACAACAGTAATGATCCAGCAGGAAAAAGACTGTTGGACTTCATTGAAAGTGCTGAGCTAATCATACTAAATGATGGCTCAGTGACAAGGGTTAACCCATGCAACAGTGGAGGAGATACAGCAATAGACATAAGTATTATAACACCAAACCTTCTTCTTCTTCTTCCGTCCTTAGCCACTGACCGTCAAAGCAGTCAGTGGCCATTACGCCTAGTGGCGTCTTAGGGCAACAGCAGATAGGTTTTCTTTGCCACTGTTTCCCATCACGCCTATTGGCGTCTTTAGGGCAACGACAAATCAATCCATTTGCTGTTGTTTCCGTAATCGAAGTGACTGGCAAACGGGTGATCAGCCCGTTGATAACACCAAACCTAGCCTCTGCTAAATGGGAAGTACTGAATGACTCCAGCTCAGACCACTTACCCATAGAAATAAACCTAAACGACAAACATATAACTAGTCCAAAAAGCTCGAAACCCACATTCAACATAAAAAAGGCAAATTGGGAGTCCTTCCAATTGGAGCTAAGTAAACTAAGCATAGAACAAATTGAATCTAACAGTATAGATATATTTGCAGAAAAACTAACAAATGAGATTTTAAAAATAGCTATAAAATATATACCAAACAGGAATATGCCTGAGCACTTAAAACCAACACAAAAAGGTAAAAATAGGAAAAGAAACAAAGATAAAAATCCAGTACCATGGTGGACAGACAGATGTTCAGAACAACTGAAATTGAGGGAGAGGGCCCTTACAAAGTATAGAAAAGCCAAAACTGAAGAGAATTACACAAACTAAACCATAGGTCACAAGTAACTACAGTTTGGAGAAAACTAAAAGCAATTAAAGGAGGAAACCACAAGAAATTTAAAATCCCAACAATTAAAATACCAGAGAGAGCTGAAACAGATAGAGAAAAAGCCAACATACTAGCTAAATACTTCTATCAGGTTAGTTCAATAGACAGTCTAGATAAGGCAGAAATAAATAGGCGGAAGACACTGCTAGAAAAACTAAAAGGAGAAAATATGGACACCACACAGGATGCTAATTATTTAAATGCAGATATTACAGTAGATGAAATAGAAAGAGCTTTAGCAGGAAAAACCAATACTACCTCTGGGGAAGACATTCTGAGCTATGAAATCCTCAAAAAGGTACCAAATACAACTCTAAGAGTGATTGCATCCCTCTACAACAAAATCTGGCACACGGGAAAAATACCGTGTTCATGGAAGACAGCAGTAGTCATCCCCATACTAAAGCCAGATAAGGAAACACATGATGTCAGCTCATACAGGCCAATATCGTTAACATCGCATCTAGGAAAAATTCTAGAAACAATAGTCAACAGCAGACTAAAATTTCATCTTCTTCTTTCTTCTTCCGTCCTTAGCCAACGACCGGCAAAGCAGTCAGTGGCCATTATGCCTAGTGGCGTCTTAAGGGCAACAGCGAATAGATTTTCTTTGCCATTGTTCCCATCACGCCTAATGGCGTCTTTAGGGCAACGACAAATCAATCCGTTTGTTGTTGTTTCCGTAATCAAAGTGACTGGCAAATGGGTGATCAGCCCGTTGGGAAAATTTCATCTAGAAAAGCATAATTTGTACAGTCCAACCCAGGCAGGCTTTAGAAGCCAACATAGTACAATAGAGCAACTGTTGAGGCTGGAACATGATGTTAAAACAGGCTTCAAAAGGAATGAAAAGACAGTAGCAATATTCCTTGATGTAGCAAGAGCATATGATGAGTGTTGGAGGGAGGGTGCACTACACAAAATCAGGAAATTAGGTATAGTAGGCAGAACCTACAATTATCTAGAAAACTTCCTGCAGGATAGATACTTCACGGTACAAATAAACAATGATAGATCTGAGGTGTATGAGCAACAGAATGGAATTCCCCAGGGATCAGTAATATCACCATCTATCTTTACGATTATGGTCAACGACCTAGGCGACGAGTTTAAAGACTTAAAAAACAACTTATCCCAGTTTGCAGATGACGCTGCGATATGGAGAACGGGAAGAAATCTCCCATTCCTCTATAAAACAGTACAAAGGCAAATGGATAAAGTATCTGACTGGATGAACAAGTGGGGATTTAATCTAAACGTTAAAAAAACCATAGGAATGATCTTCAGTAGAGGGCGTGTAATTAAAAACAATATAACTGACATAAGCATTAATGAGCAAAAAGTATGCACAGCAAAATCAACTAGATTTCTTGGTATGGTATTAGACCAGCAACTAAACTGGAACAAACACATAGACCTATTAGTGCAAAGCAGTAGGGGACTTATTAACATGCTAAGATATATGAAAGGAAGTGGTTGGGGCGCCTGCAATAAGACCATGTTAACCTTCTATAAATCATTTATTAGGGGCAAACTTGACTATGCCAGTGTTGTCTATGCATCAGCCGCCCCAAGCAATAAGAAAAAACTAGACACAGTCCAAAACCAGGCACTGTCAATAATAGCAGGTGCCTCAAAGGGAACATACATCAGCAGAGGCACTAGGAGTAGCGCTAGGCATTATACCCCTGGAACTAAGGAGAAAAGAACTGAGATTCAGCTACTGGGCAAGAGTGGCAAAAGATCCAACTCACCCAGCACATAAAACCTTTGATAGGGGTAACCAGTACATAGGCCACATTCCATTAAACCATAATAGATACCCGTTAGGGTGGAAAACAATGGATGAAGTGGATCAATACCCAGACCTGTTTAATGCGATAAACAGTAGTGCTCTGTATAAAGCAAAGATCCCACCATGGGAATTAAAAGTGCCAGAAACTGACTCCCACTTCACAAAGATCATAAATAAATCTAACGACATAATCTCAGCAAAAAGTAAAACACTAGAGTACATAGAACGGTATATAAATAATAGCCTAACTATATATACAGATGGGTCAAAAGATGAAGAAGGACAATTAGGAGCAGGAATAGCAATACCAAAATTAAAAATTTATAAAAGATACAAAGTAACAGGTAATACATCCATCTTTACAGCAGAATTAGTGGCAATCCTAAAAGCTTTAGAAATAGCTGCAGAAAATCCACCAAAAAAAGTAACCATTCTCACAGATTCCCTATCATCAGTATTAGCTATCAGAAACAGAAATGAATGTAGCAGGCCAGATATTATAGAGGAAATACTACAGGTTAATACATATCTACAAACTATAGGATGCAGTGCAACACTAACATGGATACCATCACATGTGGGGATAGCAGGAAATGAGCTTGCAGACAAAGAAGCCAAAGGGGGAGAACTAGCCATAACAAAATTGAAGTACGCTTAGGGAAGTTTGAAATTAAGAGCTTAATTGCTCAAGCAATAACTAAAGAGTGGATAACAGCATGGGACCAAAGTAAAAAAGCAAGACACTCATATAAAATCCTTAAAAAACCAAGCAAAAAATGTCAAATAAAAGATGAACTAAAAATACCAATTAATAAAAAATTGCTAAGGCTCAAGCTTGGAACTGGATATTTCATGATTGAGGAACCCACATGTGAAGAGTGTCAAGAACCAAACACAATTAGACACTTTCTGGTGGACTGCAAGAAATATGACCAACAGAGGCAAAACATTAAGACATACTGTAGTAACCACAATGTAGAAATGAGGGTAGAAAATCTCATAGGCACAAAGACCCCTTCAGAAATGCAAAAGTTAATAAAACACTATATTACAAAAACTAAAGCTAACATATAAAAAACAAATAAGGATTTGAGTCAGTAGTCCAAACTGGTGAAAGACTCGCCCCAGATACATACAGATTAACCAAAGAAACCATCCAGTGAAAATTAAAAACATACTAACTTAGAAAATAGCATATTTTGGATTTTTTTTTAAAAACCATGTTGAACTATAACTACAAAAGGAAAAATACCGACTAGAGATAATATAGTATAAAATAAATACAAGCAAAAACATATTACAATAAAGGAAACACGTCCTGATATAACCAACAACTCCATGTACATGGTAGATGGTTGAAAGGGGCGTGCTACAAAGAAAAGTAGCAAACACTTTAAAAAAAAAAAAATCCTCAACACAGGGTATGCCAAGTTTTATATGCTCCATAAAATAGTCTCACTTGTGACAGACATAATAACTTGGCAGAACGCTACCTCACCGCTCCATGTATATATATAATTCAGTAACAGTCTTGGTCATCAGCAGTACAAAACTACACTAGTAATATTTACTGGCATCCACCAAAACTCAGTTACAGTCTAAATCTTATAATCTCTTAAAGGCCGGAACGACGCTGGTAGCGTACATCCGCAAAACCCCTAGAAGCCGAAACGACGTTGGGAACGTCACTTTTGTGTTCCGTGAAATTTGTTCCGTATTTTCGTTATGACTCATAACTGAATACTATATGTAGAATATCACTAAAAATCTTTCCTATTCTAATTCTGCATTCATTTATCTTTACTGTGATGTATAATATGTGTGTCTTTGTTGTGTAATAACTCAGAAACTTTAGAATTTATAAAGGTACTGCTTTAAGGTACAAAAATAATTCTGGCAAAACTGATGAAAAAATTCCGGCCTGCAAACTACTCTCTGGCACACTCCTGGCCAGAACACTACATAAACTTCAGTGCAGCATACACCACGCACATAGATACATTGTTATCGAATTAATGAAGACGTGGCATTATCTCCTAACGTCTAAATACTCAATAAATAGCATCCAGCTACTTAGCTCTGGACAACATTGCGCTTCAATGTACCCTACATATGATTTCTGCCACATTCCAAATACTGACAGTATTAATCCAAACTGTCTCAACGACATCTAGTCACAAGCTGTTTACAAAGACTTCCAGTCACAGGCTATAACAGAAGACGTTTGTAACCGAACCGTCCTGTAAGACGTACAATCACAATCTCACCCTTACGTTTCAGTATCTTCTCAATCACGGAAACTACGTTCACTCTACACGTTTTTCACAATCAATCAATCAATCAATACCCTTTAGCTCCCCAAGGAGCATAGGCCTTCAACAAACACGTTTTAATGGGGTCCAGTAAACATCTGTACAAACTCACAACGCCCCGGACTAGTACTTAATTCCATATGTTAAAATGCTAACTCGTGTAAGTGGTACACAACAATAACAATCACTCCTTCGTTCACCCATCCACCCATACACAAGTGAGGTAAATCATGGCATTTGTTATCATTCATTTTTATCATAATTAAATTTTCTCTACCACAATTACATCATCACTAGACAAAAATAGCCATACATACCAACAGAGTGAATAAAAAATGCATAGAATGGCGCCAAGTGCTCTGTAACGAGTGGTGAGACATGCAAAGAGAGGGAAGCAGGTCAAGCATCCAATCATGGCCTGTAGGTACACATCCAGTGCTAGAAATACAATTATTTGTCAGTTTTACTAATTCTGCACCTGCTATTTATTCTTCTTTGTTCTTATTAATTCTTCTCCCCACAACAACATTGTTCTTTCTTATTTAGTCAATCATCTTGTAAGTACATAATCTTCTACTTATTAACTTGTATTTGCTTCATCATCATTTTATTTTGCGCTCCTTACAGATCATACAACAACCGCTGCGGCTGATCTCCTGGCAGGAAGCGTACACGAAGAATTCACATGCTCTTGCGATGATGATTTCTGTAAATTTGTTTTACATGACGAGTTTGACAGCCCATAACTTCATTAGTCGCCTGGTACGACATGCATATGGGTGAGTAGTCCTATTCTTTCTTTGTCTCCCCAGCGACCCCAGGAACAACATAGGGTTTGTATTTGCTTTCACCAAGATATTCTACCTTTATTGTCCTGTAGATTTATGTTTTTTTTCATTATTTTTCATTTATTTACTTACTCTCCTTTTGGTCAGGTATTTAAATATTTTTAGCAAATTATTATAAAAGGATATTTCTACTGAACTGTCCTTGAAAAGTAGCTTTTGAGCCTTGCTTATGTGTATGTATGTGTGTGTGTGTGTGCATTTGAGTGCCCTTGTGTATGCATGCATGAATGGGTATGCATGTATGGGCATACAAGCAGGCGTGCTTTTGAGTGTGTGTGGTGTATATCTCATTTTACAGCAAGGGGGCTTTAACAAGACAACATGCACGAGGGATCTACCAATTTTTTTATCCATATCTTTAAAAAAAAAGTGTGTACTCTTCCAGAGGAAGGTTTGGGTCTTCATTGATATTACCTTGTGCAGCCAAAGGCCAATAAAACGTCAGAGTTCGCTTGGATGTAATGAGAGAGACAACAGTATTTGTTGTTGTACCAAAAGCCATGGCATAGGCTGTGCGATTTTCATAACCATCCAGAAAACGAAAAGGACTGCAGTAACACATTGAAAAAAAAATTGTTAGAGTTACATAATGTATGACAGTTCAGCTTCAAATACTTAAATTGTTTATAAATACAATTTTTAAATTGTGTGCGCACTTCAAAGGAAACCCTCAGGCAAAACCTCCCTTATTATTATTTGTCAATCTATACAATAAATAGTTTGTCCAGGCTGAAAGAAGCCAACCCAGTGCTGACTGGTAAACCATGATGCAACTAACTGACACCATGAGGTGAAGACGGAAGGAGTTGTTTGGGATGAGGTCAGCCATATTAATTGAAAATATCCCATGAATAGCACAAATTAATTACGAGTCTGTCATTGTACTCTATAATGATTACTTTATCAATAGGTTTACCAAGATTTTTTATTTAAATTTAATCTTTCTGAAAAACAAATGTACTGATCAAGCCTGAATTAGAGCCCTGGCAATCTATAGTATGCAAACTAAAGCCACGCTAACAAATTATACAAAAACTCAGACATACATAACGAGTGCTGGGCGCCCCGAGCACACACCTTGCCATCTTTTCCTCTTTTCCAGGAATGACAAAAGCAAGATGATAAGAGCCTGTTGATAATAACAAGTTTATGGTTAATCTGTCATCGGTTATATACATCTTTATAGACAATATGTAACAAAGAAGTGAGTTATTTAAATTATTCTGCCACCAACTATGAATATTTACTAGGTCTCAACTTTGTGAGGTGGGGTGATCTGTTCCCTTTCTCTCTGTCTTTGCCTTTCCTAACTTGAGAGCACAGAGTCAGGTATCCATTTACTGCTGGGTAAACTGGACGCTGCCAAATTTTGAACCCGCTATTTTTGCCCTGAGAAGCAAGCATTCTAACCACTCTGCCTGCTTGATGACACTAGAAGATTTATTTAGCCAGCACTTACCGCCATTATCAACAACCAGTAACTGATGGTGCGAGTATCGAAATCCTTCAGATCAATCATCATTTAGTTTGCAGGAGGGGGTTTTCAATCAGCTGTTAGACAAATAAAATTGATAACTAACAACTGTAAATTAAAGCAGCAATGAAATAACTCAGTTCATTTGTGAGTTTACATGCTCACACACACACACACATAAGCAGACATACAGTTAACTCTTAACATATCGCTTGCCCAGACTTGTCCTCACAGACAATCTTTGCCCTTCTTTTGTAGTCTGACTCGGTATTGTCGCTATAAGTATTCAACGCTACCTGTTTCAACAATCATTTTTACGCTGACCGTATGAAGTCAAATCTGGTTCTGTGACGGTATTGCCTACCCTGCTTTGCAGTAGTGGTCCAATAGTGGTCAAAACTCGAGAGTATCTAATATGGGCTTCAAAGGTGTCTACCTTCGCACAAGATTACTCTTGGCAGAGATGTAGATAGAAGGGTGATGACACTTCTATAAAAAGGGAGTCTTCACAAGATATTCAGAATAAGCGAGAACAATACTGATTTGGCTGAGTAAGTTAACTCTGTAATTCTGCCGACGCTTTGTGAAGGGTTTAAGCACTTCTTAAGTTCAGCTCGTTTAAGCCCCCACCCCTGATTTACTCAGTGGAATTCTATTACTTTAGTATAGCTCTGTTTAGAGTGTGTGTAGTAATTTGACTGAGACAAACGTGCAGTAACTTTAAAATGATTACATCGAAGTTAAATTTGTAACATTACAAATAACAAAATTTAATAATCACTTTATTTTTTAACAGTTGGAAATAATTTGAATAGTTATGGATCAAAAAAGTTATCATCACAGTCTTTAGGGAATGTGAGATATTACAAGAAGTTCAAGTGGCAGCATATATTTGAACTTAGCAGCCAATGACGGTTCTGATCCTTCTTATGGATTAGTTCTTTTCACTCTGCTCACGCTCGTCTCTGATCAAGGTTGTCGGGGGTAGCTCGTTTCCCAGAAACGTCAAGGAGAGTCTATCACGTGCGTCCTTCGCCTTAAAGCTTAGGCCATGGTTCCCTTCTTGTTACAGAGATAGTACTTTCAGCTGGTACTACCAATAACTATGGTAAAAGAATAGAACGAAACGCTCTTCTGAGTATGGCGTTTTCCACCCCATAGTTATGGGTTCCTATCTTCCCAAACCGTCATCCCAATTACTCAGACTTTACCCTCGATGAGAATTAAATTTAATCCCTCGGGATAAAACTTTCTTTATATTTAAATAGAATAGCGTTCATAGAAACGTTATGGGACCCAAAGATGCAGCAATAGAGAATGCAGTCAGCGACCCATAGCTTGACTGCTTGCGTCAGGGTCAGCGAACCTGAGCTGACCAAGACCCTACTCCACCTCCACGTGGTGGTCCTGGAAACAGGCTGCATCACTGCAGTCTGGCTGAGAGAGTAGGGATCGAAGAGGGAAGGCAAACCCGGTCCCAAAAAATGCTGTGCTGAAGTCGGATGGGTCGGCCGAAAGGCGCAGATATCGCAGCTACGGCGTAAACAGACACAACGCAACCAACGTCCTTTTCAGGACGAACGAGGAAGAAGAAGAAACTTTATATTTAAATGAAAAGGTTAACAATACAGATAGATTCTGTTTACATATACATCTCCACTGATTGAAAAGTTGTTCACAATATAAATTGAGTGTGTTTTCATTTATGTTTACACTGATTTAAAGCTTGAAACTTCCATAATTTTAAAATGAATATTTTCACATAGACATTTACACTGGTTTAAGCTTGAAAACTTACATTAATTTTAAAGTGAATATGTTTATAAGGACATTTACACGGCTTTGAAAATGTAAGTGTTACACTTAGAATTTACATCATTTCTTTCATCTTTCCCTCCCTGCTCCCTAGGAAACCTGGAACTACTTTATGCTTTTAGTTCTCTTAACGAAACTAGCAGTAAAGCAATCACCAGCCCGTGCAGTGGTGGTTCATGAATCATCATTCTAGATACTGAGGTTGCCAGCCTCAAATGACTTGGGCATCTTGTAGCAATTTTCCCACATTAAAATTCCCATGGTAAGATATATATATATATATATATATATATATATATATATATATATATATATATATATATATATATATATATATATATATATATATATATATATATATATATATATATATATATATATATATGTTAGTTCACATGTTAGTAATGAAACATAGAATGGAAAATGCACTACTTACGCCAATCTTGGCTACAGGCTTGTTGCTCAGATGAATAAATGAGACGAGTCTGTCTCTTACTCGCGTCTGGGGTGTCTTTAATGTGATAATAGATTCCCTCTCTGACTCCGTATGTTTCTTCAGTTTCCTGGTCCCGGTGTTTCTTATTAAAATGTAGAGATTTCCTGTGCTTTGTAAGTCTTATTTGGTTCTCCAATAAAAGGTCCGTTTAAAAAAAGGAATTATGAATCTAGTCTTCACTCTGGCGAGGTCTGATGTTGCCTTGGCGAGCGTGAAATTCACAGTAAAATAAAACTGCGAAATGGTGAGACTATATTCCTATCTTCCCACGCATTGTTGTTATGAATCTAATCAGAAAGATCCAATCATTTCAAATCACGCAGATAGAGTGTGATGATTTCAAAAATATTCCGACATCGGATAATTTTGAACGTAAGGCAGAGGTCAACTCTCCGATATATGGTAATATGATGTCCGCTGCCCTTGTGTACAAACTTACAGACAGATCGGGGAACTTACATGACAACATGTGTAAGCTGTAAAACTTATTACTTTATTAGAAAATGATGTTGTCATAACAAGTCGGCCCGGAAGGGATTATGTCAAACTTGTCTGCCCACATGTGTCACACAGACAGTAATCTCGTTATCTGTCGTATGAGTACGCAAAAACTCCGTGTCTGCCCATCTGGGTTACCAAACAAGTCGTCTTATCAGCGGTTCAATCTAAACACGCCGGCGACTATCTTATCTCAGTTGCTCACCGCAAGCAGGATGACCGGGTAACAAACAGGTGTTATCACAGAGAGGAGTGTCGAATGATTTGATAAAATCAAATATCTGCTACTTAGCAGAAAAATAACGAAGAAAGAAAGAAAGAAAAGTGCGATAATTGACAGCACATAATAAAAATCAGTACTACAAATGTACCGATCCTGCCGGAGAGAAACAAAGATCGATAGGGGCCGCCTCGTTTTGTCACAGGTTCAACAACTTAAGCGATTACAATTAATCCTTAAGGATGGTCAGTTAGCCGTGAAATAACACTATTTGGCGAGGTAAAAGATCCCGTTACACGTCCATTGTGGCATATTGGGAATATGGTGTTGGGCCCATATTTTCTTGACCATCGGCACACTAGGGGTGATGTGGTCAGCATCACACCGGCACGCCAGTTCATGAGGCTGGGAAGACCATGAAGCCCTTTGCGGTCTAAAAAATCCCCCCTCAACTGGGGATCGAACCACGGACCACCGAGATAGGAAGCTAGTGCACTAACCACTGCGTTACTGCGGCTCCCTTGGGAAGCAATCTGTAGTAGAAAAATAAATATCTGCAGTGTCTTCTGTTTACTGTTAATAAAAAGTTTATTAAAAAGATCGGTTTATTTCTTTTCTTTTGTGTTTAATTAATTCTTAAATTTCACATTTCCTTCATAATTCATACCTTTGTTCTTAATATAATTCTAAATTCACGACAGTGCTTAGTAAAGTATTTTAACCCTCTATTGGGCCATTTATGAAATAGTTGGAAAAAAAATTCTTGGAGTGGTTTTTGTGGCTGTCCCATGTCTGAAAAGTGGTGTGAAGGTTAATTTTGGGCAAAAAAATGTTTAGTTAGTGTTTTATGGGTATGTTGCCAATTGGCAACAAATCACCATTAAGGTTGGGAACATTTATTGTTGCCATTTGGCAACATATATCTTTTAACTATGTTTTTATGTCTAACAACATCTATTTCACCTTTTTTTACTCCCTACCTACATTTAATATTTAAACAGTAAATAGCAGACAACAAAATTTGTGAAACTTCATGAAGTTAAGTGTAATTTATACAGAAAATGCCACACATACAATGAAACATATAGTTACTGAAAAAAAAAAATCTTCTGTCTCGTGACTCAATCACAGCTCCACACTCATGTTTCATGAAATACTTTGAAACAGTTTGAATGTTTATTGAGGCACAAGTGTAGGTTACACTTCTCACAGACAGTTCTGGAGTACCCCTTGCATCCAGGAAGTTTGCATCTCCCTTTGTTGGTGACGGAATTGGGGCTGTGGTCAACATTGTCAGTTCTGACATGAAAAGGAGGTACATTTGCTGTTTGCCCTCTCTTCTTTTTAGCCACCAGCTGTGTCTCAGTGCTTCCTGATGGCCTTCCCCTTTTATTATTTTCACTTTTTCCTGCTTTTAGGAGACACAAAGCAATCTGCAACTTGAAATCAACTAATGGTAGTCTGTCCTTTTTTTCCATACCATCCTTACACACATCTGAACAATAAGTTAGCCAAGCTTGCACCACAGAAACATCCAGGAAATGAAACAATATTCTGTGGTACCATTTCTTGGATCTAATAGGTATACGATAGAGTGCCAGCAAGGAGTCCAGCAAATCTACCCCTCCCATGAACATGTTATATTCTTTCACAGCTGCAGGGCAAGAAATGTGTATTTCCTTCTTGGCTTTTCTGTCCCATCTTCTGACTACACATTCTGGTTCAACTGCTGCATAGGTGCTTAGCAGTGTGACTGCTTTATTGTCATACCATTTGATAGCTTTCAATGTGGCTCCGTTTGTTGCTGCAGTACAAACAACAGATGACCCTCTTCCTTTCGTTTTCAGTTCCTTATCGGAACACAGATTACACCCTTTCAGCCGGTTTGCGCGGACAGTGCCAAGACATGCAATGCCTTGTTTCCAGAATCAGGTTGGCCAGGACACACGTCAATTTTTCCAGTGTAAATTTCAAAATCATGAATCAAACCAGAAATGCTTGAACAAACGAAGACTTTATAGCCCCACTTTTTGGGTTTCTTTGGGTTGTACTGACGCAGAGATGATTGACCTTTGAATGGGATAACTTGCTCATCAATGCTCAGCCTTTCTGCTGGTTTGATTGAATTGAATTTCACTTTCAGAGCGTCAACTAAAGGTCTTAATTTGAACAATTTGTCGCCTTCATTGTCTTGCTGCTTGTTGTTGTCATTGCAGTGAATGTTACTTTTGATTTCTTTAAACCTCTTGTTCGTCATAGTATCAGCAACAAGTCCATAGCGCGTTGTAGAGTCCCAGTACAATTTACAACTGGGCATTCTAACAATACTCATCATAAACGCAATTCCAAAAAACTGTTCCAGTTCTGGCTGGCTCAATCTGAGAGGCTTCATGATGTTTTTCTGGATGCTGTACTTGTTTGATTCAGTGACCATATGTGCCATTGTATCATCATCAATGAATCTGCGGAAGTATTCTATTGGTTCTGAGGTAACTGATACGTGTGCCGAATCACCAGAGAAGGGCGGAGCTTCAGAAGATACATCTGAGGCTTCACGGTGTCTCCATAGCATCCGACGACGATCAAAGGTTACATCTGTGTCCTCCAGCTCTGATGCAGATGATTCTGAAAAAAAGAAAACAAAGATATTAATTATCTGGCAACATAAACAATCATTTATTGGTATACTGGTGTACATGTTATTATTCTGATAATAGTAATAATGATAAAAATTATTCTAATCCACATTATGGTATAAAGCGTTCCACAAGTAAGTCTCCGTCAGCCGATATTTAGTACCTGATGGACTAGGCTGAAACTGTACATAGGTTGTACACTGATGGACAAGGCTACAACTGCAGTCTGAAATAAAGTGGCCACATTAAAAAAAAAACATCAATTAAATTCAACAAACCTGAATCGGTTGTGTCCGAGGAAGGGCCGGGTTGCCACGTGTTATCCAGGATGTCTTCAGCCTCACTGTCTGACAGCTCACTATCGCTAGAAGCCTCAGGTATTGGTCTATAGATTGTAGTCTTTTGGCTGTAAAACTTTTGAGGATCCATTGTGTTTAACTGTAAAAAAAAATTTAAAAAAATGACAACATATACATTTTGTAATTCAAAAGTTTTTCATCACAAAATTGTTTAATCTCATCTGATGATACATTATGTTTTGTGATTACTGGCAATTTTAGTGGTTATCATGTGTAGTTTAGTTCTAAAAGTCAAGTCTAGATGAAGTAAATATGTTTTATTCATTTACAATATTATTAGTAATTTATACTGGTAATTCTACTATTTACATTGACCTTTTTAGGATACATAAAATTGCAAATAACAACTTTTTTTTAAATGATGAAGTTTAATCAATTATAATGAGAATAAAATACTAATGTTGTTGATTACAGAGAAATACAACATTAAATATCATTTATTAGGTAAAAAGCAACTGTTGCCAATTGGCAACATGAAGTGGTTTTTATTCCTTAATCGACTTTTGTTGCCAAATGGCAACATACCTAAAATGTAAAATAAGAGTAACTTATTTTATTTATTTATAACTATTAAAGCATTTGTTACAAAGATAAGTGGTTTAGGTTACTCAACATATTTTTTATACACCGTTTTCATAAGGAATTTTAAAAAATAATGTGAAGTAAACTCACCTCTCAATTCGATCTTGCAAACCAGCTACCATGCCTTGACAAAAGAGTGCGTGAAAAAAAAGTATTTCTCCGACAAATGAGTTACCCGGTAATTTAAAATTGGGAATGTTTCTAGAACACAATAAAACAAAAAAATTATTAATTTGAACGCCGGATAGTGAAATAGATGACTTTAAACGGTATGTTGCCAAATGGCAACAAGGCCCAATAGAGGGTTAAACTTCCTTTTGATTTGTCTACAAAGTGAGCATGTATTTTATCTGGCGGTGACCGGAGGAGTAGTTTTCCTGGCTCGCCTCAGGCGCTAAAAACTGTCGGTACGCCACTGGATTCAACAATATGTGGGTTGGCCCGGACTAAGTGATGCTACTTGTACCCGCTTCCCCTCCTCATTCCCAAACTCTGATAAGCCGAGATTAGAAGTCACGTTTGTATTATACAGTTGTCACGTGCGTATTATACAGTTGTCATGTGCCTGTTATACAGTTGTCACGTGTGTATTATACATTTGTCACGTGCATGTTATACGGTTGTCACGTGTGTAATATACAGTTATCACGTGCTGGTTATACAGTTGTCACGTGTGTATTATACAGTTGTCACGTACATGTTATACAGTTGTCACGTGCATGTTGTGCAGTTGTCACGTGCATCTTATACAGTTGTCACGCGCATGATATACAGTTGTCACGTGCATGTTATACAGCTGTAAAATAACGTCTATTGTTTGTGAGTTCTTTACAATCACTAGCCACACTATGAATCAGAGTGGATGAACTTACATATAAATATACTTACTGGTGTGTGATGTATTAGCAGGAAAGAAACACATATAAATTACTTATAGTTAAGATAATATAAATATAGTGTCTTTTACCACTGCTATTCATGGATTTGATATAGAATGATAGTAATCCATTAACAAGTTAGAATATCACACTTGGGAGAACTAGCTTGAGAAGCATGGTTTGAAAGCAACTGTAGTAATAATCCACTTGGACACACATTACTTGAATGAAAGTCTAACTCAGAATGACAGAACAAATTCCAGACTAAAGTCCACACAGCTTAAAGTCCACTGTACGTAATCCTCATTTTACTTTTCGTTCCCTATGGAACATGGAACCACCACTACAGCTGGTCTCCCTACATGAAGTCTGCACCAAGCATTCACATTGTCTTGCAGTGGTGGCTTCTGTAGGAATTTCTATTACATTATGAGGTTGCCAGCCTACTGTACCTCATACTAATCGCCACGTACGACATGCCTGAGGGAGTGATAGCCCTTTTCAATCTTTGTGTCATCAGAGACCCCCGGGAACTACACAGGTCAACGTGGTTTATAAGTCTTATGTTAAAAAAAACAAAGTTCAGTGTCACAAGAATGATACCAAAGTCCAGGCTGGAAAAAAAACTCACGAAGAGAAAGTATGTACCATCACCTGTCATAATAGATATAAAGAGAGACTCAAAAACACGCGGAGAATTGAAAGAGAAAAGAATTATAGAAAACAGATTTTCTTAAAAATGGAAAGAACTCAGATGAATGGCGCAAGTCAGGAGAATCTGGCATGAACTAACAGAAGGCATCTACTCGATAGGGATTTGAAAGGCAGTGAAGTAGAAGATTGGCACGATCTCTCAAATGAAGGGAAGTTGAGAAATAAAAAAAGATTGAAAGCCACCATGGGGGTGATTGAAAAGTCACGTCCAATTTTTTTTTAAAATTTGTTATATCCTCACTTGTAACCACTGGATATACATGAATCAAATGTTCAAACTATGACCAGTAACTGCCGCTTGAGAAATACATTTTATTTTGGTATTTTTTTATTTAATGACGAGAAACAAAATAATCCAAAATAAAATTTAAAATGGCCAATGAACTGACGATGTTACAAGAGACAGCAGATAGTGCTGCCCTCTATAAACTTATGCTTTGAACAAACCGGCTTCTCAGTTTGAATTGTAATGATATTGTCACATAGCATTTATATATATTTTTTTTAATTGGGGGGGGGGGGGGGGGGGGGGTGGTGTAATAAAGTGGCAGTTAATTACCTTTATTTTAATGTTTGTTTCAAACAAATTAATTGGATGTAAGTGAAGAAATAACAATTTAAAAATAGGCAGCGACTTTTAAATCATTCTGTAGTTAATTTTGAACAAACAAAACGCTTGGCGCCACAGAAGAAGGAGTCAGACATAGAAAACATGGACATTGAAAAGGGGTCGAAACACTCGATCGACGGGGGGACTAATTCTGATGATCAGATTGCCTCCTGTTGTATCGCTCTGTATAGAGTTACCTATCATATCTTGAATCAACATTTATACTTTCACAGTAGTTGTCTGGCTTTAGACTTTTGACTTCTTCCTCTTTTTTTAATGCCTTTCTTTGTTTCTCCTTTCCGACAATGGAGTATGTCTTCATTTTCTTGAATCTTTTATTTTTCTGTGTAAATAGTTTCTGAATTATGATCTGTAATATTGACCACATCTGCCCATAACTTTCTTTGAACATTGCCTGTTTTTAACCTTGTTAGCAGAGGCATGGGTAGTAATAATTGTCACATATGGAAATAGTTGAAAAGGGGTCGAAACACTCGATCGACGGGGGGACTAATTCTGATGATCAGATTGCCTCCTGTTGTATCGCTCTGTATAGAGTTACCTATCATATCTTGAATCAACATTTATACTTTCACAGTAGTTGTCTGGCTTTAGACTTTTGACTTCTTCCTCTTTTTTTTATGCCTTTCTTTGTTTCTCCTTTCCGACAATGGAGTATGTCTTCATTTTCTTGAATCTTTTATTTTTCTGTGTAAATAGTTTCTGAATTATGATCTGTAATATTGACCACATCTGCCCATAACTTTCTTTGAACATTGCCTGTTTTTAATCTTGTTAGCAGAGGCATGGGTAGTAATAATTGTCACATATGGAAATAGTTGCAGCAATGACCGTCCAATTTCCCCCCTTCCCTCCCCCCTCATCTAAGTTTATATTTTTATTTGCTACACGAACGCCTGATTCACTATTGCAATTAACACAGAGCGTAGTGCGCATATGGTGAAATCGTTCTTGGATCAGGGAAACACGCGGGCCAGGCCAGGCGTTAACAGTTTCTTTGAAGAATCAAGGGCGATCAGTCTGAGACGTACCTTGAATTGTTACATGTTCAGGGGGAATTAACTTACGTAGCTGATATTCGGCAAGACGGAGATAATCAAAGACAAGCTAGAGGTCGTCGGTCGGCAGAGGTGGCAGAATAACCTTTCATTCAGGAATCGAACGGCAAATTTGCCTGGCCCTGGACGTAGGTGTGACCTTTCGCATTAAGAAGCAAAAAGAACGGAATCTATGAATATATACCTTGTCTCTCCTATAGTCTTTATCAGTTGCTCAGAGATTTTTCTGAATTCACTAGCTCGTTATCCTAGATCTCTCGTACAAGAGTGAATTATTAGATTTCGTGGAGTGTTTCATGTTTCTGTTGCGGTAATTTATATACTAGCCTTTAAGTGATTTAGTGTGTTTAAAGTTTTTCATTTATATTTCACTGGGATTTTCTGTGTTAAATGAATAGCATAATTAAATAACTTATAGCAAATTTTTCCAGCGGTAAAGCAAATTTTATTACTCGCTATTTCCCAGTAAGAGATGTTTTATATTGACTAGTACATACATTAAATAACTGTCTACTGACGGTATATATTATTTACTTCTATCCATTTTTATGTAATTATATAAATGACTAGTGTTCATATCACGCGTTAAAAACGATAGGATAAGCTAGACATTTGTGTTTTAAATCTAATTTATAACGGAATGATGAAGAGGTCTTACCTTTACACGTGTTAGATCTATTATTGTTATTATGGTTAAATGTTTATATTTCTTTCTTAAAATATAGGCTGGTCAAAACCTGCGAACTAGCGGTCTAACGGTCTTATGGCCATATGAACTTACGTTCTTAGAGTCTTATAATCTATAAGCATCCAGTGATATTTAATATTGATGAGCTTCTTGATGTGACCTGTGCGGTCCTTTTTTTCCTCATTTCATGAGAGAAACCAGAATAGAACCATTAAATTATAATATTAACTGGACCAGAACTATTACCAGATTTCATTTATATCAATCTCATCAGCCAACTGTGGCAAGGTATATTGTCTGCAACATTTGTGTAACCTAACATAGTGTCTCGGCAACCGGAGGCTAGACAACCCAGAATATATATGTTTTATCCATCCTATGTCGGCGATCACCACGTATGAACCTTACTCCAACCAACTGAAGGCAGAGATACCGTATTTTATCCAGGAAAAAATTAAATCACCAACTCCAGCGACTCCCGTACAATTTGCAGTCCGCAACTACGGCGAGTCTGGGGCTGGATGTGGCAAAACTTAACATGACACTTAGTAGTCTTATTACTTATTAGTGTTTTTTTCCCCGGAATGCCTGCGACAACTACTGGGTAAGCGAATATGAATGTGGCCACAAGTATGAAGGATTGAATGAACTGTAAGAGGGTAACATAATTTTCTGTTGTTACCCCTATCATACAAATCTTTTCTTTTGTTCTCATTAACCTGAGTATTTACGGGATAGATTAATTAGGAACTTGTTCTTTGTTTCTTTAATGACTATTCCATACACTTATTGTTAACTTTTGATCTTTCGGGTTAATTAACCTCTGTTGGAATCTTCTTTTTCTTTTCCTTTACCAGAGGTGAAAACCTATTTGATTAATTTTCATTTTGTCTGTAAACCATGATCTATTGATGTATATGATTTATGTTGTAAAGTTCTAGTGATAAATAAACTTAATAAACCTTAAGTTATTGTGTTGATCAACCCCTGTCCATATATGTTATCCTTAGTTTGTTTTCACGTTTGTGCGTATTTGTCACAGAATTGTATGCATATGGGTGCAGCGTAACTTGTATTTTGTACAAGGAGAGAAAGTGCGTCTGATTTAAATTTAGTCGTCCAGATAGGCTGGATTAGAGAAATTACTCAACCCAGAGACTGTCCTTTCTCTTACACGACCACCTCGTGAGAAAAACTATTTCTTTCACCTTACTCTCACATAGTTATCACTATCACCTCTGCTCAGACAGGACTATAAACATCTATTACCTATCTGATAAAATCTACGACAATAATAATAATAGTAAACATGTTCACTTACAATACAAAATATTCTAACTAATGCTAAAATATTAATCAATTTTAAACTAAAAAAAATTGTGTCAAAATGACATTATAAATGTCACCTCTGACCTATAATCTATATTAAAAGTCACGATTGCAAAATGAAGTAAAAAATCGTGTAAAAGTGCCACATAAATATTAACGTAACATAAAAATATAATTCACTAAAGTATAAATGAGCTAAGACTAGCTTTCTCACCCATTTTCACCTTATTAACAACAAGGCAGTTATGTACTCTTTTCTTTGTTTTTCTGTTTTTGTTTGTGTTTGTTTTTTATTTTATTATTATTTTTTTTTGGGAAAGGGGAAGGCACACACACATACATACATTCACACAATTTTACAGTTTTGATTTACTATATTTGGACTGAGTGGAGGGGGGAGAAGATATTATATTTAGATAGCGGAAATCAGATTTTATTATCGTGAATTTACTACATTATATATCCTAATTATAACCCATCTCGGGGTTGAACTTTGTAATTGCTTTGTCTTTAAAAGAAAAAATGTTCATACATTTTTATAAGGTTAAAATATAGTCTCGTCACACATTTTATAGCATTAAAATAGAGTCTCGTCATATTTTTATAGCTTTCAAATAAAGTCTGTTCATAGTTTTTGAAAAGGTTAAAATACAGTCCTGTCATACATTTTATAACATTAAATAAAGTCTTGTCATATATATTTATAGTGTTAAAATATTTCGGGGAGCCGCGCTGGTGTAATGGCTACAACGTTGTACTGGCGACCAGGTGTTCATGGTTCAAACCCGGCCGTCGGCGTTTGAAGAAATGTTTACGACCGGAAATTTGACTGAATAATCTGAATGGCTCCTACACATAAATCCCGTGTGGATGGGAAGGAGCGAAGCTCCTGACCGGGTTGGAAGGAAAGTCCACTGACCCCCCAGCCTCGCAATGACATGTCATTGGGCCGAAAGAGCTAGAAAGCTCGAGTGCCGCTGGTTATAGAAAAAAAAAAAAAAAAGTGTTAAAATACAGTCTTGTCGTGCATTTTTATAGGGTTATAATATGAGGGCCTTAGTCAATGTCTTTGCAACTTGCATTTACTTTTGACAATCTATTCCCTTGACTAAGAAACTAATTGCTCACAAATTTGCACAAGTCAACATTATATAACCAGTGCATGTTATTAAACGATGCTAATGCGACATGCATCACAGGTACAAGTTATTTATGACAGTTACTAACCTAAAGATGTCTGTTACCCTTGCGTATTCCTATTTTCCCTTATATTTCATTAGACCAATGAGAAGGAACATAGTATGCTGCCAAAAATCAACGTAAAAGAATGCAAACTGTGTTATCATTCCAATGTATGCCCGTGCAGTTTGCTGATCTCATTAATTATATATTATTATAAGGGCTATTATATTTCCAAACTAATTGGAATTATAGGGGTGCCGATGCTGTAAACCTTAACCTAGTTCATGTTAGTCACATGATACAAAAATTATCCAAATAATTGCTACATTTTCCTTCAACTTTTATTCTGTAAATAAGTGGTTCTTATCTAGAAGATGTCGTTTAAGAAGATAATCAAGTAAACTAACTTGTAACTGTCTCTATAAATGTAAGTTTAGCTTATCCCCATTGCTTACGTTTTCGTAGCCAGTGGAGTGTGGAGTCACCACTGTAGCTAGCCCATGCAGGACATCTGTACCAAAGCATTCATTTGCTCTTACAACAGTGGTTTGTGTAGTTATTTGTTTTAAATAATGAGAGTTGCCAGTGTACAACCTCATTTTAGTCTGTTATGACATGCTAACCGGAGAAAATATTTTATTTTTTAAAGTAAGAAAATATATTAGACATCTAAGCTTAATTCTGAGGGAGCAGTAGCTACATTTTTTTCTGTGGCTTCTGAAATCTCTGGGAACAACAAAGGTCAAGCTTAATTTATGCTGGCATAAAATCAGAGTGTTTACCCCAAACAGCTTGCAGCTCATTGATGTACACATTAAATATTATTTCATGTTGAACTTTGGTCTCACAATCTAATCTGTGGCACCACTTAAACTGAAGATTTAAAACACTATGTCATGTTTTGAGTCTCCTTCTAAAAAAGTTCTTTCAAATGTTATGTGACAGTGCGAAGACGATGTGTGAAGAAGAATGGTAGTACGGGTGGGGTTCGTGTGTAATGTTGTCGTCACTCTCTCTGGCCTACACGCGTCCCGCAGTCACAGAAAAACTCTTGATGACAGGGGTCCCACTTTTATTAATGAAACCCTATCATGTAGCATATGAATCATACAGAAAACATTGCTGTCCAAAAGTTGACTTTGTAGGTAATTCCTATACAACACCATATAACCAAGCTATTTAGGTATTCTCGACGTAACGCCATATAACCCAGCACAGACTGCTGGACTCTCTGAAATAAAATGAAACAAAATAAACTATAACATCGTTCTAATGGACAAACTTCATCTACGTAATAATACATACACATGTGTGAAAATATGCTGGTAGATGCGCTTAAATGACCATGTGTGTGTGTGTGTGTGTGTTATGTGTGTTCATGCAGGTCTGTGTATATGTGTAATCACACAATAACCATATTTAAGTCAACAATAATGCCTTCATACTCATACTAACTACATCCTCACGCGAGAGAAAACTTAAATGAAGCACTTCTATCTATGATGAAATATACACAACTCACTGGTCTAAATGAACACATTTGATCAGTATCTTAGAGGCCTAGTTGCTCTAAAGAACAAGCAGATATATATATATATATATATATATATATATATATATATATATATATATATATATATATATATATATATATATATATATATATTCTATTCTTACAGCTCTATACTAAACGTAATAGGCATAGGCTACTCACAGAGCTAGAGGGTACGTTAATCTTTCTCTCACAAAAATCACAGATGTAAAATTAACCACACTTACGGCTCACAAGAATGCAATATAACTATTACTTAACACTACACAAATAATAATAATGGTAATACGTACACACTTGTATACAGCGCAATGCGGCACTAGAATTCCTCTAATAAAATCACTTAGTACTTTACACATTTAACACAGTCTCACGGTTGAAAATAGCGATGAGATATACGTGAAATTACACTAGACAACACATACATCGCAAATCAGCTTGTATCAAACTATAGGTAGACAAACGCTAAAAAGCATGAAATTCTAAACCTGAAACGTGTAATATTACTTTATGTTAAGTATTATAAAATGTTCTAATAGGTAAGCATACCTCAATGTCGTTAGCTCTCTTAGCACAGACGCAACTATGCAACAGCCCGAACCTCACTTGGGTATCATACGAGGGCGCGTTTTGCACAAGAAGACGATCTGGCTACTTCTCAGCTCTGACTGAAGCCTTCAACTCTTTTAGTTTAAATCTTACCTATAATGAACAACTATTTCGATGCTTTAGGCAAAATTGACAACGATATCACCACCAAGACAATCGATACTAAATGGGAACAACTGAGAACAGCAATGACAGAAGCAGCTGTAGCGACCACCGGATACCTAGTACATAAAAAGAAAAAATGGATGAGAGAAGATACTTGGGATAAAATACAAGAAAGGAAAACAGCAAAACTTAAACTACTAGCGGCAAGTACACATAATGCAGTTGAATCTTGCAAACTAACTTATAACTTGTTAAATAAAGAAGTGAAGACAAAAACTCGAAGAGATAAAAGACATTTCATCAATGAACTGGCCGTAGAAGCTGAAAATGCTGCAAGAACTGGTAATAGTAGGTGCCTTTATCAAATTACAAAACAACTATGTCACCAGCCTACTGCTATGGAAACACCTGTTAAAGGTAAATTAGGGAATTCAATACCAACAGAAAAAAGAACAAATGAAGAGATGGGCTGAGCACTTCATGGAGGTGCTAAACAGACCACCACCAACAGTAACACCTGATTTTAATAATGAAACATCCACAACCACTTTGCCAATAACTTGCGATGAATTCACGCTGGACGAGATCAAACAAGCCGTTAAAAGATTAAAAAATTTTAAAGCTGCTGGAGTTGACGAAATTTCAGGGGAAATGATTAAAGCAGTTAATGACAACAACCTCTTGAGAATTTTAGATATTATAAATGAAGTATGGAGAGAAGAACAACCACCACAACAATGGAAAGACAGTATTATTGTAAAGTTACCGAAGAAAGGTGATCTATCAGACTGTAATAACTGGCGTGGTATATCTCTATTATCAGTACCTGGAAAATTATTATGTTGCATGATGTTAGAAAGACTTAAATTGCATGCTGACGAAAAGATCAGAGAAGAACAAGCGGGTTTCAGGCCGAAACGATCATGTATTGATCAAATATTCACACTAAGAACAATTATAGAAGAATCAGTGGAAAGGCAATCGCCACTTATTATCACCTTCGTCGATTTTCAAAAAGCCTTTGATAGTCTACACCGCCCATCATTGTGGAAGATACTTACAATCTATGGTTTTCCAACAAAATATGTGAATATAATCAAAGCGCTATATGACAATGCAAGATGTTGTGTTAGAACAAATAAAGGGAATACAGAATGGTTTACAGTAGAAACAGGGGTGAAACAAGGCTGTATTATGTCACCACTACTTTTTGGAATAGCTATTGATTGGGTTATGAGAAAACTATACCCACAATGAACAATTGGGTATAAAATGGACAAATGGAAAATTCCTGGGGGACCTGGATTTCGCAGATGATGTAGCATTCTTAAGTTCAACACCAAGACAATCCCAAGAAGCAATAAATAATTTGTGTCATCTCTCGGTTAAAATTGGTCTCCAAATAAATGCCTCTAAAACTAAAGCTATGAACTTTTCTAACGAGACCTTTGATATCATCTTGAACGGGGAAAAACTACAGAAAGTTGAAAGTTTCAATTATTTAGGCAGTAAAATGACTCAGGATGGTGACACAACAAGAGAAATCCATACTAGAATTGCTTTGGCAGCTAGCGCCTTCAATAGATTATCTAACATTTGGAAATTACGATCATTGAATATACATACCAAGCTTCGTCTGTTTAATTCAAATGTTATCTCAGTGTTAACATACGGCTGTGAGAGTTGGAAACTAACAAAATCATTGGAGAACAAGCTGAATACATTCGAGAACAAATGTCTTAGAAAACTCATGAACATCAGTTGGAAAGAATTCAAGACTAATCGGCTAATAAGAGAAGACTCTAGGCAGAAATATGTCTCCGACTATATAAGGAAAAGACGATGGTCATATATCGGTCATGTCCTACGAATGCAAAACAACAGAATACCACTACAGGCGCTCACTTGGGTTCCTGAGGGTAAGCGGAAAAAAAGGAAGACCAAAAGAAACACTCAGAAGAACAATAATAAGAGAAGGAAGAACGTTGGGCCTAAATAATGTGCAAGAGCTAAGAGGAGTGGCGTCACAACGAACAACCTGGAGAGCACTGGTTTCTGCCTTATGCGCCGTGTTTGGCGCTTAAAGAATTTATTATTATTATTATTATACTCCCCGGTACCTTATGATAGCCACGTCAAAATGTCAGGCAAAGCTCCGCCCATCCCTCTAGGGAGCAAATCAGGAGTCATATGCTCAGTTTGGATGACATGAGATCACAATTTAGTAATGATTATCTTCCTAAACGTACACAATTCAAGGTCCGGCCACTAGTGGTTACATTCCCACGATATCTCTTGCCTGGAGTCACACCTCTCACGGTTTTGTGCTCAACAAGGTGTGTTCCTCTGGTGTCAGACAGCGCCGAGATGTCTAAAACCAAGGGGCGTCTCTCATTACATCTTCTGCGTCTCACACGTTTGTCTTCCTTTCAGATGGCAAAGGTGTTTCGTTTAGATCGCCCATTCCCGTGTGAGAATGCCAACATGAGCACAAATATACACCGTAGACTAGATCGACAACTATTACTCAGTCTAAAATTACACCTTTCTAGCCACACGGTGATAGTTATAATCATGAAGGTTATAGTAATGTCTAGTTTGGTAATGATGTTAAATCATTCTGAACATTCAAAACTGGGGATTTCCGAACGTTCAAAACTGGGGATTAGTTAAAACTAGAAAAGTTGTATGGCAATATCACCATGATTAGAATGAAAGAACTTTGAAAATACCAGTGCTGCAAGAGGTGCCAGACCATACATCCCGTTTTTAAAGGGTTAGCAATATAATACAGCATATAATAGATGGATGGAACATTTTGAGAAACTACTAATTAGACCACCTGAACAAAATCCCCCAAACATCCAGCCACTAGAATAAGAGCGACAAATCAACTGCAAAAAAACCGGTTATGGAAAAAATAAGCAAAGCCATAAAGCTTCTAAGAGATGGAAACGCTGCTGGCCCAGATGGCATTCCATCAGAGTCCATTAGAGCAGAAAAAAGACACCTTTTCAGATATTATACAAAGTATTTGATAAAGTCTGGGAGAGAGAAAAAATGGCAGCTGAATGGAAGGAAGGATATATGGTCAAGTTGCCGCAGAAGAGAAATTTGCAAGAGAGTGGAAATTACAGTGGAATAATGTTATTATCAGTGCTAGGAAAAATATTAAATGGGATCATCCTTGAGAGATGAGCAAACATATTTTAGGCAAATCAGATGCTGTGCAGACGAGATAACCACACTGTTAATAAAAGTTGAACCCAACTTAAAAGTGAACTCACCTCTTTACACTGGATTTGTGGACTATGAACAAGGTTTTCATGGTTTGTGTGACGGTATTGCCTCCCCTGCTTTACATTAGTGGTCCAAGAGTGGCCACTACTCAAAGGTATCTACTTTCGCTCAAGATTACTCTTTGCAGAGATGTAGATAGAATGATGATGACACTTCTTTTACAAAGGGAGTCTTCACAAGATATTCAGAATAAGCGAGAACAATACTGCTTTGGCTGAGTATGTTAACTCTGTAATTCTGTTTAGGGAATGTGAGATATTACAAGAAGTTCAAGTGGCAGCATATATTTGAACTTAGCTGCCAATGACGGTTCTGCTCCTTCTTATGGGTTGGTTCTTTTCACTCTGCTCTCGCTCGTCTCTGATCGAGGTTGTCGGGGGTAGCTCGTTTCCCAGAAATGTCAAGGAAAGTCTACCACGTGCGCCCTTCGTCTTAAAGCTTAAGTCACGATTCCCTTCTTGTTCCAGAGAAAGTATTTTCTGCTGGTACCACCAATACCTATGGTAAATGAATAGAACGAAACACTCTTCTGAGTATGGCGTTTTCCACCCCATAGTTATGTGTTCCAATCTTCCCATACCACCATTCCAATTACTCAGACTTTACCCTCGATGAGAATTAAATTTAATCCCTCGGGATAAAACTTTCTTTACATTTAAATAGAATAGCTTTCATAGTTACTTTATATTTAAATAGAAAGGTTAATAATACAGATAGAGTCTATTTACATGTACATCTCCACTGATTGAAAAGTGTTCACAATATAAATTGAATATGTTTTCATTTATGTTTTACACTGATTGAAAAGTTTGAAACTTCCATTACTTTAAAATGAATATTTTCACATAGACATTTACACTGGTTTAAAACTTGAGAACTTACATTAATTTTGAAGTGAATATGTTTATAGGGACATTTACACTGCTTTGAAAATGTAAGTATTATACTTAGAATGTACATCATTTCTTTCATCTTTCCCTCCCTGCTCCATAGGGAACCTGGAACTACTTTATGCTTTTAGTTCTCATTACAAAACT
This sequence comes from Oreohelix idahoensis, assembly GCA_024509875.1. Lineage (NCBI taxonomy): Eukaryota > Metazoa > Mollusca > Gastropoda > Stylommatophora > Oreohelicidae > Oreohelix > Oreohelix idahoensis. The sequence continues at coordinate 285,322 of JAMPIV010004497.1, forward strand.
ATCAATAAAGCAATCACCAGCCCGTGCAGGTCTAAATGAATCATCAATCTATACGCTGAGGTTGCCAGCCTCAAATGACTTTGACATCCAATAGCGAGTTTCAGATATTAAACTTCACATGGTAATATAGACATATATATGTTAGTTCACATGTTAGTAATAAAATATGAAATGTAAATCACAACTTACGCCAATCTTGGTTACAGACTTGTTGCTCAGATGAATAAAAGAGACGAGTCGGTCTCTTACACGCGTCTGGGGTGTCTTTAATTTGACAATAGATTCCCTCTCTGACTCCGTGTGTTTCTTCAGTTTCTTAGTCCCAGTGTTCCTTATTAAAATGTACAGATTTCCTGTGCTTTGTAAGTTTTATTTGGTTCTCCAATAAAAGGTCCGGGAAAAAAAAGGAATTATGAATCTAGTCTTCACTCTGGCGAGGTCTGATGTTGTCTTGGCGAGCGTGAAATTCACAGCGAAATAAAACTGCGAAAATGGTCAGACTATATTCCTATCTTCCCACACATTGTTGTTATGAATCTAATCAGAAAGATCCAATCACTTCAAATCATGCAGATAGGGTGTGATATTTTCAAAATACTGTAGTCCCATGTGAAATAAGGTGCGTGCCTGCAAAAGTCATGTATTACCATATATGGACATCTGATGCCTTGCATACACTCTCATAGGCAGATCGATAGACACACATGACAACATGGGTAAGCTGTAATACTTATTACTTTATTAGAAAGTAATGTTGTCATAACAAGTCGGCCCGGAAGCGATTATGTCACACTTGTCTGCCCACATGTGTCACACAGACAGTAATCTCGTCATCTGTCGTATGAGTAAGCAAAAACTCCGTGTCTGCCCATCTGGGTTCCCAAACGAGTCGTCTTATCAGCAGTTCAATCTAAACACACCAGCGCTCATCTTATCTCAGTTGCTCACTGCAAGCTAGGATGATCGGGTAACAAACAGGTGACATCAGAAAGAGGAGTGTCGAATGATTTGATAAAATCAAATATCTGCTACTTAGCAGGAAAATAACGAAGAAAGAAAGAAAATTGCGATAATTCAAAGCACATAATAATAATCAGTACCACAAATGTACCGATAATGCCAGAGAGAAACAAAGATCGATAGGGGCCGCCCCGTTTTCTCACAGTTTGGACAGAGAATTACTTCAGATGAAGCCCTGTGGAGTCCCCCCTGAAGATCATTAACCTAATAAAGCAAACATAAGGAGAATTGCAGAGTTTTCCTTGAAGGACAACTTAAGAAACATCTGAGAAAAAAACTTGGAGTGTAGTAGTGAAGCCTCCTGTTGCCATTTCTGCTGTTACTGGGTTATGAATTTGACATCAGCTAACAAAAATGGAATTCAGTGGACTCTGACAAAACAACTTTATGTTCTGGCTCTTCTGTCTCATAACTATAACCAGATGAAAGGCAGAATAAGAATAACTAATAAGAGGTAGCAGCAAGAAGGTCTGAAAATACACAGAGAAAAGACAAAGAGTATGGGAATAAATGCAGCAAATAATAGCCATTTTGCAAATGGAGAAACATACCTACAAAATATTGACTCATCTCTTGGGAGCAATGCAGTTGGAGGAGCAGTGATGTCAAAATGAAAATTTAAAAAAGCATGATGACTCTTCTTTGTTATGGTGATTACACATAAATCAAAAGAAATTAAGTCCAACACAAAAGTTGGAATCTTACTTAAATATCAATATGGCTCTGAAATGTGAAGATCAGCAAATATGACAACCAAAAAGCTAAATATATGTCATAAGTGGATGGTTGTATAGAATAGAAGGATTAAAATGGTATGACACAATTTTCTATGAGGAAAAGAATAGACAGAACCAGACAAATACCAGCGAAACAAGAAGGGGACAAAAGGCACTGGCGTTGTATAAAACACAGATGGAGGGAACCAACTGATAAACTTGTAAGGCAGTCTTTGTTTAGGCTCTCTAGGATAACAGAAATAGAAGAAGATACACATGACAAAGGGAACTGGAGGCAGAAATGAAAGGGATAAACAAAATATTGAAAGACCCTGAACAGATGGCACGGTACAGGAAGGCTTGGCATGAATTATTTGAGGGCCATGCTCCACTGGGAGCTAAAGTGTAATGAATGATTTGTCTTATTTTTATCTAAATCAGACAAACCAAAATATGAATGAATGTGTGAGATCCTATCACAAATATACAGAGAACCAGTGAAACATTATAACAGCAGCAACAATCAAAATGAACATGAGTTATTGTCAAAGAGGATCCTTGTTTTATACATTGGATATTGTCCAGTCTTCTACTTCAGGTGCCTGGTCTGGAACAGACATTGGCAATCATGACCCTCCAATCTTCTCTGTCTTTTGATAGTCTAATGAGGTTGTTGTTGCCCATGCTGTTGTTTGTTGCCCACATGTTTAAGCTTTCCACATACAGTAATCCAATGAAACGGAATAATACTTGTATTTCTTCACTTCACAGAGAATGTGATCCAGTATGCTGGATCCAATCAGATTGATGAATTCCTCACACATTGTTTTAGATAGATATGATGTATGTCCAAATCCTTTGTTTGCATGAGTACTTATATGCTCTGCCAGAAAAGGGTCAAACTTGGCCAGTAATTCCCGTTATAAGGGGACCCAACAATTTCATCACTGCCACGAAATGAAAGGCCTCGTTCTGCTAAAAACTTCACAACTTCAATTATTCGCTCTAGAAGTTTGTGCCAATACTTTTCTTGAATGTCCATTTGTTTCACAAGTTGAGAATTGACACGTTCACCTTTGTTTTTACGCATCAACAGTGAAATTAAAGCTTGTCTATGTGAGGAGCTTTCTTCATGTCCACGCAATAGATTGCTTGCGTTTTTCCAGTCATTAAACCCTTCCACAGTAAACTTTGATGAACATTCTGAACTCATAAGCTTGCATCGGAAACAGAATAGGCGCAATTTACTTTCTGAATAGCATAACCATTTTCTTGCATGTTGCTTGTTTGTAAGTTTATGAATATGTGTAAAATAAGACTTCTGACAGTATCGAGTTTTCTTTTCGGTGTCATACAATCGCACGGATGAACAAAGGCACTATGAACATGTTGACATTTTTCACTTCCCTTGGATATCCAATATTCACGCTCACAGTCATCTATATTGTTCGGCCAGTCACCAATATCATTAGAGTACTTCTTCGTTTCACTTATTCTTTCACATTCAGACTCAGTGTATACTGGGTTTTGCTGTATGTTTTCTGCTGCACAGCCTGCACTAGTACTAGTTGTTCCTGTACTTCCAGCTTCAGCGGTTAGAGTACCACCACCATGAACATCAAAATATTCTGTCAGCTTACGTGTTTTTGATATCACAAGTTGATCTCTTCTTTCTTTTTCTTCCTTCGCTTTACATTTTTCACTTCGAGAAGCATAATTACGTCCAATATCTCTTTGTCTACTGCTCATTTTTTGAGTTTTCTAACCTTACAAATCAAGAAATTTTAATCAAGATCGAAAGTGAGTGCGAGCACGCCGTATACCTCAATTAAAACAGGAAGTTTCCGTTTCCTAAATTCTAGTTTTTATTGTTAATGCAAATTCATTTCACAAAGAACGAAACAAAATTAGAGGGGCAGTCGCCAAGAGCCAACAAAAAAAAATGGCTTCCGTCCAAACGTGACCAAATTTTCAACGCCACTTAAATGGCTTCCGTCCGCAAACAGTTAAGATAAAAATAATGAAGAGTCCCACTAAGTCACCCTCTTATGCTCTTTCTTTCACAATTTCGTGACACTAAATGAAAAGGCGCTAAAGATGGCATAAATCACAAGATCATTGGTTTAACGCTCGTATTAGAAGATAACCAAAAAATTATGTACATATTTATTGGCGCGGGGCCCCTAAAAGCGCGGGGCCCGTAGCATATGCTACTTGTGCTACTGCGTTAATCCGGCTCTGGTTCTAGGCAGAACACTGGCTAAACAGACAGTTCAACTTAAAATAATTGTGTCTGCTACTACAGCAGAATAATTTTGGTGTACAAGTATTTCTCTGTGCGATATGGCATCTTCCAGTAGGCCTAAAGCATATAAAAGGAACCGCAATGTTTTGTCAATTGAAACGAAAACAGAAATTATCAAGAGACTAGGAAAAGGTGAAACTGTGTCTTCACTTGCGAGGATTTTCAATGTTGGGAAAGCTACCGTCTCTGACATCAAAAGTAACAAGGATAAAATTAAGAGTTTTGCATCGACATTGGATAGTGAAAATGGGTCGAAGAAACGTAAAACCACGAGAAATGCGAAAGATTTGAAATTGGGAGAGGCTTTGTGTATATGGTTTGAGCAAAGAAGCAAAGGAACCTATCTCTGGCTCTCTATTGTGTGAAAAGGCACTTCAGTTCAACAATCAACTTGACGGTCCTCCTGACTTTAAGGCTAGCCAGGGATGGTTAAGAAACTTTAAATCTCGTCATGGCATACGAGAATTGGAGATTCAAGGGGAATCTTTATCTAGCAATGCAACTGCCGCTGAAAATTTTAAAGAAACATTCTTGGCTTTTTTTGGAAGAAGGCGGCTATTCAATCGATGATGTGTATAATGCCGATGAGACTGGCTTATACTGGAAATCATTGCCTCAACAATAACTTGCATCTCAGCGCGAAGCAGCTGCCCCTGGGTTTTAAAAGTGCAAAGAGAGAGCAACAATTTTGGTAGCCGCGAATGCCAGTGGAAGTCATCGTTTACCGGTGCTAATGATCGGCAAAACCAAAAAACCACGTTGTTTAAAGAATGTGACATGTCTCCCATTGTGCTACAAAGCACAGAAGAGTGCTTGGATGAATAGTGAAATCTTTCTTGATTTGTATACACATCAGCTCATCCCAAATGTGAAGAGGTTGCGAGAACAAGAAAAGAAAACTGGAAAAGTAATTCTTCTACTGGACAATGCATCATCTCATCCAGAGACGGATACATTGAATGCAGTTGATGCAAATTTTAAAGTAATTTTTCTGCCTCCCAATGTAACAGCACTTATTCAACTAATGGATCAGGGTGTTATAGCAAAGCTTAAAAAGATGTACAAGAAGAAAGTCCTGCGTCGTTTATTGTTGGCTGAAGATGAAGAAAGTGTGGTGGCGTTTTCCAAAAAGCTTAATCTCAAAGACTGCTGCTATATGTTTGCTGATGCTTGGACCACCCTGTCACAAGATAATCTCAACAAGGCTTGGAATAGATTGCTTGGGAAAGAAGGAGGAAATGAAACTACTGCAGTGGACACAAATGATGATTGCATAAATGAAGTTGTGGAACTGTTTCAAGCAATGCCCGGATTTTCGGACTGTGACAAAGATGATGCACACATGTGGCTAGAAGATGATAATGATTCTGGTTTTCAGTTTTTGAATGACGAAGAAATGTTGTCTTTTGTGCAAGAAGAAAACCAAATACATGTAGTGACCGATGATGAAGACTCCTCAGAAGTACATGATGTACTTGTAGATTATGAAGAAAACCCAAAACGTCGACCAAGTCCTGAAGAGGACTTTATAGCACTAGAATCAGCGATGGCTTGGTACGAGCAAGAAGATGACAGCTGTCCTACACAGCTTCTGCTGTTGAAGAGAATGCGGGACTTAGCAGCCAAAAGGAGACTATCCAGTTTGGTGCAAAAGAGGATTCCTCATTATTTTAAATAGTGGGCTACATCTGTGCAAGTACATGTATACGTAAGTTGCGCCTGGTTTTGAATCGTTTGTAATGTTATTTTGAAAACATTTCTCTTTCTTAAAAAAAAAAAAAATTAATACAAGTAGTACATGCACTGCAGTGTAATGAAAGATTTTGGTGATACAGTGATCTAATACAGTGTGGATATTATTATTACAGTACAAGTAAATATGTTTTATAGTGTATTTTTCTTGTGATGGTTAATTATTTTTAGACATATGTGTACATGTACTTGATACATTATGTAATCCAATTATCCGAACATTTGATTATCCGAACGATGCTCGGTCCCATGGTGTTCGGATAAATGGAGTTCTACTGTACATCTTTCTCTGCCTTCCTCTTCCTCTCTCCTACCTGGTATTTTCCCACATATGACTAATTCCTCCACTCCTCCTCTTCTGTTAATATGTCCCATAAATTTCAATTGTCTTTTTCTGATGGTTTTGATGAGCGATCTATTAACACCCGCAGCTGTCAATACCTCGGCATTTGTTTTCTTCTCTGTCCACGATATTCTCAGTATCCTTCTCAAAAACCACATTTCCGCTGCCTCCAGTTTTTTCACTATTTGGTTACTCACTGTCCAACACTTGCATCCATATAAAAGAACGGATCACACGTAGCCCCTTGTTGCGTGTGAAATTCTCGCAACATCGTTTTGGTGTACAAGATATTTATTTTGTAATGCAAGGGGAACAATTGCTTGAAATTTATAGTCACTTTTCATTGTAAGCAGTTGTCTCCTCGCGTTGGTATCGATAGCAGTTAAGTTTGTTACGCGTTCTTGAATCGAGTCCATGTATGGACTGGCTAGGCCGCTTTTTAAAAAGCGGTTGGCAACCTGTTGGGTTATCCTTATAAGGTAATCATTCTTAAGCTGGTTCTTGGTAAAGGTCCTTGTGTCTTAAGTTTTCTGAGCGGTGGTCGATTCGCGCTGGACTGCGCATGCCCAAATCTTGGGTCTTTGTCGAACGGGTTTCCGCCCACCAGTCAGTGAGCGAAGATTTCGATAGCGAAGGGATGTGTCTGTGAGAGCGGCTCTGCTAATTTATTCTGTCAGGAATGTGAGTCCTCTTATGGATATTTCGTTTATTCGAGATGATACCTCTAGTGTATTTCCACACGCCGGAAAAGCGTATTATTTCTGTGGTTATTTCCTGAAGGCAAGGTAAATTACATTTACATTAACTTTATCGATTTTTGTCCGTGAGTGACATTTGATTCGTAGCCTGTCTTTGAAAGTCGTCATCACGAGATGTTTTCTCAGCTCACATGTCGCTGTATTGTACCGCATCGGGTTGATGCATGTCCCCAGGACGATTACTTGCAACTTACTTCGCTACATGAACTAGGTTTGAAAACCTTTTGTTATTTAGAGGATTTTTTGAGGACATTATTTATACTTTAGAAGACGTGTCTGTCTTGCTGAAGTCAGATTAAGGAGAGTGAACTGATCTCATACATCTGGTTATCTCCTGGCTAAGATAGAAAGGGATGGAGAATTTTCCCGACTACATTACAGCCTTATAATGTATTGACATGCCTGTGAATCGCCTTTATTATGATGCTGTCTACCGTCCATTGCTATACTGACATTGTTGCTGTGATAATGACTGTCTGATGTACCTACATATTCGCGTATACATTTTGTCACTGTGGCGTCCACAATAAATGATACAGAAAAAACGTCACTAGCTGTTACAAGCATCATTGACTTTATACGTCGTGAGTTAACTGACGCCCTTGTATGGATTGCCCTGTTTTTGTATGATCATTGTTTGACTGTACATCATCTACACACTACACAAAACCAGACATGCGGATACCATCCATCATCATATGGCATCACGCATCATTTGGTGGCCATAAGCTGGTTTGATTCTGGTACCAGCAAACACGGGGTCCCTTACCCACTTCATTTTCAACAAGAATTCATCAGCATCCTTCAAGAAATTAACATTCTTCAAGACAGTCAACATCTTCAAAATTTTCAAAGTACTCGGCGTTGCCCGGTAAAAGTCAAAATTTCAATTTTTTGACGGAAACAAGAATTTGACAGTACCCGGCGTTGTTACATGTTGCCGGATAACTCGGACTGCTGTTATCTTTTACGCAAGTCAAGCAAGTTGCTGCTGTCAAGGTTCCAGTGCTGTCGTTTTTTGTGAAGGTCAAGTGCCGGTTGAAACGGGTTGTTTTCTGAAGAAGGCCAAGTACCGATTTCCATCAACTTACTTTTGGATTAGAAGGTCAAGTGCCGAAACAACTCAACACACAGTATTTCAGAAGCTCTTGTACCATCGTGTTAGCAGTGGAAGCAGTTCAGATGTGCCATCATCGTTGGAGCTTCGCTCTTTAGGACGTTGATTGACATCCGTTTTTTCTGCTGTTCTACGATTGGAAGCCTATAAGTTAAGTGGCCTGGTTGTATGTAAACTGTGCCCTTATACTTCTGCTGAGTCTTCTGTGTATCATCTCATTCTAGATGTTATAGGTCGATATGTTATTTGTATATTTATATGTTTATATTTCAGCGGGTTCTCGGTTGGGTGGTGTCTCCGTTAGATTATGCCACGTCATAGAGGTCGTCTATTGTGAGCGTTTTCTGTAGGGTTTGCAAATTTCCGATACTGGAATTTGCTAAGCGACTTCTGTTGCTATTTATGTTAGCTGTGATGACATGTTTTAATATTGTTTTCGTTATTATTTCGCATTCTTTAGTTTTGTTTTGATTTGTTTGTATTTGTTAGCCTACTCTTGTCTATAATTTAGTTTCATACAACATTTTTGTTTATACACTGTGGTGTCATGTATTTTGTGTAATTATATCGCAGATATCGTCACATTTTTTGTGATATTTCATTAATTTCTGCTTTATTTTTAGTTGATTTCTGCGAAAGTTTTTGTATTGTTGCTGATCTTTGTTATTGTTTACATTGTTATTGTTTACATTGTTTTGCATTGTTTACATTTTCAATGTTTACATTCTGCATGTGTTTACATAGTCATTGTTTACAGTTATAGTAATTAGTTAATGGGCTATGCTAATGCACTGTTACTACTACACTGATGATAAATGAATGATGAATAGTGTCGTGCACTATTGAATGAGAAGTGCACTTATGATCAAGAATTGAGTGCTGATATTTCATATACAAGTTCTTTGATTGGAGACTTGTTTCCCACAGAGACTGGGATAATATAATGTGATGTGAATATACAAGTGCTTAATTAAGACTTGTTACACTTAGGTTTGAAATAAATTAGTTAATTATTTCAGGTTTTGGACTCATATGTTAGACAACATGTCTACATTTGAGCACTTTATTGAGCAGGGTAAATTGCTTGGGAAGACTGGTGATAAGTTAGAAGAATTTGCAACTGCTCGATATGATAAAGCAATGGAAGCTGAACAAAAGAAACTGCATATGGAAGCTGAACAAAAGAAACTGCAGATGCAGGTGGATGAAAAAAGATTCCAAATGGAAATGGAAAAACAAAAAAGGGAATCAGAAGCTGAGGAAGAAAACTCCAGCTACAGCTAGAAGCTGAAAGACTTCAAAAAGAGGCTGAGAATAAAAGACTTGAAAAAGAAGCTGAAAATAAAAGACTTGAAAAAGAGGCTGAAAATAAAAGACTTGAAAAAGAGGCTCAGGCTGAGGAAAGAAGATTACAGAGAGAGTCTGATGAGAGAAAAGAGAAAGCAAAAATGGAACATGAAGAAAAGGTCTTAGCTTTAGAGTTGGAAAAATTGAAATTGACGAGCATGAGTAATGGTAATGATTCAAACAAGGGTTCATCTTCTGGTAAGGCTAATAATGATACTTTTAAGATTAAGTTACCAACATTTAGTCCTTCCAGTGATGACATAATGTTCTATCTGGACAGATTTGAACAAGCATGTACAGCTCATAACATAGACAAAGCAAAATATGTTTATCAGTTATCAGGGATACTGACAGGTAAAGCTCTAAGTATATTAAATATGGTGGATGAACCTGACAAGAACAATTATGAGGTTGTCAGGGCCGCTTTGTTAAAGAAATATCAGCTTAACGAAGACGGCTATCGTCTACAATTTAAAAACATGTTACCTGAAAATGGAGTTGAATTCTCCGAGTTTATTGCAAGAATACGCATTACTTTCTCACGATGGGTTGAACTATCTAAGACGGAAAAAACTTATGAAGGACTTATGGACTTAATACTTAGAGACAAAGTCATGTCGTCTGTCAATGAGTCTTTCCTTGCTTTCCTTCATGAACGTAAACCTAAAACAATAAAAGAAATGGAAGATTTCTGTTGCCAATACGTAACTGCGCACCCACACATAACCATGGGTAACTCTAAGGTGAAAGAAGGTTTACCAGTTGCTTCGGCAGCTCCGTATGGTCAAAACTTTGCTCGTAGATTCCAACAAAATTTTGATAGAAAGAGTCCCGGTAATTTCTGTCAAAATCATGGAAATCAATTTCATGGTGATTCTTCTTCGAAGAATTGGAGACAACCTGATAGTACTCGTTACTATCACCCTAATAATTATAGACATTTCAAAAGAGGATATGGTAATAGAGGTTATTCCTGCCGAAGACCTCAGAACCAAACAAATAGATGTTCGCATCAATGTGAACATGATAGTAATCGTGGAAACTGGAATTCGAACCAGGATAACAATTACAATAGAGACAATAATAACTGCAGAGATAATAATAACTCTGATAACTTCAGAGGTAATAATAGTCGGGGTAGATCTCAACACAAAAAAAAGAGATATCAGCAGGCTAATGCTGTACAACAGGAACTGAGGGAGCCTGTAATCATGTTGTTGATAATAAAAACTTTGACGCTGTCACTGGTTCTGCTTTTGACTTTGAGAGAGCAAACAAATGCCCCCAATGCAGTACTTTATTCGAACCGGGTACCATAACTACTTTGAGTTGTGGTCACCCTCTTCCCGCTCTTCCTGCTGCTGTTGCGCATGACGGGAGGGGTTCTTTAATCCTACATAAGGGTCTTGTTAATGATACTCCGGTCTCACTACTTTTCGATTCCGGATGCACCACTATTGGTGTTAGACAATCGCTTGTAGATCCATCTTGTGCTACAGGAAGGGTTATTAAATGTGTCACATTTGGCGGCACTCTAGAAAAAAATATCCTACTGCTGTAATTCGCATTGCCACTCCTTTCTTTACTGGAGATGTGCATGCTTGTCTCTTACCTAATCCTATTGCGGACCTTATTATTGGTCGTATTCACGGAGTTAGGGAGTGTACCCCACAGCAGATTGCTGCTTGGGAAGATAATAACATGCAAGCTACAAATGCAGTGGTTACAAGAGCACAAGCTCTACAAACACCCGAAACTTCACTGAATGGTGATAATGAAGTTGATAGCCAAGATAGTCACTTAGTCATCACTCGTGACTCTTTCATAAAATTGCAAGAAGAAGATCCTTCTTTAAAAAAATTCTTCATTCTTGCGAAGAAAGGTGATCCGAATCAGGATACAAATAGAAAATCTTGGATTGCAATGAGAAACGGCGTACTTGTACGTATGGTACAAGATTCGACTACGTCGGCACATTCGCAAATTCTTGTTCCCAAGAGCATGAGAGTGCAAATATTGCAACATGCTCATGACTCGCAATGTGCTGGACATATGGGTTTTTCCCGTACGAAGTCGAGAGTCCTTGCGGCTTTCTTTTGGCCTTTTGTCAACAAGGACATTCGTATTTACTGCCGATCATGCAAGGTATGTCAGGAGGTCAAATCTAGAGGACCACGACATGCTGCGCCTATCCAGGCTGCTGACATTCCTATTCGGCCGTTTCAGAAAATGGCCATAGATATAATTGGCCCTTTTAAGGTCAAGTCGGCCAGAGGACATCAGTTTATCCTTACATGTGTTGATATGTGCACACGTTGGCCAGAGGCTATCCCTCTTAAGAGCATATCTACTACAGATATCGCAGATGCTCTTTGGCTGATATTTTCTCGCTTGGGGTTCCCCAGAGAAATATTGTCAGACCATGGCACTCAACTCATATCTGACACTATGTCACAGGTAATGTCTACCTTACATATTAAACGATCTCTCAGTAGTATCTATCATCCTATGTCTAATGGGTTAGTTGAGCGTCTGAACAGAACGCTCAAGACTTTGCTTGGTAAGATAACTGAAGATCATCCGCAAGATTGGGACAGGGTTTTACCCGCGGCTCTCTTTGCCTATAGAGAAGTCCCAAATGAACACACAGGGTTTTTCTCCCTTCGAACTTGTCTTTGGCGCGCGTCCACGCGGCCCTATGTCTTTATTACACGATCTCATCACTGCCGATGATATTAGCGATGAAACTCAATCCTCATATGAGTATGTCATTGCTCTTAGACAAAAGATCATTGAGGCATGTAAGCTAGCAACTGCTTCATCAGAAATTGCTAAAGAGAAGGCAAGGCAGTTTGCTAACAAGAATAGATGTCTACGACAACTTTGTCCAGGTGACAAAGCATTCGTCCTACTCCCCAGTAGGGAAAATAGACTTCTTATTGCATGGAAAGGTCCGTATGCAATAGTCTCTCGGATTTCCGATGTTGACTATGTGGTCGATATTGATGGAAAGCATAAAACTTTCCACATAAACATGCTTTCGGAATTTCACGAACGTCCGGACTATTTGCTGCCTATTTTCCAGGCAACGGATGATTCTCCTACACCTCATGGTCATTACTCATCTCTGTCGGTCATACAGGATGAGGAATCTACCTTCTCGGATGTCAATCTTCCTCTTCCAGTGGTTCCACTACATTCCACGGAATCTTGGAAAAACGTTTCTGTTTCTCCTAATCTTTCTGGTGAGGAACATCGACAAGTGTTGTCGATGTTACAAACATTTCAGGATGTTCTCACTGACATCCCTGGACACACAAATGTCATAGAACATGACATAATTCTCACCGACAGTAATCCTATTAGGGTTAGGCCTTATCCTATCCCTATACACTTTCAGTCGCAAGTGGAAAAGGAATTGGATGAAATGATTCAATTAAATATAATTGAACCATCGACTTCACCATATTCTTCTTCCATGGTTATTGTCCGGAAGAAAGATAAGAACATACGAATTTGCGTTGATTATCGCAAATTGAATCAAGTCACAAAGTTCGATGCTGAACCGATGCCTTTACTAGAAGATCTACTTATTAGACTTTCTAATTCTAGATTCTTCACTAAACTTGACTTGTCTAAAGGTTATTGGCAAGTGCCTTTAGCAGAGCATGCCAAACCTCTTACTGCTTTTTCTACACCTAGGGGTCTATTTCAATGGAATGTTATGCCTTTCGGTCTTATGAACGCCCCTGCTACTTTCGTTCGCATGATGCGTCGAATTCTTTCACATCGTTCAGATGTCATCGCATACTTAGATGATATCTGTCTCTTCAGTGATACCTGGGAAGATCACTATTTAGGTTTATATGACTTACTGCCACTCTACGTGAGAATAGTTTGACAACAAAACCTTCTAAAGCTTTTGTTGGTTTTGGTGAAATCTCTTTCCTGGGTCATCGTGTTGGTCATGGTCTCTTGAAGACAGAAGACCACAATACTTCCAAAATACTGAACATCTCTGTTCCTAAAACGAAGAAACAAGTTAGGAGTCTCTTAGGTTTAATTCAATTTTATGGGAGATTTATTCCAAATTTATCTTCGATCATGGCACCTCTCTCAACATTGTTGAAGAAAGGTTTGCCTAATCTGGTCCGTTGGTCTGAAGAATGCCAATCTTCCCTAGACCAAATCAAGAATATATTTTCATCTCCTCCCATCCTAAGATTACCTACTCTTGATAGGACTTTTGTTCTTCGGAGTGATGCTTCATCCACTGGGATTGGAACAGCACTTATGCAAGAATATGCAAATACTCTGCATCCTGTTATGTACATTTCTAGAAAACTAAATGCGGCAGAGAGGAACTACTCGGTTTTAGACCGTGAGTTGTTAGCGATGGTTTGGTCAATTCTCAAACTACAAAGATTCCTCCTGGGCGCACATTTCATTCTAGAGACTGATCAAAAAGCTCTTACAGCTATTCAGACTAAGAATTTGAAGAGTTCGAGATCCACTCGATATGCTATAGCTCTTCAACCTTTTCACTTCATGGTACGAGCTATCCGTGGTGCGGATAATGTGATGGCTGACATTTTGTCTAGATGCCCACATGATTCCAACTAATACTTCTGTCCTATATTTCTATATATATTACAGAGTCATAACACACCTATATTACTACAATAGATTAGCACATCTGTACTCACTTTATATGTACACATAAAAAAAAAAAAAGGTAAAGGAACCCGTTACACGCCCATTGAGGCATATTGGGAATATGGTGTTAGGCCCATATTATCTTGACCGTCGGCACACGAGGGGTGATGTGGTCGGCATCACGCCGGCCGCCTTAACCTTCCCAGAGTAGCTCTGGTACCCATTTGGGGCTGGGTCGACCCAGGAGCCGTTTGTGGCCTAAAAATTGTTCCGCCTCATCTGGGGATCGAACCATAGACCACTGCGTTAGGAAGCCAGTGCACTAACCACTATATGTACACATACTATCGTGCTTTGTTATCATCTTCTGTTTCATTTTTTAAGATGATAGAGGAAGACTGAGTAGTTAATATAAGGGCCATAAGTTTACTAAACAGCCACAATTATTAATAATGTATTGTACCTTATGAAGCATATTAGTTGTTAATTAGCGTTATATTGCTTGTACTTTCTCAGAATGTCATTGATGAGCTGAGGACTTACCTTACTATTATCAAGCATGACGAGTTCTACATTGTGTACTTACCCTCGGAACGTCAGAGGATGTGTCCTGGATCGTCTTGTACTTTAATGTTACTATGTACAAATGTCTTTACATGTCAAATAATGTACTATTTAAATTTTCCTATCAGATTTGTACATCCATTTTTTAAAGACAATATTAGATTATGCTATTTAATGATGTCTATGGTAACTTGCATACGTATATTGTGTTTACATGCTAGCGTGATGTGTGTTGGTGACACCTCCCCGATATGAATATTTTTTGAGACATTTATTTTTCTGTTGAGGTATATTCTCACCAGACATTCTATATTTAGCCTCATGTTAGGCAATTTAATTAATTATCCGCGCATAATTCGTGCGTTTTGAGCCGCTTATCGCATGCTCTTGGATATTAAAAAAAAAAAAAAAAAAAAAATATGTTCCACATTTTTTTTTTTATCGGGAGGTGGTGGTGATATGTTGCGTGTGAAATTCTCGCAACATCGTTTTGGTGTACAAGATATTTATTTTGTAATGCAAGGGGAACAATTGCTTGAAATTTATAGTCACTTTTCATTGTAAGCAGTTGTCTCCTCGCGTTGGTATCGATAGCAGTTAAGTTTGTTACGCGTTCTTGAATCGAGTCCATGTATGGACTGGCTAGGCCGCTTTTTAAAAAAAGCGGTTGGCAACCTGTTGGGTTATCCTTATAAGGTAATCATTCTTAAGCTGGTTCTTGGTAAAGGTCCTTGTGTCTTAAGTTTTCTGAGCGGTGGTCGATTCGCGCTGGACTGCGCATGCCCAAATCTTGGGTCTTTGTCGAACGGGTTTCCGCCCACCAGTCAGTGAGCGAAGATTTCGATAGCGAAGGGACGTCTCTGTGGAGCGTCTCTGCTAATTTATTCTGTCAGGAATGTGAGTCCTCTTATGGATATTTCGTTTATTCGAGATGATACCTCTAGTGTATTTCCACATGCCGGAAAAGCGTATTATTTCTGTGGTTATTTCCTGAAGGCAAGGTAAATTACATTTACATTAACTTTATCGATTTTTGTCCGTGAGTGACATTTGATTCGTAGCCTGTCTTTGAAAGTCGTCATCACAAGATGTTTTCTCAGCTCACATATTGCTACATTGAACCGCATCGAGTTGATGCATGTCCCAAGGACCATTACTTGCTACTTCGCTACATGAACTAGGTTTGAAACCTTTTGTTATCTAGAGGATTTTTTTTGAGGACATTATTTATACTTTAGAAGACGTGTCTGTCTTGCTGAAGTCAGATTAAGGAGAGTGAACTGATCTCATACATCTGGTTATCTCCTGGCTAAGATAGAAAGGGATGGAGAATTTTCCCGACTACATTACAGCCTTATAATGTATTGACATGCCTGTGAATCACCTTTATTATGATGCTGTCTACCGTCCATTGCTATACTGACATTGTTGCTGTGATAATGACTGTCTGATGTACCTACATATTCGCGTATACATTTTGTCACTGTGGCGTCCACAATAAATGATACAGAAAAACGTCACTAGCTGTTACAAGCATCATTGACTTTATACGTCGTGAGTTAACTGACGTCCTTGTGTGGATTGCCCTGTTTTTGTATGATCATTGTTTGACTGTACATCATCTACACACTACACAAAACCAGACATGCGGATACCATCCATCATCATATGGCATCACGCATCACCCCTTAGTAAGCAAATTTTTGACTGTCTAGCACTGGTGTTAAAAAAGAAGGGCCAAAATCTTCAGTCACAATGATGATGGCAGGCATGATGCAATTCAAGATTCAAGTAGGTATATATGACGTGGGATAGGATGTGAGTGTGTGTTGTTTTTTTCAATCCCCCAGGGGAGCCGCGCTGGTGTAGTGGTTACCAAACTGCGCTGGCGACCGAGTGACCCAGGATCAAACCCGGGCGAGGACATTTGAAGATTTTTCGTCGAGCGGGATTTGAACTGGATTAACTCGAGCCCTGGCGAGCCCATTTGAAAGAGTGTCGTCGACCAGGGACTGGCGACTCCTGAGCCGACCCAGCTCTAATGGGTACCTCCGAAATCGGCGAGTATCTGCCTGAATGGCGAGGGACACCTGTCTCTGTACAAGAAAAAAGGGATACTCACGTAAAAATCAGTCTCAGGTTAACCTGAGATTTCGCCTCGAGTAATAGCGGGCGTACGCAAAAAAAACAAAATCCTCCAGGATTTTGAGTATTTATTCTTTCTTGCACTTTGACCTATTTAGGACAGTGGTTTTAGGGCTTCCTTTCAAGCTCAGAGGCCACACAAACTCAGCATGTTCAGAAGCTGGGTCTGTACTAATGGTGAGATGTGCAATGCCATGAACTGGAAAGTCATCTGCCCTGGAAGGATCTTCTAAAAAAAAAACTTCACTGTCTCGTTAATCAATCAGGGAGGACCTGTTGCCGGGTAATAAATCTGAAGATAACGCTAAACCACAAACCCTGTATTTAAATACAATCTTTCAAATAACATACCTACTAATAATAAGTCAGACTGTATTCAACGGTTTGTTAAAATGAAGTATTCAATTCTATTATCTTATTTTTTTTATTACAACTAAACAGATAGTATCACAAAACACTTAAGATAACATGTTACCATGCCAACAATTACTTATCTCACATTCATAAGCCCATTTTTCATTACTGACTGACAGATAACAATGTTTCTTCCCTTCTTTAATGGTTACAGCAAAAATGAACACATGACATATGAAAGAAAAATACTATCTCCATTTGTAATCTGTTATCAGTGAACAGTGGATTCAAGCAAAAATCTTCCAGCAACTTGTATCTGTTGTCATGAATGTTTTCTGGAATATTCATCATTGTTTTCTTTTTTGCTCCATGTGGAGGATAGAGCCACCACTGCAGGTAGTCCCTTCACAAGAAGGCTACACCAAGCAGTGGTTTCTATAGCAACTGGTCTTACATGATGAGGTTGCCAACTCTTCACCCCAAATTTTGTGGCTTTGTACAACATACATGACAAAACAGTAGCCCCATTATTTCTGTAATATAGTATGTATTTAAATTAGTTAAACCTTTCATTTCTATACTGTTTTCGTTAGGCCCCATCTTTCATGACAAATATGTGGGCTGTCTTGTGCTTTACTATCCACAGATCTTACTTGTACACATCATTGTCTACATTCAGTTTTACTGCAGACCCCTTCACATTCTTATTTCTCTCTATTCATCCTACCCTTTTCCCTACTCTCTGAAAATCAAAATTTGCTTTATTCTTACAGCAGTGGACTATGCATTTAGAATTTCACGTCACATATAGAACTTAACTTAAAACATGCCACACCGTCCTGTTCTTTGCTATCTATCCAATGTCTTCCACAGCTATTTACCACTGCATTAAAAAAAAAATCCAAGACAGATCAGAGACCTTTTAGACACCGGGTCAAATTCCTACCAGAGATTTGATTTGAAGGCTACAGTGCTGTAGACAGTCAATTTACAGTAATAAAAACCTTGTGGCTAATTTATTGTTGGAACTCAAGTTTTCATGCAATGTTTAGTTATAGATGGAATGTTACATGAAGTTCCCATGCAAAAGTGAACATGTCACTATACTTAGAACAGAAGATATGAGTCTGAAGTAGTGTAAAGAAATTTTTTTCATGTTTTAATATGCCTTTACCCTTATGCAATAAGATCAATAATTATCAACAGATATATTTTTAAAAAACTGGATACATTCAAATTGTACACGTATTTAAAGTAGATATGTTTTAGAAAATGGACAAAGTTAAATGTTTTGTGCTACATGCTTATAATTTGAATTACTGACAAGTCATTAATTATAGTTATATTTCTATGACTTGTACTTTACTGTGTGCATGAGCATAAATTACTACTGAGATTTACAACAAGTAAAACTGAATTCAAATTATACACACATCGAATGAAGACACGGAAACATCACTGAATTTGTTTGTGCTGTATGCTTCAAATATGAATTATCAAAAATGACAAATAATTAATTATGGTTATATTGCTACAACTTGTAGAATACAGTGTGCATGAACAGAAATGCAGCAAGTAACATTCATGTTCAAGCTGTACAGTAATCTAAAGTAAATATGTCATAGAAAATAACCACTGCTGAATTTTTGTGTGCAATATACTTCAAATATGAATTATCAAAACATAAATCGAAGAGTCATTAATTATGTCGGCGTCTGTGGCCTAATGGATATGAACGCAGTTTCATAATCCAGATATACCAGGTTCGAAACCTGCTGCAGGCGGTTTGGTAGCAGATCGCTTTGTGTCGATTTTTAACAATGGTATAAGCGCCGTACCGTTCAGAAAGCAATAGCAAACTACTGAATGAAAAAAAATGCCTAGAAAAATCACAAACAGCCAATAAAAGCTGGGGTTGATTGCCACGTCCTGTAAAGGATAAGCAACTAACTTAACATTAATTATAGTTATATTTCTCTGACTTGTACTCTACAGCAGTGTTTCTCAACGTGGACCATGCCATATTTCTAGGGGGCCACAGTAAGAAGGTAAAATACCTTTTGTCCAACTAACAGCGACAGTGAGGAGGCGCCACTGAGGTAAATCAGGCTTACAAGGAGGGGCCGTGAGCAAAAATAAGGTTGAGAACCCCTGCTCTACAGTGTGTGTGAGCATAAATTACTGCAGTCTATAACCTTTTATCTCAATCCCCAAAAACCAAAATATTTTCTGAATATCAAAAGTTTCTGTCAGCTACTTTGGGCTATTGTTTTATCACAACTTTGGCAATTTATGATTATTCTGGGCAGCTTTGGCTACTTTTTTTTATCACAATTTTGGCAATTTATGATTATTCTGGGCAGCTTGGGCTACCTTTTTATCACAATTTTGGCAATTTACGATTATTTTAGGCAGCTTGGGCTACTTTTTAAATGCGATTTGGGTGACATCTGAATACCGAACAAATTAAGTTTCCGAAACAAAACTAACCCCGAGGATTTCAGTTAAAAGGTACAGACCCGAAATAAAAAAATACTAACATTGTAAATAAATAATACCCACATATAGGGGTAATGTCCAAAAGAACGTTGCCAGTTGTTCTGTACAGAATATTCACTTGAAGTGATTTCCCTTTAGCAGTGTTTTGTGGATTGTTACACTATTTATACTACATAAGTGAGTAACCACATACAAATGGTACTCCAGCAAAACCCTATACATGAATAACTACATACAAACGGCATCCCCTGCATGGAAACATAGCTGACATTAAAGGAACAAGAATATACATCAAATATCACCGCAGAGATGATGGCAATACTAAAAGCACTAGAAATATTTTTTAATAACCCCCCCCACCCACAAGAAACTAACAATTTTAACAGACTCTCTTTCAAAAATTCAAGCACTAAGAAACTTACAAGAACGCAGTAGACCTGGTATAGCAGAGGAGGTATTTCTGGCTACGAAATACTTATATTCCAAAGGATTCTCAGTCCTAATACGAGTAGCTTAGATACCTTAGCATGTTGGCATAGAGGGATAAAGAAGCCAAGAAAGGTAGATTGGATAAGAATCTAATAAATGTAGGGATGAGTAAATCAGAGACTAAAAGCTAAATTAAAGAAATAAAAACAGATGAATGGAAAGCAGAGTGGGATAAAAAATTGTCAACCCTTAAAGGGTTATAATTAGGACATATAGTGTAATAAATTCAAGACAACAAAATCAGATTTCCGATATCTAAATATAGTTTCTTCCCCCCTCTACTCAGTCCAAATAGAGTAAATCAAAACTAAAATTGTGTGAATGTATTTGTGTGTGACCTCCCCTTTCCAAGAAACAAACAAAATAAAAAACAAACAAAAGAAAATTGCAAAAACAAAAGTAAAGTCTCTCATAACTGCCCTGTTGTTAACAAGGTGAAAAGGGGTGAGAAAGCCTGGCAGTGTCAGGGATGACACCCACTCCATCAATTATCTGCCATCATCTATATAAGCACTCCATCAGACAACCCCTTTCCTCACACCATCATTGATCCTTATAAATTAATTTTAGTTCTTGTTAAACGCTGTTTTACTATATTGTGCTATTCTCTAAGTCTATTTATTCTCAGCACCTGTTCCACAGTTGTGGATGAACTGCATGCCTGTAAATAATTTAATATTGGTTTTCGCTGTTGTTTATACTTCCTACATTTTAGTAGGAAATGCTCTATTTTATTTTTTTCTAGACACTCTGCACAGTAAAGTTCTTCTATTCTAAAATAGCCCATTTCTAGTTGCAGTCTAAGAAGTTTTTTATTGCTAGGAATTTTTGATTCTCTAGATACCTGACACGTTCTTGTTGGAGTCTTAAACAATTTATATGCATGTCTGCCCGTTAGGTTTCCATCCCACTCTCTATTGTCCATTCGTCAGTAATTATTATTTTAATTAAGTTTTTGATCTCTGTTTTACCCATCCCCACATTTATTTGGTTTATAATAGTTCTACTTTTCTTAGCTTCTTTATCCACCTTTTCATTTCCTTCTATGAAAAAGCGGATAAAAAAGCTAAAAAAAAGTATAACATGAAAAAATCTTTCACGCTATGGCTCAGCAATAAATGTTGTCATGTTTATACACACACACAAATCTATGCACGTGATGACACACGGAATAATGTAGTAACGTTTGGCTCTTGAACAGACATGACCACTTAAAGGTAAATTAAATAATTTGCTATCTCCCACCATGACAATAATACATGAGGTGGCATGATATGCCCTGCTGCAAAACAATGAGACAAATAGAGTAACAAGAGGTCAGGAAAAGATAGTGGTGGTGGATGGGACACACATTGAGGAGACGCTAGTGATGGACAGGACACACATTGAGGAAACTGGCTCATAGCAACACACGGCAGTCCTCATTATGGAACCCCCAAATTATAAGAAACAAATTGAGAGACCCAAAAACACATGGAAAGAAAGAACTGCAGACAAACATTAGGAAAACATGAACAGAACATGAACAAATGGTAAAGGGTAGAAGAGCTAGCCATTAGCTAAATGAAGGCCTATGCTTTACAGAATGCTAAACGCTAAATGACAAAAAAAAGAGAAGAATGAGATAAAGCAACTGTTTAAGTTTTAAAATTATTGAACACACTGTTGTTGATATCTATTTAGAAACTGGTCAGCACATGCCTTTTGAGTTATGCTAAATTAACATGACATATAATGAATATTAAAAGAACATGGTAAAAGGTGTTACAATAACATCAACAAATGATAAAATCACAATAGACCCACATTTAAAATTCTCATGTTGTTTAACTGAGACAGCAGTGAACTGTCAGTAAAGTTAGAAGAAATTTTTGACACTAAATATTAATTAAAGCAATAAATTACACAGTAAATCAAAATTCTAAACTATATCAATAGCATTAGGAACATGAGCATTAGATTTGTTATATAAAAATTATACACTTATAAAAGTGATAAGATCCAGCACCCCTTAGTAACTCATCAAATACGACTGTACATAAAAATGTATTATACAAGATGTGTTAATGCCCCCAGGGCTATATATAGATCATTTCATAAGTACCTTAATGGTTTCCAGGTATATAAAAGGTTTCCTTCAAAATTAATATTTTATCTTAAAACCAAATACAATGTATAAAATTTAGTGTACCGGTATAAATATTCTTGAGCCTTAAGTAGTTAAGAACTTAGGACAATCAGTTTGTGGTCATTCAATAACTGTGATCTTCAGCATCTTATCCACATGAAGACAAATTTGGAATAAGGATGGAAGTTATTTAACATCAACAAGACAAATTTGGAATAAGGATGGAAGTTATTTAACATCAACAAGACAAATTTGGAATATGGATGGAGCTTATTTAATATCAGCAAAACTAATTTAGAATATGGATGGAGTTTATTTAACATCAACAAAACTAATTTGGAATATGGATGGAGCTTATTTAACATCAACAAAACTAATTTGGAATATGGATGGAGCTTATTTAACATCAACAAAACTAATTTGGAATATGGATACAGCTTTTTTTTTTTTAACCTCAACAAGACAAATTTGGAATAAGGATGGAAGTTATCTATCATCAACAAGACAAATTTGGAATAAGGATGGAAGTTATCTATCATCAACAAGACCAATTTGGAAAGAGAATGGAAGCTATTAATGCAGTCACTTCCGTAAAATAAACTTGTTTGTGAAGATATTTAACTCCGCCTATGCCGGTCCCAAGCCCGGATGAAAAAGGAGGAGGGCGGCCTGCATGGAGGCCGTAAGGAGGCAGTCCCTCCACCATGCAAAGGCACAACAGGCCAATCACCTGTTTGTCTTAAAACCTGATTATGCGAAACGTAAGAAAGAAAACCAGACTGATTCTAAAGGCGACGAACTGGAGTGGACTACGGACTACGACTTATGGAACTTGGAACACAAGAAGTATAAATGGGAAGGAAGAGGAGTTGGTGGAAGAGATGAGGAAAGCAAAACTAGAAATCCTGGCTATAACGGAAACAAAGAAAAAAGGACAAGGAGTCATGGATCTCGATGGCAACACGCTGCTCTACAGTGGTGTACCCACATCTGAAAGAGCTAAAGGGGGCGTGGGTTGCATTGTGGCCAAAAATCAAAAAGATAGTATCAAGGGATGGAACTTTGTCTCGGAGCGCATTATAGTCGTAAAACTAAAAGAAGGAGAAACCATAGTCAACCTGGTCATAGTGTATGGACCAAATGAGGATGAGAGAGCAGAGGTCAAGGAGGAATTCTTCGAGCTGCTACAAAGGACAGTGGATGACTGCCTAGATGAAGTTATCATGCTCGGAGATTTCAATGCCAGAGTTGGAAATGACCATGCTAGATGGGGTGGAGTTATCGGAAGATATGGAGAAGATACTCTCAATGACAATGGAAAATGACTCCTTAGATTCTGCAGTGAGCAGAATCTGATCATTACAAACACAAAGTTCCCCGATAAGCGCATACATGCATACACTAGATGTGAACCAACAAAGAATGAGAAGTCAGTGATCGACTATGCCATTGTTCGGAGAAGCTCATTCAAATATGTCCGAGATGCTAGAGTCTGGAGGGGGCCAGAGATTTGAAGTGATCACTACCTGCTAACAATCAAAACAACAACTGAAAGAGTTGCTCAGCCTAGGAACTGCCCAACATCACGCAAGAAACCAAGTAAACGAGCGGGAGAAATGAGCATTAGGACCTACAAGCTGAGAGAGCCAGAAATTAAGACCAGATATCAGGGGCTTATTGCTGCAGCGGTGAGCAACACAGAAGAACGACCTGATGACTTGGAAACCCTCTGGATTAAATTCAAGGATATCATAAAGACAGCTGCTGCAGAAGCATGCTGTGAAGTCCGACTTGGGAACAAGAGAAAGAGGACACCTTGGTGGACAGAGGAAGTCAAAGAGAAAATAAGAGAGAAGAAAATGGCATGGAAACAATACTTAGGAGCTAAAAACACAACAGGACAGATGGAAAAATATAGAGAATATGTGACACTCAGAACAGAAGTAAAGAACAAAGTGATAGCAGCAAAACAGAAGTCCTGGGAAGAATTTGGAGAAAAGCTAGAAAAAGATGCACAAGAAAACCAGAAATTGTTCTATAAGACCCTAAAGAACATGAGGAAGGAAAAACAATGCCCTCTCAAATTTATAAAGGACAAGCAAGGCAAATTGCTTACTGCCCCGAAGGAAGTAATGGAAAGATGGAAAGAATATTTCTCAGAACTCCTGGATGGTGAGCATGGTGAAGCATCAGAAATGATAACCACTAGCACAGAAGAGAAAACCAATGATGGTGAAGATGACATAAAGATCGAAGAACTGAAGGCAGCACTGGAGAAAATCAAGATGGGCAAAGCAGCAGGGCATGATGGTATAACACCAGAAATGGTTAAGTACATGGGAGCATCAGGCGACCTACTACTCTTAAGGGTTTTACAGGCAGCGTGGTACAACAAGACCATACCAAAGGATTGGGAGATTGCCATCATAACACCAATTTTCAAAAAGGGTGACAATCGACAGTATGGAAACCATAGAGGCATATCCCTTCTCAGTGTCCCTGGTAAAATCTACTCTAGAATCCTAGAGCAGAGACTCCGACGCCTAGCTGAGCCACAATTGGATGAGGTCCAGTGCAGATTTCGAGCAAACCGAAGTACTCAAGACCTAATCTTCACACTCAGACAGCTGAGTGAAAAGGCCCTTGAGTATAAGAGTGAGATCCATTTTTGTTTCATAGATCTGGAAAAGGCGTTTGACAGGGTCCCCTGGAACAAACTTTGGGACTGTTTGGCAAGGAAGAATATTCCAGCACCTCTGATTCATGCTATACAGAGCTTCTACAAGTCTTGCAGAAATTATGTGAGGACAGCAAACTATAAGTCAGAAGAGTTCAGGACCACCACTGGTGTAAGACAACGTGATATCCTATCACCTTACCTTTTCATACTCCTCATGGATGATGTCATCAAGGCATGTAAGGAGAGAACAAGAAAGTATTCAGTGGGGTACTGGAAGATGAGACAGGTCTATATTTCGGAGCTGGCATTTGCTGATGATGTTGCCCTGATTGCTAAATCAGAGGCACATCTCCAATCCAACCTGCAAGTCTGGAAGGAAGAGCTGGAAAAGAGAGGGATGGTCATAAGCAGCTCTAAAACAAAATCCATGGTGATATCACGAGAAGAAAGAAGACATCAGATTAAGCTGGGAGAACAGGTCCTGGAGCAGGTCGACCACTTTAAATACCTCGGAGCTATTATAGACCGAAAGGGAGGCATCAAAGAAGAGTTGGCCACTCGAAAAGCAGCAGCTGGGAGACTTTTTTAGGCCATAAATCGAGGATTCCTCAGCAAGAGAGAGGTTGGTAAGAAAACGAAGATGGCTGTATACCGCTCCACGAATGTCCCAGTCTTAACATATGGATGCGAGTCATGGGCAATGACTACAACCCACAAAAGCCAGATCCAAACCTCAGAAATGAGGTATCTGAGGAAAGTGGTTGAAGTAACAAGAAGAGACATGGTACGCAACCAGACGATACGTCAAGGCCTTAAATCCTACCCCCTGCATACACAAGTAGAACAGTCCCAATTAAGATGGTTTGGCCATGTCTGCAGAATGGCAGAAGATCGGCTACCACGACAAGCATGGGAAACAAAGAGCCAAGGATCCAGACCCCCAGGATGACCCAGAGTCTGCTGGGAGGACAACATTAGACAATCTTTGAAGGACTGAGGATGTAGCGAGATTTGGTAAACACTTGCTTGGTTGTAGCGCGACACGCCCACGCGACACCCACACACACCAGCGCAAGGTCAGCGCTGCGGTCTTTCTTTGAAGTTGGTAGACAGCGGAAATGTGACTTACGGTTAAAAGCCATACAGTATTACTGAAGAATGAGGAAATAGCTATATAGGAATGTATGGCCGACTTTAAAAGTTTGCATTTACTGGACATTAAATTATTCACTACAGGAGAACGCATGGTTGGAATAATATTAAATAAATATAACTCAACAAAGGAGATAGGCTAGGAATTATATCCAAAAGGATATTATTCAAATATAAATAGTTTTAAAGATAATTAATATTTTTCACCTTCATCACATCGGCTAAAAGTTAGCTAATAATCTTTAAAAATTTATTACACTAACAAGCCTCAACGGAATTGTATAAAACTTATATGTAATGAAAGCCCCATATGGGGAAAAGGAAATGATATATAGGAAGGAAGGAAGGAGATAAGTGTGTGTGAGTGACAGAAGAGAAAAACGAGTACAGGAAAAGCACAGATTGTTTCAAATAGCTTCAAAACAGGAGATGAAACTAAAATCTTTTGGGGAATTTGGGAGCTGATTTCTCGTACGCGCGAGAGACTGAAATATAAGGACAGAGCGGCGCATTGTAAATCACACACCAAATCCAGAAGCCAGAGTGAGAAACTGGAGGACAGCCTCTGCAAGAAAAGTTCTATTTTCACGCTGCATGCAGGGCAGATTAAGTTAAGCCAATACAGTCTCACCGTGAGCTTATTAATCCTAAGAGGGTATGTAAGTTTATTAAAAATATATGTATTACTAATATCATTTTATTTCAGATTTTATTTCTGATTGATTGTAGCAGATATAATAAAAAAGGGAATGACGCTAACCAGAGATAACCTTCACCGGCATTGTCAGGAAGCATAACCATTAATTGGTTAGCCAAATATATTATGGCTAATTCTTGCCTGGAAGCTTACGACATACCAGCAAGTACATAAGTGACTTGACATCCATAAGTGGAAGGCAAAGGTTATATCGTACCCATGTATCATAACATGTGATTTATTCATGTATATTGTTAATTCTGCACCTTATACATTATCTTATCATGCTATCTCTGTAATATACTACCATGATTCATTCATTTACATACAAACACTGAAGACATGGTCGCATCATGAACAGCAGAGGGTGGTGAGATTGTTAGAACAATGGCCACCTATTACTTCTTGTTCCAGGTTTTTTTTTATGATCAATGTTTATGATCATTCCTGATCGAGAAACTAAAGACTTGAAGAAGTTGATCCAGCTCACTGAAGCCTAGAGGTCAACCAAACTTCAACACCTTAGTCCCCCGTAGTTATAGGGCGGGCTGAAGGAAAGTCTTCCGTACTCCAGTGTGTCGGAGGAACCTCGAGCAGACGTGGATAAAGTTGAGTTTATATATTTCCATCCAAAATCCTGTGAGCAGTTCTAAAACGACTTTCTAATGATGAAAACTAGATGGCAAGAGATAATGTGACAAACTTGTTTTATAAATTCAGTGGAAGATAAATCCAAGACTTTTTCTATTAGTTATTTTAATTTGTAACTGTAAATAATCATACATTTTACCATCTTCCAACACCCATTTATCATTACAAGAATATATAGATGTACATAATAAATTGGATAATTGTACTCATTTGACTTGTTAATTTTTAACTGTTAAATTTTGAGTTACTTTTTCTAATTTAATTATAATATCACATAGGGTTACGATAGCGAAGTAGCATCTTATACTTCTGAAGCCTAAATCTATTGTCCAGCTCAGAGTATTCACAGCTGTAACTCACTTGTGATACCAGTGTACTTCTCGGGCACTGGAACTTCATACTTTCTGGAGAGAGATTCTACTTCTGCTCTACCACTACTATCATACTAGGAAAACCTTTCGCTACATTGGGGGCTCTTTCGCGGGATATTATTTTGTATCCTGGGCCACTATCTATGTATTCTTCTATCTTGAGCCACAAATAGTTTGTAAAAATAATTTTTTTTTTTTTTGGAAAAAATTCTAAAAACTTAGAAATTTGTTTGTAATAGTAGTACCATTGAGTACGAAGTAAATAGGAAACGCTCACAAGGTTTTAAGGATTTGTCTTGTTCAAAGTAATTAATTGATTTTAATTAAGTTAGTTTGTTAGTGAAGATAAAATTATATACCCTCTGGTAAGTAAGCATCATGGCTGAATTGGTGAAGTTTAGAGCTGCGATTATGCAGGAAGGAAAAGACTTGGGTATGACAGGAGATGCTCTAATTCGATATATCACAACTGAAGTGGATAAATATTTAGATAGAGAGACCAAAAGAATGGAAGTTGAGGCTGAAGCTAAGAAATTAGAGGCAGAAAGAGAGACCAAAAGAATGGAAGTTGAGGCTGAAGCTAAGAAATTAGAGGCAGAAAGAGAGACTAAAAGAATGGAAGTTGAGACTGAAGCTAAGAAATTAGAAGCAGAGAGAGAAGCCAAAAGACTGGAAAGAGAAGAAAAGAGACTAATTTTGGAAGCTGAAGAAAGAAGGTTACAAAGAGCGCATGAGTTAAGTTTAAAGGAACTTGAACTCCAGGGAGCAGCTAGCAATCATGGTGCTAGCTCACCTCACTCTGAGAGTAGCTCCAACCATAGCGCGGCAAATGGAGCCATGAGTTTCCACCTGGATCCATTTATTGAAAAAGAGGACGCCATTGAGTCGTACCTGGATAGATATGAGAGACTGGCCTCTACCTATGGATTGGAAAAGGAAAAATGGAGCCTTAAGCTATCTCAGGGGTTGAGGGGAGTTTCATACGATGTTTATTTAAAACTCTCAAAAGAAGACCAGGAAGATTATGAAATCTTAAAACAAGCTTTACTGGTCAGGTACGAAAAGAATTCTGAATCTTATAGAAAGAGATTCCGAACTGCTAAGCTACTTCCAGGAGAAAACTATCACCAGTTTTCTGCCAGATTGGAAACTTATCTGACAAAATGGATTAGCTTAGGAAAGTGTCAAGATATAAAAGAAATGGTCATGATGGAGCAACTGAGAGAATCCATGCCTCAAGAAATGAGAAAATTTCTTATGGAACAAGGAGCTGAGAGATTGGAAGATATTTTAACCATGGCTGAAAGATATCAAGCAGCTCAGTCAGAAGTATCAGGAAATAAGAAGAAGCAGGGTGAGAACTTCAAACCTTCACAAAACTTTACCAACTATGAACACAGGACAATTCCAACTAGAACAAACATAGAACTGATTATAAAGACAAAAACCCTCTAGGATCAGAAAAGAAACCTCCAAGAAAGGAAGGAAAGTGGTGTAAATCTTGCCAAATGAGTAACCACAATACTGCGGAATGCAGACGGAAAAAACCCTCCTCATCACGCTGCATGCCTTACAACAGAGAACAAGGGAAGGAAGGACCTGGCAGATAGTCAGAATGACCTCCATCATCCCCCTGTCTGTGAGGAAGTGACCTTGAATGGCACCCAAGTACTGTGCTTATATGATACAGGCTTGGACTTTGACTCAGTAGTGTGCTCTTCTCTGGTGAGTCCGGAACAGATAACCACAGAAACAGTGGAAATCAGAGGACCAGTCAAGGGAGCAGGAACCATGACACTGCCCATAGCCCGAATCAACATAAGATCTCGCTATGTGGAAGGAGAGATCAAAGCAGCAGTGATGGACAACCCTATCTACCCATTAATACTGGGATGTAGATATGTCTTTCTAGGAGAACCTATAAGACCCATAGTGATGGCAACAGTCCAGACCAGGGCAAGCTCTAAGAAAGAGGAGGACACTATCATCAATACTCATCCAGAAGAGATGAGAAAGGCTCAAACTGCTGACAGTACATTGAAGCCTTGCTTTGGCAAATTACCTAAAAGCCATAACCCTCCAGAGAAAGGAGACTTATATATGAAAAAAGGCCTACTATATAGAAAAGCTGGAACAGGACCAAAAGGACATGGACAGCTTGTAGTGCCAAAATCATACAGGGAGCAGGTTATGAAGCTAGGACATGCTATACCCTTCAGTGGACATATGGGAATAGGGGCCACTGGACAACGGATAGCCTGTCACTACTTTTGGCCAGGGATCACAGAGGACATAAAGAGGTATGTGAGATCCTGTCCAGAATGCCAAAGAGTAGCTCCTAAACATAGGACTGCACCAGCAACACTGGGAGAAATGCCCATCATGGGAACGCCCTTCGAACGTGTTGCCGTGGATATTGTTGGACCCCTCAGTAGGACCAAGAAGAGAAATGCATATATCTTAACCTTGGTCGATACTTGCTCTATGTGGGGAGAGGCAGTAGCAATGTCATCGATAGATTCGAAACATGTGGCAGAGGCACTGTTAACAATATTCACCCGATTAGGTTTCCCACATCAAATATTGACTGACAATGGTTCTCAGTTTAGGGGAAAGCTAACACAAGAAGTATTCAGGTTATTTCAAGCTAGACATTATCACTGTAGCCCGTACCACGCCCAAGGGAATGGTCAAGTAGAGCGGTTCAATGGCACGCTCATTTCAATCCTTAGAAAGTTGGCTAGTGAGAAACCTGAAACTTGGGACACATACTTACCCTCAGCACTATTTGCCTATAGGGAAGTCCCACATAACTCCACAGGATTGGCTCCAGCTACATTGTTGTTTGGACGACCAATCAAAGGTCCACTGGAAGCATTGTTGCGGACATGGACTGATGAAAAAGCAGAAGAAACCGTGACTTCTTCATACCAATACGTCAACGAGTTGACATCTCGATTGAAAACAAGTTGGAAACTGGCAAATGATAACTTGAGACAGGCCAGGAGGAAGCAGGCTGCTTACTACAATAAAACAGCAAAAGATAGGGAACTTGAGGTGGGAGAAAAGGTTCTGTTACTGTTGCCCAGCAGCAATAATAAATTGCAAATTGGATGGCAGGGACCCTACGTCATATTGGAAAAACTTTCCCGGACCAACTATAAGATTGACAAGAAAGGAAAGGAGAAGGTGTATCATGTCAACCTTCTTAAAAAGTATTATGACAGGGAAGCATCAGAAGTTGCCCATATCATGACCCTGGCCATTGCAACAGAAATGCAGGATGAACCAATTTCCTCCATGGAATACCCCCTATCAACTACGGAAAGCTATGCTCAGGTTAATGTGAGTGAACATTTAACTCTTGAGCAGAGGAAAAAGGTTCAGGAGGTGTTAGAAATCCATGCTGATGTACTCACAGATAAGCCGGGGTGTACTAATCTGTTAGAGTATGACATGACGATTACTGACCCTACACCAGTTTGTATGCGGACATACCCTATACCTTATGCTAAAGGACAGGCACTCAAGGAGGATGAGATTGATTATCTCTTAAAAGAGAAAATTATTTCAAAGTCTGAATCTCCCTACAGCTCAAGTGTGGTGCTATTAAGGAAGCCTAGTGGTGAACACAGGTTATGCATTGATTATAGGAAACTAAATGCTATCACTGAATCTCAGGTAGACCCATTACCTGACACCAATCAGTTGTTTGCTACATTGAGTAAGGCTCGGTATTTTTCAAAAGTAGATCTAAGCAAGGGATACTACCAAATACCAGTGAAACCAGAAGTTAGGAAACTGTTAGCCTTTAGTACACCGGATGGACATTACGAGTTCAATGTACTCCCATTTGGTTTAAAGAATGCTCCAAGTATCTTCACCAGAATGATGATGAGGAAATTGTTGGAACCATTACAAAATCCTCATATCACCAACTTCATGGATGATATTCTGATTGCTACCACTACATTCGAGGAACACGTAGTAGCACTCTCCATGTTGTTAGGTAGATTAAGAGAAACGGGATTGACAGCACGCCCAACTAAGTGTCATATTGGATGTGAGACATTGGAATTTTTAGGTCACACTATCTCTACAGGGCAAATGTCTCCGGACCCAAAGAATGTAGAGAAAATGAGAAAAGCACCAAGACCACAAACTAAGAAGGATGTAAGATCCTTTGTGTCACTGTGCGGGTTTTATCAGAAATATATACCCCATTTTAACTCATTGTGCGCGCCATTAACCGACTTAACCAAAAAAGGTCAGCCGGATAAAATACAATGGACTGTGGAGTGTGAACAGGCTTATACAGAGTTGAAAAATAAGCTGACAAATAAACCTATCCTTGCCCTTCCCGATCTCACACAAGAATTCGTACTAAGAACGGATGCTAGCAATGTAGGCATCGGAGCAACATTACTACAGCGGGCAGACACACCGCCACATATGCTATTACCAGTAGCTTTTGCCAGTAGAAAGTTAAATACAGCTGAGAGAAATTATTCTACCGTTGAACGTGAATGCCTCGCTTTGGTCTGGTCGATCAACAAATTCGCCCCTTTTCTTTACGGGAAACACTTCATTGTGGAAAGTGATCACCAGCCTTTGATGTTTTTAGCAGTGTCTAAAAAATTAAATTCACGACTTTTAAGGTGGAGTTTACTGTTATCTCCATATTCGTTCAATGTGAGATACATACCAGGACGGGACAATCTTGGACCCGATTTTTTAAGTAGGCATCCTATCAAAGGAGATATAGAGAAACAGAAAATTAAGGAGGAACTGCAGCATGTGTTACCAAAAAGTTAACCGTGCAGGCACTGTTTTAAAGAAGAGGGCTCTGTAGCGAGATTTGGTAAACACTTGCTTGGTTGTAGCGCGACACGCCCACGCGACACCCACACACACCAGCGCAAGGTCAGCGCTGCGGTCTTTCTTTGAAGTTGGTAGACAGCGGAAATGTGACTTACGGTTAAAAGCCATACAGTATTACTGAAGAATGAGGAAATAGCTATATAGGAATGTATGGCCGACTTTAAAAGTTTGCATTTACTGGACATTAAATTATTCACTACAGGAGAACGCATGGTTGGAATAATATTAAATAAATATAACTCAACAAAGGAGATAGGCTAGGAATTATATCCAAAAGGATATTATTCAAATATAAATAGTTTTAAAGATAATTAATATTTTTCACCTTCATCACATCGGCTAAAAGTTAGCTAATAATCTTTAAAAATTTATTACACTAACAAGCCTCAACGGAATTGTATAAAACTTATATGTAATGAAAGCCCCATATGGGGAAAAGGAAATGATATATAGGAAGGAAGGAAGGAGATAAGTGTGTGAGTGACAGAAGAGAAAAACGAGTACAGGAAAAGCACAGATTGTTTCAAATAGCTTCAAAACAGGAGATGAAACTAAAATCTTTTGGGGAATTTGGGAGCTGCTTTCTCGTACGCGCGAGAGACTGAAATATAAGGACAGAGCGGCGCATTGTAAATCACACACCAAATCCAGAAGCCAGAGTGAGAAACTGGAGGACAGCCTCTGCAAGAAAAGTTCTATTTTCACGCTGCATGCAGGGCAGATTAAGTTAAGCCAATACAGTCTCACCGTGAGCTTATTAATCCTAAGAGGGTATGTAAGTTTTTATTAAAAATATATGTATTACTAATATCATTTTATTTCAGATTTTATTTCTGATTGATTGTAGCAGATATAATAAAAAAGGGAATGACGCTAACCAGAGATAACCTTCACCGGCATTGTCAGGAAGCATAACCATTAATTGGTTAGCCAAATATATTATGGCTAATTCTTGCCTGGAAGCTTACGACATACCAGCAAGTACATAAGTGACTTGACATCCATAAGTGGAAGGCAAAGGTTATATCGTACCCATGTATCATAACATGTGATTTATTCATGTATATTGTTAATTCTGCACCTTATACATTATCTTATCATGCTATCTCTGTAATATACTACCATGATTCATTCATTTACATACAAACACTGAAGACATGGTCGCATCATGAACAGCAGAGGGTGGTGAGATTGTTAGAACAATGGCCACCTATTACTTCTTGTTCCAGGTTTTTATGATCAATGTTTATGATCATTCCTGATCGAGAAACTAAAGACTTGAAGAAGTTGATCCAGCTCACTGAAGCCTAGAGGTCAACCAAACTTCAACACCTTAGTCCCCCGTAGTTATAGGGCGGGCTGAAGGAAAGTCTTCCGTACTCCAGTGTGTCGGAGGAACCTCGAGCAGACGTGGATAAAGTTGAGTTTATATATTTCCATCCAACAAATCCTGTGAGCAGTTCTAAAACGACTTTCTAATGATGAAAACTAGATGGCAAGAGATAATGTGACAAACTTGTTTTATAAATTCAGTGGAAGATAAATCCAAGACTTTTTTCTATTAGTTATTTTAATTTGTAACTGTAAATAATCATACATTTTACCATCTTCCAACACCCATTTATCATTACAAGAATATATAGATGTACATAATAAATTGGATAATTGTACTCATTTGACTTGTTAACTTTTTAACTGTTAAATTTTGAGTTACTTTTTCTAATTTAATTATAATATCACATAGGGTTACGATAGCGAAGTAGCATCTTATACTTCTGAAGCCTAAATCTATTGTCCAGCTCAGAGTATTCACAGCTGTAACTCACTTGTGATACCAGTGTACTTCTCGGGCACTGGAACTTCATACTTTCTGGAGAGAGATTCTACTTCTGCTCTACCACTACTATCATACTAGGAAAACCTTTCGCCTCTACACCTCACGGTAGAAGGGGAACGACTAAGTAAGTAAGTAAGTAAGTGAAGATATTTAACTATATGTGAAAAAGTCATGTGCTTTAAAGAATAACAATATGTTGCACTATGCTAAACTTTTTGTGCACATTATCTTTTTTTATTCATTACACTTCAGATTGTGTTTGTTTGTTTGTTTTTTTTTGCAAATTATATTACTCATTAATAATGTTGTGATGTAAATTGTTTAAAATTAATTATGCACTTAACTTTCTGTGTAAATGATCTTGCTTATGCATAATGCATACCAGTTTTTATAGTCTTTGTTTACACAACTTCTAAATTTGCCTTTACAATTTCGCTTTTATGATCATTCAATCTAACAAGTGTAATAGTCCAAAAATATAATAGATTTGATCATTACCATAATGTTGAAATCTATCAAATTTTTTTGGACTGTAACACAAATTAGATCATAAGATTAAACAAAGCAAAATTTCAAAGGCTAATACAGAAGCAAAGTATTTTACTTATGTTAAAATTATAATCCACTGGACATGAAAAACAAATGCAATCCTATGTTGCAAATGGAACAAAAAAATGATGAATGATAAAAGTTCAAATTAACACATTATTATTTAATAAAATGACTGTACATTATGATGTTAATACTGGTCACTAATTCTGCTTGTCACAGAATCCCTTAAAAAATTTGTCAGTTTTAAAACACTCATGCTTTTATCAGATATTTCAAAATTATTATCTTCAATCTCCATTACTTCAGACAGCATTAATGATTCTACATTTTTACTTTAAACAGTGTCAGATGTCTCACGTTGCATAGACTACACTGAACTCTTCATTCATTAACAAAATTGTGATATCAACTGGCTGCTTCAATCATCTATTTGTTTAACTATGACTGTCAGAACTTTTGTCATCAAACATCAAAGACTTAAACAGTCTGTTAACTGATACATTCAATCAGGCCCTATATTTGGGGGACCAGCAGATCCATTTGTTCTGGGTGTCATTTCATGAACCTCACATCAGCCAAGGTCAAGGTTGCATGATCCTTCACTTTTTGCCCTTCCTAAACAATAAGGGTGCTGAACAATGTGAAATGGCCTGAGAGCTCAGAGGACCTGCATTCAATAGTTGCAGATGATTACTAAGGATTCAAGGAGTCACATTATCATCACCATTTACTCCTTATGTAACACAGAGCCAGCACTGCAGCTGGAAGCCTGTACTAAAGCACTCTTGTAATGGTAGTCTCTGTAACAATATATTTGACGTAATGAGGCTGCTAGCCCCTTGCACAACCTCATAGTAGGTGCCTTGTATGACTACCTGAGGTCACAGTAGTCCTATTCTTTCTGTGTCTCCTCAGGGATCCCTGGTACCTACAAAGAGAGTCACAGATAGCACATTAATGTCACTATGGTCCATTTCATGACCTCCTTAACCTATAACCTGATCTGTTATATTTTGACAAGTTTGATTTTTTTTTTTTTTTACCTAGATGTTTTTACTCCACTTTCTCTATTCACTTTCTCATATGAAACTTCATTCACCATTTATCATACATGTGGAGAAAAAACTTTTATCACTGATATTTTTTCCCCACAACTATTTAAAATAAGCAAGTAGTTTTGTACAATAGTACAATATGTCAGAATAAAAGTACAGGTTTTTTCCTTGATATCTAATATTTAAAATTAAAGTTGTGTACCACTAAAGTTAAAGGCATTATCTGTGGTACCAATGTGACCAGAGTTCCAAAAATTGGGATTATTTTCTACACATTTACAAAATTTCAAAAATTCACATTTGGCTTGCATCTTTTGTGGTTATATAATGTGGCTCAGCAGGTATATAATGTTAATGTTAATAATGTTAATCAGAATCGACCTCAC
Source organism: Oreohelix idahoensis (assembly GCA_024509875.1). Taxonomy (NCBI): domain Eukaryota; kingdom Metazoa; phylum Mollusca; class Gastropoda; order Stylommatophora; family Oreohelicidae; genus Oreohelix; species Oreohelix idahoensis. The sequence continues at coordinate 321,777 of JAMPIV010004497.1, forward strand.
CGCACTCCAGGCAAACCCATAGGTGCTCAGTCTCCCTAAGCAAATGTCAAAAAGTATGAATGCTAATTGTACCTGTAGCATGCTGGTTGTACATTTGTACATACGACGGATGCATCCTCTCTCACGTCCATTTCTGCTGGTCCCACGTTTTATGCCAAACAGCCTTGTTGATTCATCCATTGCAGTGTCATTATCCAGCAGGTGATTATTAATACTATTAATAGCCCTTAGTATCTCTCCCTTATCCATGTCCAGTGTCCCCATAATGGGTACTCTTGAGGCCAGTCTGTCAGCTCTCTCATTGCCACGTACCCCTGCATGACCAGGACAGTAGATCCACACCAGTTCTTGAAGACTTGAGGATTCTATTGATGTTTTCCATTCCTGCCGCAGCCATCCATTTTGAAATTTCCAAAGCATGGCTTGAGAGTCTGACTATAACTGCCCTGGTTGATGGAGTTTCAGACAGCCACCTCAGTGCTGCAGTAACTGCCTCTACCTCCATTCTCATGCTGGAGGTTGTTGCCATGTTGGCTCCACTCTGTTCAGCTACGATCCTGCCCTTTTTTCTCGCAGAGAAGCCCCATCCTGATTTCTCACCATGCACTACAGACCCATCAGTGTACACAATGGCGTCATCATCCCCAGCATGATCACTTACCAGCTGATTAATCTCCAGCTCTGCTTTTCCATTGCCCCAAGATCTGCACTCTCTGCCAAGGCTAATGATGACCTGCTGATAGTTTATCCAGTTCTCCCCTGACTTACTCCACTCTTCCCCTTTGGATACATTTTCAACACTGGTCACCTGACCAGCTGTAGCCTCTGCCTGTGCCATCCATGACATCCCCCTCTTGATTCTTGCTCCTTTGATGTCAGATACATTCTCATGTAGGGGGTGTCTTTTGTCAGTGGTCACCTGCATATACGCTTTTGCCTGGGCCATCGCTTATGTGGATCTAATGGACAGCAATCCGAGCATGTATCTCATTGTCACAATGGGGGTATCATGCGTACAGCCCAAAACTAGTCACATTCCTTCATTGTGAATGCGTTCCAGTTGTTCACATTGTGACACTGACTCAATTGCTGAAATCACGAGCTGATGATACAGGAGAAACAATAGTCTCTGCTCCAAGTGCGCAGCAGCCATTGTTTTTAAGGCTGCCAGTCCTCGTTTGCACTTCTGTATGATCAGCTCGACATGATACTTGAATGATAGCCCGAGATCAAAAGTTACTCCCAAATACTTAGCCTGTCTTGCCTTTCAATGTTCTGCCCATTAAAAGAGATGTCTGGAAGGTCTGCTTTCACTATGGAGTTGTTCAATGAGCACCACATCACACATGCCTTGTTGGGACTGACCTTTGATCCGCTTTCCTCACACCATTTAGAAAGTGTAGTGTCTCTTGTATGCCTCGGACCATTTCCTGTCTGTCTGAGCAAGTTCTGTACATAAGTATGTCATCTGCGAAAGTTAATGTTCGTCCCAGTCCTGTTGGTTGAATGGTTGCTACTTTTGCTGTGTAGATGTTAAACAGCAGTGGTGATAGTGGGGAACCCTGGGGTAGTCCCGGGCAAATGCGCATTGGTTCTGATGTCCAAGTTCCCAAGCGAAATGTAACTGATCTCTCCATTAAGGCAGCTGCTATCCACCTTGTTATTCTAGGGTTTACACCACATGCCATTATACAGTCTATTAGGGTTGCAAAATCCACACTGCTATAAGCATCCTCTAGGTCAATTGCGACAGCCACCGTTTCTCTTTTACCCTGGAATCCCTCATACACATCGTAGGCAAACGTTCCAGAGTTATGTCATATTGTTTTCATAGGCCTTTAGCAACCCAGGGTATCAGGAAAGATGTGTGCATTTTTGAGGTGGCTCATTACTTGTCTTGCAACTATCTTTTCAAGTAATTTACCATAGACATTCTGTAGTGTGATAATTCAATAGCTGTTGAGCAGTGTGGGGTCTTTGCCGGGTTTAGGAAGTGGCCGAAGGTAACTGTGTAGCCAGTCTTCCGGCACCTCAGCATTCTGTATGCTGGTATTGAAATCGCTCACCATGTTTATAATGGCTGTGTCGTTGAGCCATTTAATGTGATGGTATTGTACACCATCAGGCCCCGGAGCAGTGTTTCTGCTGGTTTTCAATGCATATACCACGTCCTCTTCAGAAATGAGATCGAAGTATATCTGGCCCTTTAGTTTATCCTTGGCCTCCCTTGCCAAGCTCTTGAATCTATTAACAGCTATTTTTCTCCTTCATCTCTTCAACCTCTCCCTCATTCATCATTCTTCTGTTTCGTGCTTTAAGCCATTCCTTTGTTACTCTTTCCTTTTCTATCCATGCTTCATCCACTGTCTTATTCTACCAGGGAGGCTGGGTGAAAGGTGTTCTCACTGTCTTTTGTTTGGCATTTTGATGCAAGGTGTGTAAAGGGTTGAGTGGGCCTGTAGGATACTTGAAGATCTGTTTAGGTTTCCTGTGTCTTGTGGTCCTACCCTTTGCAATGAGTATGATGCAAGGTAGGTGATCACTTTCCTGTGCATCTAATACATCCCAACGAGCCATGGTGGTGGCAGCACTAGGGATGAATGCCAGATCTATGACACCATTTTTATCCCCAAGTATATAATGTAAATAGAAATATGTAACACAAATATGTTCTTGTAAATCAGTGACATTGCATTTATTCACTGTTTTTATGCTTGAATAATGATCACATTTGTTTTAGATAACTAATATAATAATTTTTGTACATCATGAAACAGGTATTTAACTTTGCCTTCACTTCAGACCATTTTCCTGCACAAGTTAAAAGTGTTTATTTTCTCTTTCAAAATTCTTCATTTTTTTGCTTACTTCATTCACATACTATTTTCTTCAGAGATGTACATAACATCTTTCAGCCTAAAATCATTATGTTCTTTCACAATTTTTATGACGCTGAAAATCTAAAGTGTAATAAACATTTTGCAAATTTATTTATTTAACAAAATATTTAATAAACCAAAGAGGAGCTTTTACACTTTAGATTTTAAGTGGCACTGTGAACATTAGCTATATAATAACTAATGTAAAAAAATTATATATTCTCTGTTCATACAAAGATAATTCAAATGACAACTGCTATTATTTATAAACAGAATCATTAATAGTCATGATGTGTAAATGTCCACAGATTACAATTATTTACATAACAATAACATCTTTACCTACATTACAACAAAAGCGATTAACTCGTTACATCTAAATAAAAGTTTATGCAAATGAGCCTGAAACAGGGTCATCCAGTACATTTGTGAGCAAGACACTTTTATCTGATCCATTCACTACAGAGGAACATGAAGCTGAACTGTCAATATCCACTAACAGCGGAACATCTTCAGTTTGTGTTCTGTTACAACTTTTTTCTTCCTCGCTGGCAATAGTAGGTTCTCTGTCAGAATTTTTTTCCCTGATCAGTTTTTGTTTGCGGAGTTTACATAACTGTGGGTTGTTAATGAGGGTGTAGGCCAGGAACCAGCGTATGCCTGCTCGACTCATCCTTTGAGTTTCTGTTAATGAGTTTGTAAAAAAAAATATCAGGATTCAATACGTACAGATTTAGCAGTAAGTTTCTAAAAGATAGCTGGAAACATTCACAATAGAAAAAATAGACATGAATTCAAAGATAAACATTAAATTAAAACAGTTTTATCCACATAATGTTTATAATGTTAAATGTATTGACCACTGTTTATATCAGTAGTTTCATACAACAGGAAATACACAGTGGACAAATATTAAATAAGAAACAGTGATCCATGACATTATACATCTCCTTGTTCATTTCTTATGGCACAAAGAACCATAACTGCAGCTGGTCCCTTTGCATGACGCCTGCATCAGAGCACCTGCTCCTACATTAGTGGTTTCTGTAGCAATCTATTTTACATCATGAGGTTGCCAGCTCCATGAACAACCTCATATTAATCACCTTTTACAACATGTCTGAGAGAACAGTTGTCCTAATTTTGTTGTTGTCTCCTCAGAGACCATCAGGAACTACACAGGATGTATACGATGCAATATCAAAAAAATAATTTTGATACCAGATATAGAGCTTCAGCTTTTAAAATTCATTTTCTACTTTTACAAAAGGCATAACCTAAAGATGAGAGTGATGATAAGAAAAACTATGCAGAACATTACAAGAGGATGCAATTTGATCATCAGAAGTTTTTGGTACTTTACCATTGTTTTCAACAAATATCCATGGATTTCCTGTTTGGCTTGGTGTTGTAGGGCTCCCATCAACAAGAGTGCTTGTGCCAAAAGTTGTGTACCTGTTCAGAGATGAATGATAGTGTATTACAGTTGAAATCTGAACAATTCTTAACCCATTTTCTCAGCATTAACATCATTGCATTCAGCATACAAGGTCTACAACAAGCTCATGCCAAATTCTTCTGGCCTGTGCAATCACCTCTAGGTCTTTCCATGTCTTCCTGGGGGGGGGGGGGGGGGGTTAAGGGGGGGGGGTGGGGGTTGGTTGGGGGGGGGGGGTTTGGGGGGGGGTTGGGGGTGGGGATTTTGGGGGGGGGGGGGGGGGGTGGGGGGTTGGGATTGTGGGGGGTGGGGGTGGTTGGTGGGTGTGAGGGGGGGGGGTTGGGGGGGGTGGGGGGGGGTGTGGTGGGGGGGTGGGGGGTGGGGGGGGGGGGGGGGGGGTGGGGGGGTGGGGTGGGGGGTGGGGGGGTGGTTGGGGATAAATTGGGGGGGGGGGGTGGGGTGTTTGGTGGGGGGTTGGGGTGGGATTGGGGATTAGTGGGGGTGGGGGTTTTGGGGGTGGGGGGTAGGTTTTGGGGGGGGGTGGGGGTTATGGGTGGGGGGGGGGGGGTGGGGGGGGGTGAGGGGGGGCGGGGGGGGGGGGGGGGGGGGTGGGGGGGGTGGGGTGGTACCATTGGGGGGGGGTGGGTGGGGGTGGGGGTTTAGTGGGTTGGGGGGGTTGTGGGGGGGTGGGGGGTTGGGGGGGTTGGGGGGGTGGGGGGGGGGATGGGGGGTGTGGTGGTGGGGGTTTGTGGGGGGGGGGGGGGGGGGGGTGTGGGTGGGGGGGTTGGAGTTTGGGGGGTGGGGGGGGTGGGGGGGGTGGGTGTGTGTGGGGGGTTTTGGGGGGGGGGGGGTTTGGGGGGTGTGGGGTGGGGGTGGGGGTTGGTAGGTTGTGGAGGTGTGTGTGTGTGTGTGGGGTAGTAGCCATGTTCTGCCTGGCCCTCTGTTTCTCTCTCCAGATTTCTGTTTCTTCTCCTTGTGTTTTTTGGCCTCCCTCTATCAAACTTAGGAGCCGTGGCAGCGCAGTGGTTAGTGCACATGCTTCCTAGCTCGGTGGTCCATGGTTCGATCCCTAGTTGAGGTGGGATTTTTTAAACCGCAAACGGCTGTGTGGTTGACCCAGCCTCATGAATTGGGTACCAGAACAACTCTGGGAAGGTTTAGGTGGCCGGCGATATGCTGACCACATCACCCCTAGTGTGCCGATGGTCAAGAAAATACGGGCCTAACACTGTATTCCCAATATGCCTCAGTGGGCGTGTAATGGGATCCCTCTACCAAACTTACCAAGAGAATTCCAGAATAAGGACTGCCTTATAATGCTATCAACAAGCTTCCTCGTTGTGCATCCAGCTCCATTGTCTTCTTCTCATCTCTTGTTCCACTGGCACTTGTCTGGAACTTGTCAACATTTCCACTCTGGTGATCTTGTCATCCCATTTCAATACTTCTATTTTATGCGAGCACCCATTTATAAAAGTCTTGGTCGTTAATTTTTGTTGTTCACTATGTTTCAGAACCATTCAATAGGACTGACGTGACATCTGAGTAGCATATTTTCTGCTGATCTCAATTTTTTTATTTTTCAATATTCACAAATTTTATAGCTTGTAGTATGTAAATAAAGAAAAATGCTAATTTTTTTTATGTTAAACATAACCTGAGTAAAATAAGGAACATATACTGGCAACAACCAACACCTATAAGAATTGGCAGACAAATAAGTGTGTTTCAGCAGATAAAATAGAGTGTTAGGCAGGGATGTATGCTGTCACCTGATCTGTTCAATCTGCATAGTGAAAATATAATGAGGTTCATAGAAGATGTGTCAGGAACATCAATTGATGGACACAATATAAAAAACTTGAGATAAGCTTACGATAAGGTCTTAATAGTTTAAAAAAAAAAGTGAAAAAAGTTCATAGTAGATGACTGACACAACAGTGACTGAAAGTGAAAATTAATTTCCATAATTGCTAACAGACACCTTGAAGCAAATGACTTTTCCAGAATGCATCACCAAAGCTGCAAAGTAAATGTATTTGAAACGAAGTAAAATATTGGCCATCTAGCTACATGGGATTTTGAGATAATATTACAATGAAGTAAGCTCCTGATATGTCTTTCTTTAAAGCATATTTTTTCACGGCACAAGTATTTTTGTTATTTGGAAATGTTTACCTCACTGCATTATCACCTTATTAAGTTGCAAGGTCTTTTATATTTGAACATCGCATTAACATAACTGATGTACCTAGTGTCTAGGTTGAACAAAATGAGGAAAACTCAGGGTTTTTTTTTTTTTTAAAGCCTTAGTAAGTTCTTCAAAATGTTGGTCATACGTAGGAGAGGTTGGCATTGACACATTAATGCCACTCAGTAGCAGTTTTCAAAAATGAAGCCCAAATAAATCGAGCAGCATGTCTAATGTACTACTTTATCTTAGAATTCATGAAATAGATTACAGACATGAAATAGGACAGGAAAAAGAATAATTAGACGAAAATAACGATTAAGCGAAATCTAAGACAGAATACTGTATGAAACAACATAATTTTCTGCATAATATAGAACATTTCTTGTTAAAATGTAAGAGGTATGAACAAATGAGAATACCAATATTAGATTACTTACAAGCATCAAACTTACCTATAAATATAGAAGAGGTGTCAAAAATAGACAGACCTAGGGAACTGCATAATATAGTCAAACAATATTTAACACGAACAAATGTTAATATATAGTGGCTGGGAATGTGAAGGTCTGATGCTGTTCTTACAATGCATATGACTTTTAACAGATGAAAGTCAATTAAATATCTGGTAAAGTCAGTTATATAACTGGAACCACCAGGCCTTTACACCCCTCCACATTAATATTATTCTTGTTCAGAGTTTCTTCTTGATTTCGTTCGTTTTTTTTATTTTTATTTTTTTTAACTTAACATATATGCATAATTGTGATTGTCCCTATTTACAATGATTTGACAAATGTGATGCCACTTTCTCATATTGGCAGTTGTTCATATTATTTGGAATTGAAAACAATATATATCCTAATTATAATCCATCAGAGGTTGAACGGGATATTTTTCTTCATTAATTTAAAAAAAAAAAAAAAAAACAAATAAACCAACACATTAAAAAAAACCCAATGATAATTAACTATTTCTACCTTGGGCTACGATCAGGAATAAGAAGAGCTACATCAGTGCGTTCTTCCTGACTTTGTACTCGCTTCAACCGAGCAGACAAAGTTTTGGTCCACAATAAATGTGCAAACACCCGCATGCTTGGGTTGTTGTGAGCATTGTCCACAAGCAGCATAGATACGTAGGCCGCGAAACCTGGCATGAAATACAAACTTAGTGATTTCAGAGTTCGTAAAATATACATGTGAAGATGTCTGTATTCATGACATGTATATTTAAAGATGTCTGTATTTGTGAAATGTGTATTCAAAGATTTCTGAATGAACTGAGTTGACTTTTTCTTTGCTCTATGTTTGTTTCTATGTTCATACAGAGTGGCTCATAGGTATGGCATCCGCCTCTAATTCTAAAAGTTCCGGGTTCACTCCCCAGCACAGGGAATATAATTGATGGAGATTTTTTTCAGAACCAGTGGTTCCTAATGATGTCATACTCCCCCCTGATCTCCTGGGTAGTGAGATCTCCTGGGTAGTGAGATTGGATGCCTAGCCTTCTCAGATAAGGTAAAAAAAAATAGGAGATCCCATATGCAAGTTGCATACCTTAAAAATCCCTCACAAAACTTTAAAATTAGGAAACTTACCCAACACAAAAATATTTATAGAATGTGTGATTCCTTTATACACACTTTTGGATCCTTGCCAGTGCTACAGAGTTTGTGCACTGTGCTGAGATCTTCCTTGTTTGATCTAAGGGAGGAGATCGGAGCACTGATGGAGTTATCCATGTGCAATAAACATGGTCCTTAAACCCAAACCAAGCTACCATAAAAACCTACAATGTATTCTGCATAGTTCTTATTTGTCGAAGACTTAGACAATGTTACGGTCCTTATCTTGTGTCACTGGCCTATACTGGCTAATAGGAAAGTTACAGAAGTGACACTGTCTAAAATTTGTCTGAGTCATTTCTATATTCCTTAGTTATGTGCAAGGTTGTGTCGGTGTCGACTGTCAATGAAACACCTTTTTTTTTGTGGTGCCGAGTTGGCAGTGTGGTTGGTCATGACTCACTCCCATAGTGAGGTCATGGTGCCGTTCAGATGGTCCTGGGTTCAATTTCCTGGTATGCCTGTCACAATGTTACCTGTTGTCTAGTTTTCTACTTTTTTATTTTCTCATGACGGCCTGCAGCATACCCATGTATGTTTACTATGATTTTTTCTTCCACAACAAAGTATCACAACCAAGTCTCATTTTGTTTTCAGTTCGGCATAAATAAGGTTCATCACTATCAAGATGCCAGAGATGCTTGGTCATTTCCCAGAAAAGTGTGGCAAAATTTATAATGTACAAAAAATATCAATAAAATTCAAACCAATAATACCCTTCTTCTTCTTCTTTGATCCTTAGCCACCGACCGTCAAAGCAGTCAGTGGCCATCACGCCTAGTGGCGTCTTGTAGGGCAACAACAAATTGATTCCACATTGCTCGGTCGGTGGCCATCCTTCGTACAGTGCCCCAACTCTGGTTCATTCTTTGCATCTCAGCCTCCACAGTCCTCCGCCAGGTTGTTTTTGGTCGGCCTCTCTTTCATTTTCCTTCAGGGGTCCAAAGCATAGCTGTTCTTGTGATGGCATCGGGGTCTCTTCTGAGGACATGACCAACCCAGCTCCAGCGTCTGCCAGCTATGATGGTGTGCATGTCCTCTTGCTTGCTACGAGTAAGCAGATCTTGGTTAGTGATGGTATTTGGCCAAAAGATTCTGTGAATTTTTCTGAGGCATGTTGTGTGAAAAGAGAATAATACCCTACCATCTCCAAAAGATGGAAATATTCAAGTAATGAAGGCATAAGCAAGAAGTATAAACAACTATAACAACAGGAACTAGCCATAATTGGATGATTAACCTTTGAGTTGAGATTTGTTATTTTATGGCTATCTGTATCTGATAACAACTGAAAAGAACGCAGGCATAAGAATCTTCAAGTCAGGCAGTCCTACTGTATGGCTCTGAAACATGAGGGACAACAAAAATGACAAGGACAACAAAAAATGACAACTGAGAAATTGCAGACTTTAAAAAATGGGCACACAACAGAAGGATTCAATGTTTTGGCAAGATGGCTAATAGAGAAATAATGGTAAGATAACAGACAAATAAGCAGCACTTTCCCAATTATGGAAAGAGAGCAAGATTCCCCAAAAACTGACTGACAACATACAAGCAAATAGTAGAACCTCTCCTCAGATAATATTGGCATCAGGAGAACAATAAACTGACAGCATGGCTTTCACCAACCCCCCTGGTGAGAGAAACTGTATTGTGATTAGAAAAGCCTGAGACAAAGTGCCAACTTTATTAGAGAAATACGCTCGGTTATATTACAGAAAATGCAAAATATCTCATGATAAAACTTACTTCTATCCCAACTTACCTCTATCCCATGATTCCATGTTATGGGGAAACACACTCCGATCTAGTCGTGCAATAGAAAATATTCCGAAGAATGCACTTTGAAAAATTCTGAACAGGCAAGTTAAGAGACCAACTGCCATATTGGTGAACAGTGAGTAGTAGTTGACAATCTCATAGAACTTCCTAAAACATAAATGTATCCCTGATCATGAAATAATATTAAGAGGAAAAAGGGAAATTAAATACGTGAGCTAAGACACCCATTTGAAATATTGCATTAGCTTATTACAGATATATCCATCTTCAAAATAGGTATTGAAAAGGTTATATTAAATGTCAGAAAAATGTTTAACATCTATTACAATTTTCTTACTAAAAAAAGAAACATTAAAACAAGTACAGCTGTAAATTAGAAACAATTATTTCTCATCTTTGTCCATCAAGAAAGCTCTTGAATAATTTTTTTCAAATCTTGAGAACCCCTCCTAGGAAAATATTTACCCGCCAGATTTTGTTGATAGTGTACAGCAAATGCAAATTTTACTACTAAATTAGTGTCAAGAAAATTTAAATTTTATGAGGAGAAAAAAAGCTGGAGTAAAATGTTTACTGCTTTTGCTGACATCATTTTTTAAAATTCATTCATCCCATGATTTCTCATGGAAACCATGATGATGTTTTGAAGAAGCCTCTGTTGAGCCGTAGCTGGGAAACACTGATGGAAGCTTTGAAATCTCTAGGACGTTAGACATGTTTCTTTGTTTGACTTTCATCTAAGGGAACTTATTGTCCATTTGACAAAAAAGATTATCAGGAGAAAATGACATTGGTATAATAACATTTAAAGCCAAAACAAAATAACAGAGTCTCATGTAAATAGTTACAGACTTCATTTATGGCATTTTATGGGAATGAGTTCATTCAGCAGCAGGTAAACAGTAGCTCTACATCCAATTAAATTATAAATATAAGTATTGTGGGCTTTTACAATTAAATTATAAATATAAGTATTATCGGCTTTTAAATGAATTTAAAAAAAAAAAAAAAATTTTAAAAAAGGACATTGCAGACTGTCTGCAAACTGGGTAGATAGACAAAAATCCCAGAGCAGCCTGGCACTTCATATCTCTATTTTATAACATTTTTGACTATATAAATTAAAATTATGAGAGTTCTGTTACATTTCCTTTGCAGTTCCAATGCAAAATTGTGTGAATGGAAACATGAGGAACTTGGATGCCTACACTATCAGTGCTTGAAAGTATAATGAAAACTGAGAAATGTGACACTATCTATGGACAGTGGTGTGATGTGAATCCTTGACTTTATTGCTTTTTTCCCCTAAAACAATCTTAAAACTCTAGTACAGCTGCTATAAATTTGTATGTGTACATTTGTTATTGCCTTACATGAGTTTTATGAAGTAACGTGTAAACTTATATTTTGGTGTCGCAACAGTATATATTAACAACAAGCCTGGCCCAGCAAAACATTCTGTCATGGGGTCAAAGCTCAAATGTCTGGTTTACAAACCTGTTATCAACATTGAGTGGTGGGTTTTCATCTGTGTCCTTCAACTTTTCTTGTAGTAAAACTCGTTTTGTCATGAACACTTGTAAGTAAAACAAAACAAACACTGTGGCAGGAAAGCTGAAGATAAATAAAACATAAATTTAAAGGCCATATTAAAAACAACTTGCGACAAGCCATAAAGTTTCAACAGCAAATGATGAGAAAGAGCTACAAGAAGAGGTTGCTTTATTGTGACATAAACAGGTCTCAGCCTGAACAGTAGAAAGACGGAAATAATGGTTGTTTTCAAAATCTGAAATTCTCCAAAATGCAACAACAAAGTAAATGGGACAAGCCTGAAACATGTCCATAGATTAAAATAAATGGACACACTGTTAACATTACATCAAATATGCAACTCAGAAACAAATACTATAACAGAATAGCATAGCATGGACATAAGTCCAAAAAATGTGGCGCAGTGGGTTCAACTCACAGGCATGAGAGGAAGTTAAGTCCACTGTGACAGAGGTTGGGACAACCTCATGATTATCACTAGGGGCACCAGCTAGCCACAAAGCAAAAAGGGTGCATTTTCATAAGTCTACCCGGGCTGGTTTCAATGGAATTTCATGCAAGACTTCTGCCATTCATCCTCATTGTGCGCCATGGATAATGGCCCCTTTTGGGGTCTAAACTAAACTGGCAGAAGATCTTAGAGTAAGTGGATCCCTAAAGATGTGGTGTGCAGAACTCACTGCTGAGTAGTATATGCTCTGACACCCACCAATCTACTCCCAAATCATGGGTCAAATGATAACTGAGTCATCAGTGAATGACTCCAAGTCTAAGGTGGACCAATGTGCCAAAACTGAATGGCTGCTGGGTAAGCAGTCGTGAACATTGGCTGTCTGGAGGGGGAGTGGGGCAGCACCAGGCAGACAGACTCCATAAGGACATCTGTTGCCTCTTCCCTGGTATGGTGGCTCTATAAGGGTGACTGAATATTTCCACTATTTATTGCAAATACACCATGAGAATTTTAACTATTCAGAATCACTGCGGAAGCTACGGAGATCGTGCTCTGTCATCGATACCTGCAGCAATTGAAATGAGGAAATACAAATGCAGAAGGAGAGGTAGTGGAGAGAAGAGGAGAAAGAGAAAAAGAAGGGCAGGAAAGAGAAGGTTCAGAAAGAAAGCAGATCACATCTCTATGAAATATGTGCGTATAGGATACTGGAATTGTCGAAGTGCCAATCAACGTGCAGCCATTATACAAACAATGATCTACAATTTCGATATCCTCATGATCCAGGAGACAAATTTAAAAGCCAATAGTGTTATCAATTGCCCAGGCTATAGATGTTACTCCGATCGACGTTGGCCTGGTAGACGAGGGCAAGCTATATATGTAAAACATGAGCTCCCTCATACGTGGCTGCATACAAGTTCTCAAACTAGTGAGGATGCGGAATTGCAGGGGATTGCTGTGAATATAGGCTGCCAGGAGTGGCAAGTCTACAATTTATATGCTCATGTTGACCATCTTACAGCACAGAGTAATTGGAATTTTCTGGCGCAATTGTCTGAAGATTCTAACATAAGGTGTTTAATTGATGGTGATTTCAATGCTAGATCTAAGGAGCAGGGGAACATAATGGAAAATAGGCAGGGTTTAGCTTTGAGCAAGGCATTATTTAACATGAACCTTACCATTTTGAATGATGGACGCCCAACTAGACTGGCAACTAAACCTGGGGATAAAAATGGTGTCATAGATCTGGCATTCATCTTTAGTGCTGCCACCACCATGGCACGTTGGGATGTATTAGGTGCACAGGAAAGTGATCACCTACCTTGCGTCATACTCACTGCAAAGGGTAGGACCACTAGACACAGGAAACCTTAACAGACCTTCAAGTATCCTACAGGCCCACTCGACTGTAACAACCCTTTACACACATTGCGTCAAAATGCCAAACAAAAGACAGCGAGAACACCTTTCACCCAACCTCCCTGGTGGAATAAGACAGTGGAGGAAGCATGGGTAGAAAAGGAAAGAGCAACAAAGGAATGGCTTAAAGCACGAAACAGAAGAATGATGAATGAGGGAGAGGTTGAAGAGAGGAAGGAGAAAAAGCAAAGAGCCGTTAATAGATTCAAGAGCTTGGCAAGGGAGGCCAAGGATAAAGTGTGGGAGGACTTTGTGACACAGGTGGGCATGGAAAAACCCTACAGAAATTCTGGTCCTTACAATGAAGAATGAATAGGAAAAGTGCAAGTCAACCCATCCATAATATCAAAAGCTCTACAGGACTAAGCCTGAAGACAGACGAAGAGAAAGGAAGAGCATTATTCAATCGATATATTGAGCAAACGGATAAAGGTGACAAAAGTGCCCACTTGAAAATAAAGGACAGTGTTCTGGAAAATGCCCTAAGGGGCCAGATATACTTCGATCTCATTTCTGAAGAGGACGTGGTGTACACATTGAAAACCAGCAGAAACACTGCTCCTGGTCCTGATGATGTACAATATCATCACATTAAACAGCTCGATGACACAGCCATTATAAATATAGTGAGTGATTTCAATACCAGCATACAGAATGCTGAGGTGCCAGAAGACTGGCTACACAGTTACCTTTGGCCACTTCCTAAACATCGCAAAGACACCACACTGCTCAGCAGCTATCGAATTATCACACAACAGAATGTCTATGGTAAATTACTTGAAAAGATTGTTGCAAGACAAGTAATGAGCCACCTCAAAAATGCACACAACTTCCTGATACCCTGGGTAGCTATAGGCCAATGAAAACAACATGGGGTAACACTGGAACGTTTGCTTACGATGTGTACGAGGGATTCCAGGGTAAAAGAGAAACGGTGGCTGTTGCAATATACCTAGAGGATGCTTATAACAGTGTGGACTTTGCAACCCTAATAGACTGTATAATGGCATGTGGTGTAAACCCTTGGATAACAAGGTGGATAGAAGCTGCCTTAATGGAGAGATCAGTTGCATTTTGCTTGGGAACTTTGACTACCCCAGGGTTCTCCAGTATCACCAGTGCTGTTTAACATCTACACAGCAAAAGTAGCAGCCTTTCAACCCACAGGCTGGGACGCACATTAACTTTCGCAGATGACATACTAATGTACAGAACTGGCTCAGACAGACAGGAAATGGTCCAAGACATACAAGAGACACTACAGGCAGTTTCTAAATGGTGTGAGGAAAGCAGATCAAAGGTCAATCCCAACAATGCCTGTGTGATGTGGTGCTCTTTGAACAACTCCATAGTGAAAGCAGACTTCCAGACATCACAGTCAATGGGCAGAACATTGAAAGGCAAGACAGGCTGAAGTATCTGGGAGTAATGTTTGATTGTGGGCTATCGTTCAAGTATCATGTCAAACTGATCATGCAGAAGTGCAAACGAGGACTGGCAGCCTTAAAAACAATGGCTGCTGCATGCTTGGAACAGATAATATTGTTTCTCCTGTATTATCAGCTCGTGATTTCAGTAATCGAGTACGGGCTTGGAATACTCACGCTGTCAGTGTCACAATGTGAACGACTGGAATGCATTCACAATGAAGGGATGCAACTAGTTTTGGGCTGTACGCATGATACCCCCATTGTGACAACGAGATACATGCTCGGATTGCTGTCAATTACATCCAGATATGCAATGGCCCTGGCAAAAGCGTATAAGCAGGTAACCACCGACAAAAGACACTCCCTACATGAGAGCGTAGCTGACATCAAAGGAGCAAGAATCAAGAGGGGGATGTCATGGATGGCACAGGCAGAGGCTATGATTGGTCAGGTGACCAGGATTGAAAATGTATCCAAAGGGGAAGAGTGGAATAAGTCAGGGGAGAACTGGATAAACTACCAACAGTTCATCATTAGCCTTGGCAGAGAGTGCAGATCTTGGGGCAATGGAAAAGCAGAGCTGGAGATTAATCAGCTGATAAGTGATCATGCTGAGGATGATGACGCCATAGTGTACACTGTAGTGCATGGTGAGAAATCAGGATGGGGCTTCTCTGCGAGAAAAAAGGGCAGGGTCACAGCTGAAAAGAGTGGAGCCTACATGACAACAACCTCCAGCATGAGAATGGAGGTAGGGGCAGTTACTGCAGCACTGAAGTGGCTGTCTGAAACTCCATCAACCAGGGCAGTTATATTGTCAGACTCTCAAGCCTCAAGAGCACCCATAGTGGGGACACTGGACATGGATAAGGGAGAGATACTAAGGGCTATTAATGATTGCCTGCTGAATAATGACACTGCAACGGATGAATCAACAAGGCTGAGACTGTTGGAGTTTGGCATCAAGGGTGGGACTAGCAGAAATGGACATGAGAGAGGATGCATCCGTCATATGTACAACCAGCGTGCTACAGGTAACAATTAGCATTCATACTCTTCGATATTTGCTGAGGGAGACTGAGCACCTATGGGTTTGCCCAGAGTGCAGTGAGGTCAATTCTGATTAACAATAACAATAAGTAAAAAAAAATAAAATGCAGTTTGTGCTTATTTATTTTGCTTAACACATTAACTACCGAATTGAAAAACACACTGTGGCCGAATTAAATTTTTTTCCCATTTTCATCCTGTAGGTGTTTGCACAAAGTAAGCTGTGGTTTTCGTAATTGTTTACAGATTGTTATGAATTACACGTCATTTTAAAGATAAATGAATGTACTATTACAATAAACACCGGTTGTAACTCTAATAGAGGTTGTTGCTATTTAACGGCCCTCCGATGGCCGAGGACTTGCAATATTTTCACAATTATAACTGTATGCGCCCCATCTCTATCAAAATCACAATTTCAATCAATGTGCACACCATTTTCACTCTTGTCCTCGTCGCTAGATCTATCAGTCAATTGTTGAAACACGTTTCTATCCTATTCAGCCGTTAGACGAGATGTACACGCGTTTTTTGTAGTCCTATCACTAGTTGCCACGGTAAACAGTTTTACACGATTTGGTAACTAACCCAAAACGCTGAAAAATATGAACATAATATCAATTTTCTAGTGTTCTACAACAACCTTGCTTTGGGAATTTGTTTTCCGGTGGCAACTTAAAATCTCGAACCAGATCAGAGAGTGTTTCAGTACATTTTTCATTCGTTTTATTACTAAAATTAGATTGGCGCTCTGAGCGGCTTGCGGTCCAAATGGGATTATTCATTGACAAAAAATATACATTTAAAAAAATTACCACTGGAGGACACATGTGCTGATTAACTAAAGTCAAATTAGTTGTTTAAATAGTAGCGGAAGTCATTCTACGAGTTTTAATATATGAACTGCATTAAGCGGACGATTTTTAGGGTTTATTCGTGATAAACTAAAAACCACGCTCGAGTACCATGCCAGCTGGTATAGGTGATTATGTCTCTCCACAACCTCCTGTCTCCAGTACTATATGCATGGAGGCATATCTGGAGTCATCCTTATATGACTACTAGCTACGCACAATGCTACAATTTATATACGTGGAAGTGGACTATGTGACAATTCCTTGGGAGAGCCCAGAACCAGAGCACAGTGTTTTAGCTCTGCATTGTTGAAGAGCCCTCTTGGATGGTGGGGAATGCACAGTATGCCACACACTTCTTACTCCTAGCTTGGGACAAGATGTGACGGTCCTTTAAATGCAAGCCAATCTGGAGAAACTGGAGTTCATTACTTCAACTCAACACGTTTCAGTATGGCAGAAAAGCCACAGGAAAAGCCTAGATCTACAGTGTAGATAATACCAAGGAGTCTTCAACTTGGTATTGGCTGCTAAACAGCAAGAAGCTCAGCAGCCCTAGTTACACACCAACCACCCAACCAACCTCCAGTACTATTTATCAATTCTACTGTTGACTTATTTTCATGCCACAATGTCAAATTGTCCACTATCTTCTCGCTTTGCCATCCACTGTCTCTTTTCCCTTAACCTATACCCATTGTCACAACATATTCTGGCTTTCTTCTTTTCATGACATGTTCAAAGCAAGTGGATGTCTTCCATCTATTATGAAGAGGGATGTCAGAACATCCTCATTACTCTTTTAACATGAGAAATTTGATTATGAGAAAAATACATAATGGTCTAAATCCAGATTGTTGAAGGTATTTTCCCAGATATTATCCAATCAATAATAATATGTTGTTATGTTATAATTTTAAGATTTATTAATATTCTTTAAACTTAATTGGGCCAATTTGTTAGAAGGTGTTGACAATTGTCACTTCTGTGTTGAGAGTCTTTGCTCCCTAAATTATCATCATGATGAAAAGATGTAATTTAAGTGTGTCCTGTAGGGCACTAGATAGCCACTTTGAGAATAATAGTGGAACAAAGTCTGGAATGGAATTCACCATTATACATTGGATTTGTGGACTACGAAAAGGCATTTGACAGTGTAGACAGAGAATCACTTTGGAAATTGATGAGGCATTATGGAGTTCCCTTGAAGATCATTAATTTAATAAAGAAAACATATGAAGACATGACATGCAGAGTTCTTCATGAAGTACAACTTACAGAACCATTGGGATAAAAAAAGGAGTGTGACAGGGATGCCTCTTGTCTCCATTTCTTTTCTTGTTAGCAATAGACTGGGTTATGAGAACATCAACAACACACAACAGAAATGGAATCCAGTGGACTCTGACTAAGCAGTTGGATGATCTGGATTTTGCTGATGACTTGGCTCTTCTGTCCCATAACCGTAATCAGATGCAGGACAAATTGAAAACACTCGATGAGAGGTCACAGCAATTGGGTCTGAAAATACACAGGGAAAAGACAAAGATAATGACAATAAATGCAGGTAATGAAAACAGGGTTGAACTTGAAGAAGCACCAATACAAGATGTAGGATCGTACACATATCTTGGCAGCAATGTAGACAAAGTTGGAGGGACAGACAGTGATATCAAAATAAGAATATAAAAAAGCAAGAGGAGCTTTCATAGCATTGGGAAATATATGGAGATCAAGAGAAATCGGATCCAACACGAAAATAAGAATCTTCAACTCAAATGTGAAGTCAGTCCTATTGTATGACTCTGAGACATGGAGAACAACAAAGACAACAACCAAAAAGCTACAGACTTTCATAAATGGGTGCTTGCATAGAATAGAGGGACTAAAATGGTATGACAAGGTTACCAACGTGGAACTGATGACAAGAACTAGACAAGTGCCAGTGGAACAAGAGATGAGAAGAAGACGATGGCGATGGATAGGACACACACTGAGGAAAACTGTTGATAGCATTACAAGGCAGTCCTTGTTCTGGAACCCCCAGGGCAAGAGAGGCAGAGGTCGACCAAGAAGCACATGGAGAAGAGAGCTGGAAACAGAGATGAAAATGATAAGGAGAACGTGGAACGAACTTGAGATGATGGCACATGACAGGAGGACTTGGCATGTGTTTGTTGAAGGCCTATGCTCCTTTGGGAGTGGAGGGTTATGAATGTAGGGCACTAAGACTTCCCAGGATGCATGATTTTCTTAATGCTGGGTGTAAGGGTACATGAAGTGAAGTAAGGATGAAGACCACTGCTACAAACTATAAATAATTCTTTTCCTGTTCTTTAACTGTATTAAATGCTATCTTTGCAGTGGAAACTAGCTATGAGGATCTTTAGCAACACACATCTGTACATTCTGACAGAATACTTGTGGTTCATTTTGTGTGTGTCAACCTCCAAATTTACATGCTGAGATCTCTGTACTAACATGCTCTCAGATTTAACACTGTAGACACTATATGACCACAGTGTTAATCCATCAGGGGTTGAATAGGATACCTATTTCTTTCTGTTAATCTGGGAAAATACCCCAAACAATATAGGAAGTTTATTAAATATACATTGTCCTCATTATTTACGTTTTTAAACTGAGATAAACCACACAGTTAACAAAAGATTTAATAAAGATAATCATCTGCAATCATGTTGTTAATAAAATATAATCCATATAGCTACTAGTATTGATAGCACGCTTGAGAAAAAAGCTACAACTATTCAATAAAAGTGTAACAATTAAACAAGATTTAAAATTAGTAGAATGTAACCTTCATTTTTATAGCTTTCTAAAAGATAACTATTGCTTCAAATGACTGTATTACCAAATGGTGAGTATTTTTTAATATTTTAAAATCTGTATCATACCTCAAAAGTTGAGCAAGGCTCAAAATCATGTCACTCAACACTCCAAACTTGGCAGTAAAGTAAAAAATTAACACAGAAACAAACGTCAGCAGAAACACTGTTGTAAAACATAGCAAAATTCCTGTCAGTGGGAAAAAAACAAAAACAACATAACTATATTAATAACCACAATATGAATGTGACCATGCTTAACAGGCAACACATTATACCAAACGGACAGGGGCATACTTAAAGTATTTGGCACCCAGTGAGGATCCCACTGTTGGCACCAACCTCTCTATAAATAAACACACACACACAAATATAATATGCTTGCAAGTAGATTTTTGACAGTACAGTACTGTCGTAATAGTTCCGATGGCACATCCCCTCCTGACTGTCATCCAGGGTGGACCACCCCCCTTCTCTTCCTCCTTAGCATGTGACTGCCTATGGATCTGGTCATGTTTAAATTTACGGCTGGGATTAATTTTTAAAATCTTAATAAAATTTCTTTAATCGAAGCTTAATCGATTAATTTCGAACAATTTGATAAATTATTTTAAAAATAAATAACATTTTTTTTTTTTTTTTTTTTTCAAAATCACTAAGGACTTGGGGCAAAGTCTCTTACAGACAGGGGGTATGATGTGTTGGTGTTGTGGGTAGTGGGTTTCCCCCCTTGCTTCACCCTAGGCCTAGTGAATTCTTGTTCATGAAAGGAGCGACCATTGCGGTGTTAGTCTCTTGGCCTAGCAAAACCTCTCATACCCCAAGATCGTTGTGCGTGGTGAAGAGCCACACCCTCCTCGAGGTAGTCCTGGTAACTGAGGGTGCGAATCCTCAGGCTAAACACAACGGATCTAGAGGAGCAAACCTCAATAATAAAACTGGTGCACTACACCGTACACGCCCTCTGTGGGTGGGAAGGAGCCAGATGGATACTGAACAAGTCTTTGGAGTGGGAACGAGTGTGGACTGCTCCCTGAAGATCGGAACCTATCGTACAGGCACAGAGACTCAGGACGTGACAATCCTATTGTCTTCAACTCTTGGTCACATGCCTACAGCCTCGGAGAACTCGGCGTAACCAGCAGGCAATTTGGTGGCGGGGAAAGAGCACTGTGAGCCCTACCTTGGCTACGTATCACAAGGAGATGCAGAAACACCCCCTTTATCTCCCCCAGAGCTGGCACAGTACACTTCTGGCTCCTACCCGGGGTGGTAGGAAATCCACAGGCACCCCAGCATCACAATGCCTTGAAGATGACAAAGTTGGAATTTACTAACTCAAACCTGGCAGAGCAAGTCCTCCATCAGATGCGGCCGATGCTGGGCCCACTGGCGCGTGGACACGTCCCGATCCCCATCGAGACTTGCCCGGGGAGCCCACCCCGGCTCAAAAAAGCAGAGAAGGCCACTCTCCAAACCTCCGATGTCTTGCGGGCAGTGTTAGGATGTGCAAGAACATGGACAGGAAGACTCCACAACTTCCCCACTGAAGACACGCCCACGACGACCGTTGCCTCAATTGGCTGTGTGTGGTGTACCCGGAAACGGGGCCTCCCAGTACTGAGGCACAGTTAAGTCCCCGATGTCACTTATCGGTGCAGAGTTGAGAGAGATGGCTGAGCATCACAATCCCCCCTGTGTTGCAGCATGATGAGAACCCAGCATTGCACACTGAGCTTGGGGGGATCACTTGGGCACCAGACTTAATACTGGCTCTTGACTGGATGGCCGCATGCAGGAGATTTCTACAACTGGGAGATGGCAGGTGGTGGGTATCTGGAAGTGGCTCTGTGCAGGACGTGAGGATTCCTTGGGAGAGCCCAGAACCAGAGCACAGCATTGTACAAGCTCTGCATAGTTAGAGAGCCCCCCCTGGATGACGGGGAATGCACAGTGTGCCACCCCACCTATCCCCAACTGCTAACTTAGAACCAGAAGTGGGGTCCTCTGTATGCGTGCCAGGCCAGGATAAAATGCCTGGGAAAGAGACTGGAGCTCAGAACTCCCTAACTCAAAGTTGCAAGATGGCAGAAAAGCCACGGGAAAGACAGGTCTATTTTGAAGTTAACGCAACCATATTTTCACCATACGAGCTCGGACGCCGCCTCGGTAAACAAGGTCCGTGCAGAGCAGTGACACCCCCAGGCTGCTTGCGAATAGTCTACTACTGGGAACATAAACAGATTAGGGATGAGCCCACTCTCCCGTTGAAGAGGTGCTAAAGTCGTAGATACTGGGCCAGAAGGCGCACCGGAAACCACAGTATCACGCAACTCGCCTTTTTTTTTTTTTTTTATGGATGAGTACACACTAAGGACTTTATTTATTTTACTTGCTATAAGGCAACATTTTCTTGCGAATATAATGAAAACACTGACAAGTTACAACCAAACAATTGATTATTATTGACCATACTAGTCAAATTCCATATCACAAACCTCTAACATTGCAAAGGCTCTCGCATTTAAGCAAAAAATATACATATTGCTAAAAATGGAATAATTGATTAAAATTTGTGTTAGTAAAAAAAAAATTTTTTTTAACTGATTAATAGTTTAATTATTCGTTAAAGATCCAAGCCATATTTGAATTATATAATAATAAAACAATGGACCTAACTTATTTACCTGCTTTAACAGTCTGGCTACAGATGTAGTAATATTTAAATTACAACAAAGCCAATGGAAAACAGTATCTTTAACTGCTAGAGTGGTCTAGCTAGGGATCTGTTCATGTTTAAATGATAAAATAGTGGGACAGCGGACCCAGCATACTTAACTGCAATAATGATTTCACTGGTAATAAATCTTTGTCAGTTAAGTAAGGAAGAGTGTTTTTTACCATTATGTGACAGTGCCATTTCGCCATTCTCTTCTGGCATGGCCGCCATTTTTAGCATTGGTCAGGATCTAAAAATAGAACACCAATCAGGCCACTGATGGAATACCAGCCAATCTGTGGAGAAGTACACCAAAACTGCCTAGATGTTAACCTCGCCAAGGCTTAGCCTTTTAAGATTCTTTGTGTCATTTCCATTGCAAGATGCTGAGAGAGAACAAGTCACCGAACAAGAGTTGAAATCTGCAGTTGCCTTGGACATAACGTCCACGAACACTGTCTGGGTGTTTGGTGGAATTAAATTTTGTTCCACATTAGCGCTTTATGTTGCCTGATTCACTAAGTCTGCTGATGAAAGGGTTGTAAGCAACCAATAATTACAACCCCTGTCAAACGGTCCTGAATTAAATTTTCTTAGTGCATGGGTCTTAGGTACGAGGTAGCCACTTCGACATAAGTTTGCCTCAACTTCTGCTAACCAGTCATCTGACAAAGAAGACAGCTCTGCCATAACAACTGTAGTCACAAGCAACGGAAGTCCTATAATATTTTCTAAATATTTTTGTGTAAGTACAGTACATACATAATATTTTGTTTATATTCACTACATTTGACAATTATATGTAAATAAATGATGTTAACTATTTAGTTTTTGTTTCGTATCACTTTTTACTTAATTTTTATTCAGCTTTTTAGACCTTAGGATTGAATGAATTTAATTTCCATTAATTCTTATGGGAAATCAATATTCGTTCAGTGCTTTTTCAGTTAGCGCTTGATTATTTGTGTGTGTGTGTGTGTGTGGGGGGGGTGTGGGGGGGGGGGGGGGGGTTATATTAAAAGTTAAGGTGGCCAAAGTGCAAATGAAGCTTTTTACTCACATCAAGAAAAATGTTTCTGGGCCATTTATGAGAAGAAAGTAAGAACACGCTGTGACAACAGGTAAAACTGCTAAATAAATAGAGAATGATAAAGACACTACAACAGAGTTAATGAACAACACTGTGGACAAGCACAGGGGCAGGAAACAAGATAGGCTGAGCACTTCAGAGAAACACTGAATAAGGAACCACCAGAGATGCAGCTGAATGTTCCTGAGGCTGAAAGTGACCTAGACGTAAATACAAATATTCCACAAAGAGAAGAAATCATCACAGCTATAAAAAGTTCAAAGAATGGAAAAGCGCCTGGTCATGATAATTTAAATGCTGAGTTATTCAAAGCAGACCCTGAACTAGCTGCAGAACTATTAGAACCAATATCTTGCACAAGTCTGGAAAACAGAGACAACACCATCAGAGTGGAATAAAGGAATAATTGTCAAATTGCCCAAGAAGGGCGACCTTGCAGACTGCAACAACTGGTGAGGAATTACTCTCCTCTCAGTTCCCAGTAAAATACTAGGCAGGATAATTATCCAGAGAATTTCAAAAGCAGTATACCATAAAATGAGGTAAGAACAAGCGGGATTCAGAAAGAACAGAAGATGTGTAGATCATATATTCATCCTCAGGAACATTATAGAGCAGTGCTCAGAATGTCAGAGACAGCTATTCATTAACTTTGTTGATTTTGAAAGGGCTTTTGACAGCATACACAGGGACAGCCTATGGAAAATACTGAGGGCTTATGAAATTCCTAGCTGCATTGGAGTACGATAGGGATGCCCCATATCAACAACTTTATTTTTGACAGTTATAGACTGGGTGATGTGCCAGACAACAGAGGGCAGTCCAAAAGGAATTAGATGGACAACATTTTCTACACTGGAAGACCTGGAATATGCAGATGACATTGCACTACTCGCACATTCACATCAACACATCTAAGAAAAAACCAATAGACTTAATAAGTATAGCCAACAGGTGGGTCTGAACATCAGTCTGAAGAAGACAGAGGTCATGGCACTCAGTGTGGGCAATCCTGAGCCAATAACAATAAGGAACCAGAAGCTAGAACAGACAGGCACATTTACATACTTAGAATGCAAAGTAACACCAGACGGCGGAACAAGCAAGGACATAACAACAGAATGAATAAAGCGAGAACAGCCTTTGCTAGTCTCAACAACATCTGGAAGTCTTCCCAGTACAGCACAAACACCAAATTAAGATTATATGAGAGCTGTGTACTTTCTGTGCTTCTCTATGCTGCAGAATGCTGGAGAGTAACAGAAAAAGAAATGTCAAAACTGTCCTCCTTCCACACAACATGCCTAAGGAAAATTCAACAAATCTTTTGGCCGAATACCATCACCAACCAAGAACTACTTATTTGGAGTAACCAAGAGGACATGCACACCATCACAGCTGGCAGACGCTGGAGTAGGGTTGGCCACGTCCTCAGAAAGGACTCTGATGCCATTACAAGAACAGCTATGCTATGGACCCCCGAAGGAAAGTGAAAGAAAGGCCAACCAAAAACAACTTGGCGGAGAACTGTGGAGGCTGAGATGCAAAGAATGAACCAGAATTGGGGCACTGCACAATGGATGGCTACCAACCGAACAAAGTGGAAGCAATTTGCTGCTGCCCTACAAGATGCCACCAGGCGTGATGTCCACTGACTGCATTGACAGTCTGCAGCTAAGGATCAAAGAAGAAGAACTATGGACAAGAAGTTGTGCTGAGATATGATTGCAAAATTTGGCATGAGCAAAAATGAAGAATTAGAAAAAGTCAATAACACAACAAGCAAATTACATTTCATGTTAAAATAATGAGGTCTTCATCAGGGACAGATGTAAAAACACAGTACAACAACAAAACTTAAATGAAAAAAACAAGAACACAAAACAAAACAAGAATAAAAAAGTGTAAAATTATCTAAATATATAAAACAAATGGAAAATGTTTTTAAAAAAGGGACATGATCATAATGTGAGCAGTACTTTTCTGTGCCTTATTTGAAACATTGTCTACACAATAAAATCAGCATTCATTAACTTCTTAATATCCCTGTTGAGCATAGACCTTTAACCAGTAAAAGACCTTACAAGTTTTTTTCATGGCTTCTCTATAATTTAATGTGTCTCCAGTTCTCTTCTTCATGCATTTTAGGGTCTACCTCAGTTTTTTTTACCTTCAGGATCCTGGAATAGGAACTACCTTGTGATGCTATCAGTTAGTTTTCTTAATACATGCTCTATTCAATGCCAACATCTTTTCCTCACCTGTTGTTTTACCAATTTTTACCTGGTCATGATAATTTAAATTCACACAGGTGATCTTATCTACCATTGTAATCCTTCTATTCAACACAAACACGCACAGAAAAGTGAAAATCTATATTTATAATTTTTGGTAGACTGAATTATCGGTAGCATATTGCCTTCTTTTTGAAAAAAAGTGACAGATATCTATAAATTTAGAAAACTGACATTTGCAACTGAACTATGAAGGCAATGTAACATAATATCATTTATCCTTAGAAAATAAAAAGATCAGTAATTTTAATTTTGATATGAATACAATAATGCTCACCCCACAACATGAAAGCCACTTGGTAACCAGGGAACGTCATACTTCTTGTCTATAAAAGATGAAAAACAAAAGAAGTTATGACATTTATGTACGTTACAAACATATGGAGTTGGCTGAGTTGTTAGTATTAACAAATCTCACCATTAGAGACAGAAGATAAAAGAAGAAATCTGGAAGCTGGTAAGAATAAAAACATGCAACAGGCCATCATCATCATGACTCTCTCCAAAGAGCATGGTACTCCTGTGCCATCAACAAAGACTACATAGAAAGACAAAATAAAATAGTATGGAAACCTCGTCAGAAAGCAGTCAATTCAATTATCAGCACAAGCGTTCATCATAAGAAGATTTGGTTACAGGGCAAGGATGTGCCTTAGAGGAAGATGACAGACAATACTATATAAAAAAAAGGGATCCCGTTACACGCCCATTGAGACATATTGGGAATATGGTGTTAGGCCCATATTTTCCAGACCATCGGCACACTAGGGGTGATGTGGTCAGCATCACCCCGGCCACCTTAACCTTCCCAGAAGTTGCTCTGGTACCCAATTCATGAGGTTGGGTCGACCCCAGAGCCATTTGCGGTCTAAAAAATCCCACCTCAACTGGGGATCGAACCATGGACCACTGAGCTAGGAAGCCAGTGCACTAACCACTGCACTACCATGTTCCCCAATACTATACTAATCAGAGAAAAACTATGGTGTGATGCTGACCAGTGCAAAATACTGTATACAAAAAACAAAAACTGCTTCTTCCCATGACACCTAATGGCACAAGGAAAAGAAAATATAAAGTAATAGAAGTTCTAACAAACATTAAGTGGTGAGAAAGACATGCATATTAATTAAATTAAGGACCTCTGAAATGCTCCTGCAAATATCATCAGAAGCACAGACATGCATGCATATTCATCATCATCGTTATCAGCTGCCATTTCCACAATAAAGGTTGGCTGCAATGGATCTGCAGTGCCTTCTCTTGTCTTGATGGTGCACTCTGATAGACTTTTACCTGTCCACCTCTAGATGTTATCTTCCCATTTATAGCAATGTCTTCCTCTTGCACGTTTGCTTTAAACTCTTCCTTCATTTATGGTCTTCTATTTCGAGTTGGGAGCCATATTTTCAGGCTGAATCACAAGCTACTTGGAGTGACATGCCATGTACTAAGAGTTAATGTATTGGCAGTTATGTCACTTGAAGGACAATAAAAGGGATGCTGATACTCCATAGACGAATGATGTTTTACAGACTTCATTATATTAGGTCACAGGTTTAAATCAAGTCCCTTTCTCATTGTTTTTGCCTTCCCTAACAGCTCTGGTGACTGTGCAGTAGAAATTAAAAGAAGACTTGCAATTGCTTCACATAAGCTAATACAGATGAAAAACCTATGGCAAGGCACAAGCAAAGAAACAAAGTTACAACTGATCAGAGCATGTATATTCCCAGTAGCAACATACGGCTGCGAGACTTGGACACTCAATAAAACAGTTGCAAAAAAGATTACATCATTCGAAATGAAATGCTACAGAAGGATGTTGAGAATACCCTGGACAGAAAAAAGACCAACAGAGAAGTACTGCACTCACTAAATGTACAGGAACATTGGCTCCTAAATACCATCGCAATAAGGAAGCTGAAATTTTTCGGTCATATAAAAAGACATAATAGTCTGGAAAAAACAGTGATGGAAGGCATGGTCCCTGGAAAAAGGGGAAGGGGTCGACCTAGACGACGGTGGACCCAGGACATCACAGAGAGTCTGAACTTGTCTTTGGCTGATGCAGGTCGACTTGCCCAGAATCGTGATGCGTTCAGAGCAGCTGTAATGGAGACAACGTTCTGGAAAGAATACGTCACATGATGATGAACTCACTGCACAATCAGGTACCCATTTCTACAACTGGGTAGACTGCAGCATGACATGATCTAGTTTGAAACCTCATCTCTTTGCCTTGAGAAGCAATTGATCTAACACCGTGCCACTAGGACACTTTAAATAAAAGTGAAATAAGGGAAAACATGAACAATCAGCCCATTAGACAACATGCTGAAAACGTCAACATAAAATGCAAACTATACTCAACAGATGGAAGGCAACCTATCACTTGTTCGCACACTTAAGCTTAAAAAACCTAGAGGGGATTCGATGGATGATGCCCTAGAACCTTACTGATTGAGTAACTTTTACGCACCAAAATATTTTGAGGTGAGTTGCTTGAGACAGGTACAAATGTTATGTTTCCCTGGTAAATCTTCAGCATATCATACCTGTGTAACAGATGTAAAGCACTAATGAGGTTAAGGTATGATGAAATAGTAATGCAGCAATGTGATCAAAATGAGCTAAGCTTAAATACTAATAAAACAAAAACACTTAAAAATAGATTATGCTTTAGCATTAGAAGCTGAAAAGAGATATACATAATTACTTTTGACAACCTCTCTACATTTTGACTGAAGTGTTCTTCATGGCACCAGTGATTACAGAATATCTCTTACATAAACTTTCATCAGCATGTGTAAGATGTTTTAGCAAAATTGGTAACCTGTCAGCACATCTGATTTAAATAAACATGCAAAAAGGCCTCACTGATGTGGTGAAATATATCAATTTTGAGAATTTATATTTTATGACATTTCAGATTTTTTATGTTAAATGGTACAGGTTACATATGTTGACAAAATGATCTTATGTACTATTAATATGTATTTGAAAGCACTGAGCCATTAAAAAAAAAAATTTTTTTTAAAGTTAACACATTAACTACCGCGAGCTGGTGGGACCAGCTTTTGAAATCCTATCATTTGGACCGCGAGCCGCTCAGAGCGTTGATCCATTTTTAGTAATAAAACGAATGCAAAATGTACTGAAACACTTTCTGATCAGGTTCGAGATTTTAAATTGCCACCGGAAAACAAATTCCCAAAGATGGTTGTTGTATAACACTGGAAAATTGATATTATGTTCATATTTTTCAGCGTTTTGGGTTAGTTACCATATTGTGTAAAACAGTTACCATGGCAACTCATGATAGGACCAGAAAAAATGCTTGTACATCTCGTTTAACGGCTGAATAGGCTAGAAACGTGTTTCAACAACTGACTGATAGATCTAGCGACAAGGACAAGAATGAAAGCGGTGTGTACATTGATTGAAATTGTGATTTTGATAGAGATGGGGCACAAGCAGTTATAATTGTGAAAATATTGCAAGTCCTCGGCCATCGGAGGGCCGTTAAATAGCAACAACCTTTATTAGAGTTACAAATGGTGCTTATTGTAATAGTACATTCATTTATCTTTAAAATGACGTGTAATTCATAAAAATCTGTATACAATTATGAAAACTACAGCTTACTTTGTGCAAACACCTACAGGATGAAAATGGGAAAAAAATTTAATTCAGCCACAGTGTGTTTTTCAATTTGGTAGTTAATGTGTTAAACATAAAACTCAATTTGCTCACAAAAATGAAACCTTTAATTTGGTCAAAATATTTTATTTGAGATGCTCATATTTTAAGTTCTGTATCTTTTCATTCAAAATTGTCCGGGACAGCTGTGTTTCGGAAACTGGATTTTTTCAGTTTCCAGATGTCACCCAAATCACGTTCAAAAAGATAACCAATTCACCTTTGAAAAGTAGCCCAAAATCACCCAAATTGTATTTTTTAAAAGCCCAAATTTGCCCAATATGTTTTTGAAAATTGCCCAAAAGTAGTCCAAAGTCATCTACAGAAAATTTTCTTTTTCTTCTTCGTTCTCCCTCAGACTTCTACTTTAATGACTCTAATAAAGGCAGTAGTCAACTTTAGGTTACAGACATCTCCAAACAGTTTTTCTTGCAGAGAAGTGGGTTGTTGCCAGTGTTGCCACAGCTGGGTATTTTTTACTAGATCTGGGTCTTTTGGCTTCCGTCTGGGTATTAACTTAGTTAAAACTAAACAAACCAACAAGCTTTTGTGTGAAACAGTTTCCAATCGAACACTAGCCAAGAGCACGTAAGTTTATTCCTACACATGGTTGAAATCCAGACATTCGGCAGAGATACAAAGATTTTGTCCAGATTCCACATGCATATGATCTTGACGAAGGAGAAGTTGTCGACATGGATGCCGAGTCACTGACAAGTGACAATTTTCAACAGTAACAAGTTACAACTAACATTTTATAATTGATTTAAGGAATATTTTGTTAATGTAACTGCTGTAAGTATGTTACTGTTAAAATAACTCATTTTCAAGAGTTCATATATTTGAAGTTAATAAAATCATTTTTATATAATTGTGAATTTTTGGTAATAAAAAATAAATAAAAATGAAGAAATAAATAAAAATTGGTAGCACACAGTTGTGCTAAAGTTGCACTAAAAGATTGTGTAAGCATCATCTATCCCGCGTACTTGAGGCATAAAATAATTTGAGTATTTCTGGGTTTTTTTAAGAAGAAAATTTGGGTTTATCTCTAGAACTTGAGTGGCAACCTTGGTTGTTGCCATATGCCATTCCATTCACTGCTGTAAGGTGGGCAAGATGGGAACTGTCACATGGCTGGTGCCACAGAAGCAGAGATCTGATGGACCAATCTGTACTTGTGATATAGATGAAACTTCAACCTATTGTAAGCCGGGTGTGTAAGCGGAAAGTGATGACTTGGTCTCACCTAGAAAGCAGGTGATAGGCATCATCTTTTATGTGACCTAGGTCTTCTCTGCCTCATTTGAACTTGAATATGGCGTTTATAGTTGCTATTTCATAAGTTTCTATATCGTTTTGTTACAGCACAGTTCTTTAGCACAATTATCTGCCTCTTCGTTGCCTGGAATGTTGCAATTGGCTGGTACCCACTGGACTGTGCACTTGTTGAAGCATCTGGCTAATCTTTCAAGAGAGTTTATCAGATCTTTCAATCCCTCAACATTGTGGCTCTTCATGGCTGTTATTACTGAGAGGGCTTCTGTAAAGATCACTATCTGTTTTTCTGCATGTGTTTTGTACTCAATAAGAGTTTCCCCTGTGTTGGGGGTTGCCCCATGGTGTGTAATTATCATGGCTGCTTGATTTCAGTTGGGTTGTATGCACCATGTGGCACTCCCAACTTAGATACACTTTGACGCATGATGTGGCATAGGATGACGTACTATCCTGAGTGACAAGACATTCTACATGTACATGTGACCATAGTGCCTGAAGGAAGCGTATATCCTATGTGGTTTACCCACTTGTACGGATAGTGTTAGTCTGCATTGTGGATGTCAAGCCCAGCTGAAATAGTTCAGAGTTAATGTGATTTCAATCATTCTATAATGCGTTGTATTATTATAATAAGTTATAATACCGTTATAATGCGTTGAGCAAAGTATGGCTGGCGCTATTTAGACTTGCAGATAATTGTGATAATTATCGATGATCTATGTATCATGGCAACAATGCCAGTAGAATGTATAAAATGTGAAGATGGCTCGAGAAGCCAAACATAAATGATTATGAGGAATTAAAACTAGCAGAGTTATAAGACTAGTTTCACAGACGTGAAATAACAGTACATAGTGGTACAATTTAAATATTGGTCGATGACAGAACTGTATATTATATAAGTCGAGAAAGACTAATAATCTTAGTGAAAGCACCAAATTATGTGCTAGTTTTCTAGTTTGCATTTGGTCAAACTGTAAGGATACATTGCAGAGTTGAATTCTCATGTTTTCCTGTTTCTGAAGAACTGTGACGTTATTAAACCATGATCAGTCGTCACCAGTGGAGTTTCTTTGATGAATATGAATTTGTTGAATAGTTTGAGCAATTCTGACCGTTAGGTCATCACCGTGATGATGTTGTCATTGTCCTTCAAGAAAGACTGTTATTAACAATGAACATGTACCCTAACACAACTTGGCATAAATAAGAATCATCATGGTAGAATCTTAATATCAACAAAGTTGAACATAAACTTATAATATTTCCAAACCTTAAAACCATAAAGAATGAATTCTAAAATGACAACGAAAGCGACAGAAAATATTGCAAGATTTATTCTCAGATGAAATTAAACCCAGGGTACTCCAAGAAGAAGAAGAGCACCCAACATTTCAATACCCTGCCTGTTTCAGGGCTTCTGCTTCAGCATTGACGTTATTGCAGTGTTTGCCAGTGGCAATGGCCATAGAGAAAATTCTATTTTTTCATTTAATGAGGATGCCAGCTCCCCCATTTTCAACTGCATCTTTTGCTGAGCCATCAGTATATACATGTGTCAAGAGCTTTGCTGGAAATTTGTGGTCAATATATTTGGCTGCTATATGCTTTCTTTGTGTTTCTGTCTGAATTCCTTTACTTTCAATGCTTGGAATATCAGATTTTAGATCAGGAAAGCATCTTCTTTTCCACAGTGGGATAATTGAGCTTGGTGATATTTTCTTTGTGATTGAGTTTACTAGCATGGTATCTTTGTAAATGTTTTCTTGTACCTGGGCAACAAAATTAGTTCCCTTCAGCCTGCCTCTTCCTAACCTGTTATATTCTCTTGCACATGGGCTGTCCTTTGAGTCTTTAAAATTGTTCAGCTTATTGTAAGGTTCTGTTGTCTTATCTGTACTCCATTGACTGTTGCCCTGTAAAGTTTACCATATGGTTGATTTTCGTGGAAACTAGGGACCCTGTTATGTTACACGCTGCTTGGTTTTGGAGTTTGTTTACTTTATCAAAATGTGACCTAGTTGCAGTCAACCAGGCTGTGATGCTATATTCCATAACAGGCTGACTCTGCCTGTGTATAGTTTTTGAGGATGTTTTCATCAGCATCCTATGTGGTACCAGCTAATTGTTTCATGATGGCAATGCGCTGTTTTGTCCTAATCTGTGTTCTTGTTTTCTGTGTTTTCCACGTCAAGCGGCGGTCCAGTGTGATACTTAGGTATGTCGGTATTGTTTCTTCTCGCACTGCTTGCCCATTAAGTTGAAGTTTTGTTTGCTGTGGTTTGTTTGACAAGGTAAATAATATAGTGTGAGTTGTTTTTTGTTCATTGATTTTGAGTAGCCACCTTCTGGACCAACCTTCAAGGGCTAACAGTAAATCCTGCATCCGCACGGCTGCTTTGGTGATGTATTTTTCTGAAGTTTACGTGACCAGGTCATCAGCATAGAGTGAATTGATGTTTTCAGTGGTGTTGTTTATATATATAAGAATTTTTTTATTTTGAGAATATTTTGGTTTTTGGGTGTTCAGATAAAAGGATATGAACCTGTATTAACTTTCTGATCCCCTGTTAAATGGTACAACTTACAAGCGTAAAAGAAAATCTTAACGTTGATACACATTTGTTCCCTTTTGAGTTTTCAGTCTCCAATGTGACCATATTCCAGAAAAAGTACTGCCTTGTAAAGCTATCTGCTGGTTTTCTCAATGTGTATCCTATCCTATATGTTATTAACATCTTATACAAGCTGTTCAGAAGCATATATTTCTGAGTAGTACGTGAGCATTTATAATTATCAATTAATCAATCAATACCCTTTAGCTCCCCAAAGAGCAAAGGCCTTCAACAAACACATGCCAAGTCTTCCGGTCACATGCCATCAGGTCAAGGTCTTTCCATGTTTTCCTCATCTTTTTCACTTCTGTCTCTAGTTCTCTTCTCCATATGTTTTTTCGTCTATCTCTGTCTCTCTTGTCCTGGGGATTCCAGAATAAGGACTGCCTTGTAATGCTATCAACAGGTTTTCTCAATGTGTGTCCTATCCATTGCCAGCATCTTCTTCTCATCTCTTGTTCCACTGGCATTTGTCTGGTATTTATAATTATATGTCAGCATTATCTCCTGAAATCTTTAAAGGACTAGAATGGAACCAGGCCAGGAGGAAAACAGCTGATAGGACAGTATGGCACTCTCTCTTCCAAACCTCTACACTTCACAGTAGAAGAGGAACGACTAAGTAAGTAAGTAAGTAAATTATTTCCTGAAACATGAGGAACAAAAAATATGACAACTAGAATGACACAGACTTTCTGGGTTCTTGCATAGAATAAAAGAATTGAAATGATAGGAGAAGATCACCAATGTGGTACTGATGGAAATAACCTGACAAATACGAGATGGATGCAGATGTTCCATAGGACACACACTGAGACAAATACGAGATGGATGCAGATGTTCCATAGGACACACACTGAGACAAATACGAGATGGATGCAGATGTTCCATAGGACACACACTGAGACAAATAAGCGGGTAGCATTACAAGCCAGTCCCTATTCTGGAATCCCAAGTAAGAGATATAGAAGGAAACCTAATAACAACTGGAGAAGAGAGCTGGATACAGACATGAAAGGAATAAAGAAGACATGAAGAGACCTTGAATGGATGGCACAGGACAGGAAGACTTTGACTGCATTTGTTGAAGGCCTGTGCTTAATAGGGAGCTGAAAGGTAGAGATGATGATGATGATGATGATTATTTCCTCATGAATTTTAAGAAGTGCACATTTTGTTCTTATAATAATTGTTTTCCTTTAGGTCCTCATGGAGCAGAAGGCAAAGGCACTTTTTTTTACCATTTACATATGTCTTGTTTCATCATCATTTTCCTTTGCACTACTTACTGTGGCAGTAGCTGTCTTAAGAGACAAATGCTAAGGCTTATATGCCTTTGTTACCAGGTATGCTTGTACCTGGGGCCAGAGAACATGGTTAGTGGTCAACAGGTTTGTCTTCTGATTAATGGCGCCCTCAATATGGTTTTCTGCCTAGATTTCAATTCTCCCAAAGTTTATTAACTTTTCTTCGAGTTATTCAATGTTTCTTCGATTTTTAATATTGCCCACTTGTAAATCAAAATTAGTGAAAGTATAATTCCGTTATGATCAATACATGTAAATGTGGACAACAGTCCATGAAACAGAAATCACTGTACAACATCAAAAACAGAATGGAACACGTGAGTCTCACGGAAGAAACAAGCTTGAAAAATCACAGTCCCTTCAGCAGGAGGGGTTGGTTTTCTTTTAATTTTTTTTTCTTCTGTATTTTTTTAAAGTTCAATAAAATATGATGTGAGACGCTGTCATGATCATCACTAAGCCTTGTACAAATTTATGAGTTAATGTCAAATTTTCTGATAAGCAATCCTCATTTTCTTTTTTACAAATAGAAGGTACAAGCAGTCCTTTTTGTAAATAATAGTCATAGCTGATATGTGAATGGTTGCATCAATTCTAGAAATCATTGCTAATGATTGTCTCTTTGCCTTAACCAATGTTACTGTGATTATAAGTGGTGATATCAACATTCTCTACTCTACTGAACCAATGGCTGCCGTAGCAGCCCTGAGAGACTTTGCTATCTACTCACATGTACAAATTAACAAAATGTTCCTAGGTCCAGGCCTATCGGTGTCAGAATTCTCATCGTTGTTTGCATTTAGCATATGTATGGTCTTTCCATGCCAAAATTCTTACACCGTCCACAGTTAAAGAAAAAGAGACTGAGCAACATAATAGTCTGTTTATGGATGTTTTCTTCAATTCTGCGAAACTGCTGCTCTCTTAGAGATGATGGCATGAAGTGAAATTGTCAGCAAGTTATTTGTCACAGGGTAACTCAAAACATGTCAGAACTACATATTATTCTTTTTTTTTTTTTAGGCTGCATCTTCTAGCAACCTCGTTGCCAATTAAAACCTATGCCTGGTGTATTGGCTTCGAGGCTATCATATAACATTTCTCTATGACGTCTTAAACGGGTGGCAGAGTTTCACTGCCACATTATAAAGCATGGAGCCACTACTGTAGCTGGTCCCACAGGAAGCCTACACCAAGCAGTTAAATGCTCTTGCCATGGTGGTTCCTGTGGCAATTTGTTTTACGTGATGTGGTTGCTAACCCCATGCACAAACTCATGTTAGTCACCTTGTACGACATGCCTGAGGGTAAGTAGTACTATTCTTCCATTGTCTCATCACAGACCTCTTGGAAATACACTAGACATTATCAATAATGAATCACGACTATTTCGGTGTCCTGACGTGAAACACTCTACGAGATTAATGCTTGTATCATTAAAAGTAGTCCAGCCTGAAAAAGAAGTGCCATTTTTGATCCAGGTAACATCTGTTTTATTAAAGCTGTCCAAATGATATAAAAAAAGGTCAAGGTAATCCCATTGCAGATACTGTCATAGGGAGGTGTAGAGTTAGACACTTCACTATACTAGATTCAGCTTCAAGAGGTTGGGGTCACCTGTTCCCATCCTCTTTGCTCTTACCCTTCCCAATTCAAGAGCAAGGTCAGGTACCCATTTACAGTGGGCTAGACTGGTTTGAATCTGATATCTTTGCCTCGAGAGGCCAGTGCTATAACTACGCTGCCAATCAGACGTTCTCAGATGATATTTAAAAAGATTTTTAAAAAATTAAAAATATTATTGTAGTGAGTTTTACAAAAGAATAATAAACTAGAAACAAGGGACATTTTGGGATTAACCTTTTCCAGCCACAGTCCCAGACAGAAAACAGAGATGAGAAATATAGAAAGGCTGTGAGAAAATAACAAAGTTCTATAAGATACATTGAAAAAAATAATATTTAATTAACAAATAAAATACTAAATGAGACAGAAGTATCAACCAAAAGAAACTAGCTACATAACACAAAAAAGAATATAAAATTAAATAAATTAATCACAAGAATGGCCTGATGTAAGAGTGATGTCCTGCAATTAACCAATGTTGACTCAAAATACAGCAACCATGAATTAGAACAGACGTGAAACTAAGGCTTTCAAGATGATCATCATCATCATTTTCCTTTGCACTCCTTTTAGATCATGGAGCCAACAGTGCAGCTGGTCTCCTCGCAGGAAGCCTGCACAAAGCAGTCACATGCTTTTGCACCTGTGATTGCTGTGGGCAACTTGTTTTACATGATCAAGTTGCCAACCCCATGCACATCCTCATATTAGACAGGCCTGAGGGTGCAGTTGTCATATTCTTTCTCTATATGTTCCCTGTGGGAACGACACGAGGCAAGATGGTATAAACGGTTCAAAATTAGTTACTGGCTATTAACTCTTACTATACGGGAGCTAAAACCGCGTTTTTACGCGCTAGTTTAGCTATCGTTACCGTCGGGCGCCACTTGAACTGGCGAGCCGTAAAATTGGTACTAAACCCGCGCCACTTCACGGGGCTTGCCGGATACTAAGAGTTAATGTTGGCTCAAGATGACATTAGTGGTGACAGCAATTTTTACAATGGTGTTTACAGTACTATTAAATGTGCACTGTTCATGATAGTACTTTGGCATACCTGTCAACCTGTACAAATTTTTCGTACAATGTACGGATTTTTGATACTTTTAGCAGTGTACGGCCGTACAGACTCGTTGTACGGATTTTTCTCGGCCTCCAAAAAAAAAAAAAAAAAAAAATTTTGTTTTTTTTTTTAAATTCTAAAAATATTTTCCAACCCAAGTTTTTTTAAATTTTAAATCAGAAAATTTTTTCTAGCCCAGGTTTTTTTTTAAAACCAATTTTTAAAAATTTTTAATTCCGGGAATCTCGGCGTCCGTTTTTAAACTAAGGTCTCTCCCAGCAACCAATCAAATTCTTTTATACCCAACAATTTGGCAAAAACTTTGAATTTGGCCTCAAACGTTTTCGGTTTTCAGCTTGACATGACGTATTTTTAAAGTTACCTGTTATCAATGACCACGCTTGCTTGCCACCACACTTCGACGCCATTTTGTTTAAAAAAGCTAAGTACTTATAACTTGGTTAAATATTGCTGTTGTTTTGCTTTGTTGCAATTTAATCGCTGTCTTAATCTTTCCAGCTATATCTTGCCCTTCAATATATTTCCGATAAATTGTCATAATATTTTGTTAAGGCCCTACATAACTACAAAAAAAAAAGTTTGTTTGCATTGATTAGGCCTACTTTATTCCAGCGCTCAAGATTCGCTGCTTTATTTTTTAATAAAGTGGCAATCTGTTATCACTGGTCTAGGCTACCAACTCTTAAATAATAATTTTGTACATTTTTGGTGGTACGTTTTTTCTTCCTAGATTTGATATTCTGTTCATAATTTTGTTTCTTCTTTTTTTTTTTTGCTCTTAGCGTTTGCTTTGTTCGTTGTATTTTTTAATCATTCTCTGCTGTATGTTGTCTGATGTGTGTGTGCCTCTACTGACATATAGTGGTCAGAACAAGAGCTTCTGTAGCTATTGGCTGGAAGTTGTTGACCAGAAAACTAGTACTGGTGCCATCCGCTTCCCTAATTTGAAAGTCATCATTCAGCGACTGCTGATACTCCCTCACAGCAATGCTGACTGCAAAAGATCATTTTCAATGATGAAAAAATCCACACAGACTGCAGGAGGTCCATGAATGCGGACACACTCACTTCTATTTTACAGTGTAAGATTAACATTGATACATGCTGTGCAGACTTTAAGCCCACAAATGCAATTCTGCAAAGTGTTAAAAGTGCATGTGTTGATTATAATACAAAACACTGTACATCGAAAGAATAGTGTACCTCATGATCACTAAGTTTTTTATATGTAAAGAACAGCATGAGACTATTAGCATGTTTTATATCACGATAATTCAAATGCTAATAGATTTGTATATGTCATTTCTCATTTTAAAACTGTACTGCGTATAATTTATTAATATATTTTTTGCGTAAGGATTTTTGGGTGTTTGTAAGGATTTTTTGGGTCCTGCATACAGATTTTTGTCTCAGGAGGTTGACAGGTATGCTTTGGGTAATATTTGAAATTTCAGTGAAGCTGCAGCCACGCCATCAGAACTCATCCCTCTCATCACAATTTCATAACTGCTGCCACTTCACAATATCATTTATTAATATTAATGTTACTATCATCATCAACAAAGTCATCATTACCTTCAATATCTTGTGCATCCACATTTATTATTTTCAAAAGGTGGAACAACTATAACAGCGTAAATAACTATATATTTTTCAGTGTTAAAGAATATAAAAGATTCATTCTTACCCAGTACAAAATATTCAGTTGAACAAATGACAAGGCAACAATTCTCGCTGGGTACTTAAAGAAGGGGAAGTTTGTAAAATATTGTAGTTTAATGCTGTCATTCCTGTGAACAATTAAAAAAAAAAAAAAAATCTTGCATAGTAGTTGCACACTCTATGTATTTTGAATCTGGCTAACAATTTTAGTTTTGAGTATTTAGTCCTTTTTTTTTTTTTTTTTTTTTTAAATGATGAAAGATATCCTGTTCAACATCTGATGGGTTATAATTGGGATATATAGTGTTTTCAATTCCAAATAAGATGAATAACTGCTGTTATAGGAAAGTGGCATCACAACTGTCAAATCATTGTTAATATGGAAAATCAAAATTACAACAAAAAAAACCAAACAAACAAAACAAAACACCAAACAAAAATAATATTCAGTGGGAAGGATATAAAGGCCTGGTGTTTCCATTTAGATATTTAATTGACTTTCCCTTGCCATAAGTCATATATATTGTAAGAACATTATCAGACCTTCACCTTTAGTCCTGTTATTTAGCATGTCCTACACGTACTTCATGGCAATGAAATTTGAGCAGAGCTACCATTTAAAGCAGTAGTGAAGCATGCATACTTACATCTGATCAACAAATGTTCGAGAAGGAACACAGTCTGTGCTGTCTTCAGTTGGATGACCCAGCCTAAACTTTTGAAATACCCAACGCACATGTGCTTCTTGGTGCAGTTTAATTGTGCTTTCCAAGCGCTGTTATAAAATATTTTTAAAAAGTTACAAGGAAAGAAAAAATGTCGTCCCATAGCAGATACTGCCATAGGGGAGGGAAATATTACAGACTTCACTATTCTAGGTTAAGCATCGAGAGGAGAGGTGACCTGTTCCCTTCCTTGCTGCCTTTTTCTTCCCTAACTCAAGTGCAAAGTCAGGTACCTATTTACAGCTGGGTAGACTGAAGCATGTCGATACAATGAATTGAACCTGGTACCTTTGCCGCGAGAGACCAGCGCTCCAACCACTCTGTCAATCGGACGCTTAAGAAAAGAAAACGTTGCAAAAATCCAGCTACTTCTGTTTCCTTGAATCTGGTGGCAGTTTTGGTTCATAAAGTTAAAATGAAGGACTACAGCTCCATCTGACATTTTGTAATAAGTGACTAATATGAGGATGTGCATGAGGCTGGCAACGTCATCTTG
Organism: Oreohelix idahoensis; assembly: GCA_024509875.1. Lineage (NCBI taxonomy): Eukaryota > Metazoa > Mollusca > Gastropoda > Stylommatophora > Oreohelicidae > Oreohelix > Oreohelix idahoensis. The sequence goes on from JAMPIV010004497.1 coordinate 361,911, forward strand.
TGAAACAAATTGCTGCAGAAACACTCAGGAACTCTTTTTCTGCTGGCTTCCTGTAAAAGGACCAGCTGCAGCTCCATGCTCCATAGGGAGCTAAAATGGAAATGGTTAAACAATTAAATTCAAATAAGAGACCCACTACAAAAATGAAGAAACATTGTCACTATTTTGGAGTGTATTTATACATTTGGAAAATATACTTGTTAACATGTGTAACATCTGTTCACATTTTAATAAAGTTTGATTCATAATTTAACATCCGTACTCATCTCACTAAATTGTTTTTGATAGCTTAACCTGTACTGGTCTGGGTAAAATATAATTTAGAAGTGTTACACCTAACATCACCTTTTTTGTTTTTTTATATAAACATTTTGCCTCGTTTTGGCAAGGCATGCCCCATTTAACATAGACATAAAGTCCATTGGTTATATTAGGACGCATATCCAAATATAGAGGACAATGAGGTCTGAGTTATATTGAAGAAAGTACCTCACCTTGTCGAAAAATATTTAGCAGTGTAACTTTAATTAACATTCTCATGCCACTGTCACTGGTGACAGTAACAGTTTGAAGTAGAGGGTTGCCAAGTCAGGTGATGAATATGGTGTAGGGTAGCCATGAAAGCTGACACAGTACACCCTGAAAAATGTTGGCTAAAGAGGATCCGGTGTTGCTGCAACAGACCTGGCAAGTCAGCAGTTGATTTTTAAATTTTAGACAAAAGTGGAGAATAAACAGACACAAAAAACTGGAGCAATGAAGGTCAGCAGAAATCTAAGCCCACTTAACATATGTCACAGGAGTAGTGACATACGGTTCAGCATGACGTAAAATAGAGAAAAATAGGTTGGCTATGGGAAGGAAAGCAATACTCTCAGTGCTGGTTACGGGGAGAAAATAAAAAAAAATAGGGTACCACGTCAGAGAACAACGATGACGACAGACACGGAACACCGAGACGCAAAGAAGGAAGAACATGAAGTTAACTTACAGAGCTGAGAAATAAAATACTAGTCAGGTTAGAATGACTAACGGTCGAAAAGAATGTAGAATCTTCCAACAATAATCAAGGGGATCATGAAAAATGAGTACCTATGGGATACGCCCGAGTATTCAACAGGCCAACATAGTAGATCAATAAAATAAAATAGAATACACTGGAGGGGAAGTGAAAAAGAAAAATTAACATTCTCCTCGAACAACCTACAAAACATAATTTAACGTGAAGTACACAAACAGACACCCGTGTGTTACCGGGGCCCGAAAGGGGAGCAAAGAATAGTAACACTGCACCCTACCACACATGTCGTAAAAGGCGACTAAGGAGGGTATGGGTATGGGGCTGTTTACCCCATCCCGTAAAAACTTCGCACAGTGGGCTGATCACCTGCTTGCCAACCAATCTGATTACGGAAACAATGATAGATTGTTTGGTCTGTTTTTGTTCCACAAAGACGCCACTAGGCGTGGTGGAAACAGCGATAGATTGATCAATTTGTTGTTGCCCTAAGACGCCACTAGGCGTACTGGCCACATACTGCTTTGCCGGTTGATGGCTAAGGATGGAAGAAGAAGACACAAACAGAGATACCAGCACGAGCAATGTCCCGCTGTGACACATATGTACCAAAAGTACCTTGATCAAACAAGTAAAAGAGTTCAGTACATAGAAAGCTGATTCACAGAAGATGGTAGAATGGAGACAGAAATGGAAAATAGATGCTAAAAAGCTAAAGTGGTGACTTATCAACTGATCCTACTGCTAAGGCATCATTAAATCTCCATGGAGATAAAGGTGACTGCTAAAAATAAAGCATATTCATAATAACTCTTTGCTATCAGTGTGAAACATGGTCCCTATCGGAAGCTAGGGACATGAAGGTCACAACGTGTGACAGGAGATGCCTTTATAAGTATAAAATATGGCAACAGGGCAAGGTGATGACTGAGATGAAGGAGGGTAGACAATATTAAAGAAATCCTGGCAAGACATAGGACAAAGTGATAGCTTGATCAGAAATGGTAGCTGCTTCTTCCCATGATGCTTAATGATAAATGTAGACAGAATAATTGAAATGAATAGTGTAAGACCTGTATCGTTAGTTTTTATTTCAAAGTTTAACACCTGCATTTCATCTTAACAAATTACTTTAATAGTGTAGCCCCTGTGCTCACCTTTCTAATGTATGTTTCAGCGGAATAACACCAGTACTTCAGTAAAAAAAATTTTAACAGCATTTCTTACTTACTTAGTCGTTCCCCTTCTACCGTAAGGTGTAGAGGTTTGGAAGAGAGAGCGCCAGTGTTGCCTCCTTTATGCTTTATGAATCCTTAACATTCTCAAGTAGTCATCAGGTTCTACTTTTGTTAAGTGAGTACGCACCAACTTAGGTGGGTGTTAGATTTTGTATAGTTCATTTATCGCGCACGTAAATGCACAATTTTGTGTATGGGTATCTGCGGGCGCGCTTGTTACCAAACAAGCCAGATGACGTCAGAGGTTGAAAAAGGAAGCCAGCATCTCATGCCAGACATTGAGTCTGTTGCCTATTTATATATATACCCAGTGTGTTGGGGTAAGAATTCTTCTGGAACAATGACTCCTTGGTAGAAGCCATTGTCGGCTTACTCTACACGTAAGTCCGAACCAGTTTTGATAAGAAGTTAATTGATTATTTGAACTTTCGTGTCACCATCCTCTGTTGGTATCTAGCTAGCACCTTTCTGCAAAAAGGGGTGCTATAATGGATCAACGGGGACTTTCACAGAAAGTATTTTAATATTATAAAGAATTCATGGCTTCATCGTTACGGCTTATCGATTTGTAATATTATGTGGATTGCCGTCACACGAGTCACGGCGACGAAGAGAGGTTAACCAAGTATTAGGACATAACCTTCGTTGTTTATTTTATATGCAAGTTCGCATGGATCTGCCATGTCAGAGGTACCAAGCCACTTAAGTACCCGACCAGAATTATAGGACAGAATTAATATATTCCTTCCAAGATTAATAGTTTGGATAGTCCTAACGGTCATGACATTGACGCAAGGTCAAACCCTTATCTTATGTGAGGAATTTAATATGATGCCTATACCATGCCTATACATGCTACATGTATGTTTGCTCTGTGGAATCCATGTTGAAGTACTGTAACCTGTTGTCGTCAACGTATTTCGTCCTAAATAAATTATGATGCCAGTAAATATAACGAGTTCTCCCATGTCTGCATTGGCACGGTTCGAAGTGCCCAGTTACGAGTCCAGTTCACGGATGCTTTTATCATACCAATCATTCATTCAACATTCGCGTGTACATTCATAGAGGTGCTCCAGGAAAGAGCAGCTACAAAGTGGTGGGCCATTCGGTGGTCTGATATCAAGTCAGATGCAAAGGAACGATCCCTAACTAAACGTTTGAAACTGTCTTCAAGTTGAAGTCAACATCCGGAACGTTGGAATACAACTGCATACTTCAAGTAGGAACTGCCTTCACTATCAAACTCAGCGACGTTGATTGGAAATTTAACGGACACTCAAGGTCATTATGAACTCGACTACTTCCAACATTTGCGGACTCTGCCACATGCTACGTAAGCTTACTCGGTAATACAGCGCTGGATTGCAAGACTCTACAATCCTGGGAATTGTTTTCTTAACAAAAAGATGAGTATTACGCTGTTGTTTTTGGTACCATTTTACGTTAGCTGAGCCGCTCTTTGACATGTCCATTGTTATATTTGTCGTGTTGCATGTTATATGTTCCATGTTTGTTGTGGGAGGTTGGGCAGGTGAATTATGAAGGATACATCCCAGGTTCATCTCAGGGCCTTCATAATTGTTCTATAGGATTATTTGCAGACTTCCCGCAGCGGAATGTTCCGACACCTGTGTGTCGAAGGATTTTAGGTCCACTGTGTCTGGTGGTCTGTGACACCTATCTGTTTAGTTGTATTATCAAGTTTTCAGTGTAGTTTTCGTAGTTATTTTTATTCGTACCTTGGTTTTATGATGTATTTTGTTTGTAATATGCGTCCATTCTCACCTAACTATCGTTGAGTTTTTTTACAAACCTATGTTTATACACTGTGTTGTCAATTGTCTTGTTTAATTATATTATCACAGTTTTCGATGCATCTTTTGCATAATTAGTTCTTATTTTTCCATTTTTACTTGTTTGATTTCTGCGACTGTTTTTGGTTGTCATTGATTATCTTGTCCCGTCACGATTGTTGCTATTGTCCATTGCTTTTGTCTTTTCATAATATTTCATTAGTTAAATTATTTTATTGATTAGTAATATATTGAATAATTGTGTCATATTTAAGTACCGTTCTTGGACAGGAACGTGTTACACATACAAAATGAAAAAGTAATTGTTAATTAGTTGAGTAAATCGTTAAAAAGAAAGTAGTATTTCAAGTACATACTGGTCAAAAATGTCTTCGCTTGAATATTTTATGAAGCAGGCAAAATCCGTCGGGATGGCTCCTGATGAGGCAAGAGCATTCGCACTTCCAGAATATAAAAAGGCTCAAGAGATAGAAGCTGAACAGAGGAAATTAGAAACTCTAAAACTAGAAAATTTGAAATTTGAAGCTGAAGAAAATGAAAAGAAGAGGAAATTTGAGGCTGAAGAAAACGATAAAAAACTTAGATTTGAGGCATAACAGAAAAGATTGGAAGCAGAAGAAAATGAGAAGAGGAGGAAATTTGAGTGTGAAGAAAACGAGAAAAAAGAAAGGCAACTCAGACTTGAAATGGAAGTTAAACAAAAGGAAATGGAAGAGAGGAGATTGATATCAACTTCAGATTCAACATGAAAAAGAGATGAAGGAAATAGAATTTAATCAATTTCGATTAGCTCAAGAGGCTAATAATCAAAAGTCTCATGAAGGTCAAACTTCATCTAAACATGAAAATAACAAAGAGGTAAACTTAAAATTACCTAGATTCACTCCTCCATCGGACGACGTGATATTCTACCTTGATAGATTTGAATCACTATGTAAATGCTATAACATTGAAAAATCACATTACTGTACACATTTACATAGGCTACTTACAGGTGAAGCATTGACAGTTTATAATATGGTTAAATCTGATGACAAAAATAATTATGATGTTATCAAAGCTGCTCTTTTGAAAAAATTCCAATTGACTGAGGATCAATATAGGATACGATTTAAATCTCTTCTTCCACAGAACGGAAAGAATTTTAGTGAGTTTATATCACAAATACGTCTCACTCTAGAAAGATGGATTGAATTATCCAAGATACAAAAATCTTATGACGCTCTCTTTGACTTAACTGATTCCGTACGTAATTATTTTCAGCTCTGGACGGAATTATTTTTAAGCCCCAAAAATTTACACATATATAATTTACGTTTACTGACAATGTGTGTCTAATCATGAGTTAAGTATAACATATTATACATCAAATTAAAGTACATTGGATGAACAATATAAATCCATATGCCTTTCTAGCTAATTTTATGTTATGTTTATGTTATAACAGATAACATGTACACGGAAAAAAGAAAACTTGAAATTTTGAACAAAAATTTTCGACTTACGTAAGGCTTGTAACATAAATTGTTATCACAATACAGTTTCACTGTTCTCTTTGTGCAGGTACTCCATTTAGAAACACAGAAAAAGTAAGAAAGTTATGGTTGATCACACAGTTTGTTCACTGTTCACATATTAGTAACATATCCTGTGTGTTTTTCGGCCATTATGGCGATACGACAAAACACGATTAAAGATGAAGATAAATGTGAAAAAATCCGTTCAAACGCAAATAAAAGACGTTAAAGCTTGTTGAAATTTGACCAGTTTTGTGTTTACTTCCGTTCGAGATAAATTCCGGGCAGTATAAAATATCAGAATCGAAAGAAACAATGAAATAAATCAGCGTCTTTTAAAAGATCTTACGTCTACAGCGTTCGGCCTTTGCGTCTATTATTAGATCTTACGTACGGAATCAGTTAATAATGCGTGATAAGATCATGTCTTCGGTTAATCCGACATTCCTTGCGTTCTTACACGAACGGAAACCGAAAAATTTAGATGAAATGGAAGAAAATTGTTTACAATTCTGCACTGCCCATTCGAACATGGAATTTAGCAATTCCCATGTTAAAGATGAATTTCCTGTTGCTTTTGCTGTGCAACAAGATTATCACAGATGCCATCGCTCCTTAAGTAATGACAGAAACTATAGAAAGGGAAATAACGAGAATTTCAATTCTTTTAATTTTCATAAGGGGAAACAATTTCAACAATCTCCTCCATATAACAATTCTTGGGGTCAATCTCACAGATCACGAGATTTTGATAACAATAATTTTGAAAAAAATCAAGAAGACTATTATAAACAGCATTGGCGATCTAAATCACAGTTTTCTAACAATAGACAGGGTTCTCGGAATAGATCATATGGTCAAAGTCATAACAGTGATATTAATAATTGGCGTTCTAACCAATATGGTAACCCAAGCAGAAATGATAATAATGGCAATTTTAGAAATGATAGTCAGAATCGATCGCGACGAAGAGATAGATCTTCTAGCAGGGGGCCACGCCATCAATCTAATGTAGCTATGATTGACACACAAGGTAACAAAGAGCATAACACGAATAGTGACACACATAATGCAATGTCTTGCTCTATTGATTATGAACAGGTAAAATGTTGCCAAGAATGCAAAACTCTGTTCCAGCCCAAGGCGATCACGACGCTCCGTTGCGGACATGTATTGTCCAGTCTACCAGCTGTTTGTACGGCCACGTCAGCTACTCACAATGGAACAGGAAGCCTTAAATTAAATAGGGGTTTTTTAAATTCTATTCCATGCTCTGTTCTTTTTGACTCAGGCTGCTCCACGATCGGCGTCAGAAACTCTTTGGTAGACCCATCATGTGCTACTGGAAAGACCGCCCAATGTAGGACTTTTGGAGGGACAGTGGAAACATTTCCGACTGCCATTATTGATTTAAAAACACCTTTCTTTTCAGGAAAGATCCACGTATGCCTTCTTCGAAATCCAATTAGCGATGTGATTTTGGGTCGAATACACGGTATAAAAGAGTGTACTCCACGGCAGATTGCTGCTTGGGAAAAGCAACATATACATGATACCCGTGCATTTACGACAATACCCAGATTTGTTTCACATGCACATACTGCTAACTTGTTATGTAATGCTAAGGTATTGGAATCTGGTATTGATAATGACTCCATTGTTCATTACGCCACTGTTGCTAGTTCGTTACAACCTTTGCGACATGCATCCATCACTATGAATGACATTAAGGTTTTGACGCAACCTGTGAAGACTAGTAAGTCATTCCGTGGGACATATACCTTCCCTCGGCATAATAATGGTGCCAATTCAATGAATAAATCTTGGAGGCAGGATCAGTTTACAACTGATCTTAATAAAACTGTTGACATTGTCAACAAAGGAAATGATGTTACTAAAAAGAGTAATGGTGTTGGAATTCGAATGAACTTGAATAATAAAAGTAAAAACAATAAGATTGTCAACAAAGCTTTAACTTTACCCAGCAGGCAGGTGTCTACGACATGCCGTACATCTACTTTGCCTAGTGTAAGTTGTCATACCCCAGTACAAAAATATGGTACATCTAAGAACAATAAGTCTACAGGTAGTACTAATAAATATTATAATCTACCTCAAAGAACTAAGGGTACCCATCGACCTTATTTCCATTCTTATATCACCGATACCACATTTATGGGTAAGGGTGCATCTTCTCGCACCATTCTAGTGCAAAATCTGCCACAGCGAACTAGTTGGCAAGCACTAGGAGATTTTCTCAACCACACGGCGGACGTTAAGTTTGTACGTATATTGCCACATACCAATAACAGGTATGGTGACGCCGTGGTTACATTTAGAACCAAAAAAGATGCTCGCATGGCTATCGAGCGGGACAATGGTGTGTACTTCCACCACATTCTCTCCAATTACAATTGGTTCCCGATTCTGCGTCACGCAGATATTAACCTACTGATATTGGATTTTGATATCACATTCTTTGATGACTCAGCCTATGCAGTCATCGTCTTTTTTTTCTTTACTAGTCATCTTTTCTTTCTCGACACCACGTGGATTATTCCAATATAATTTCATGCCATTCGGTTTAGTCAACGCACCCGCTACATTTGTACGCATGATGCGTCACATACTATCTCATCGTCCCGATGTCATTATATACATTGATGACATTTGTCTCTTTAATGACACATGGGATGAACATATTACTGGATTGAAAACATTGCTGTCCACTTTACGCTCATGTAACTTAACGGCGAAACCATCGAAAGCTTTCGTGGGTTTTCACAAAATTTCATTTTTAGGTCACCGCGTTGGTCACGGCCGCTTATACACTGAGGACAGTAATGTCTCTAAGATCCTGAACATTACTACACCAAAAACTAAGAAACAAGTAAGATCGCTGTTAGGTCTGATTTAGTTCTATGCTAAATTCATACCTCATCTTTCAACTATTACTGCACCTTTCTCTTCTTTATTAAAGAAGGGCGCAGCTAACGTGATTCGGTGGTCGGAAGAACATCAAATCGCGTTAGACACCATCAAGACATTTTTTTCTAGAGCTCCTGTTTTACGATTACCTAATGCAAATCTTCCTTTCATATTGCGCAGTGACGCGTCTAGTTACGGCATTGGAAGTGTATTGCTACAGGAATACGAGGGCACCTTGCACCCGGTTCTGTATGTTTCGAGGAAACTTACGTCCACTGAACAAAAGTACTCTGTTCTCGATAAGGAACTTTTGGCTCTCGTGTGGTCGATAACGAAACTCCAGCGATATCTTCTTGGATCACACTTCTTTGTTGAGTCTGATCAGAAAGCACTTACTGCTTTGAATACGAAAGACGTCAAGTCAGCCAAATCCACAAGATATGCGATATCCCTGCAGCCATACTGTTTTACCATATGGGCAATACCTGGATCGCAGAATGTTTTGGCAGACATTCTTTCCCGCTGCCCGAGTGAATCAAGCGAGTTGTGATGTTCTACAAAGAATGATAACTCTACGCATACAAAGTTGCATTTATAAACACTACGATCATGGAACTGTAAATCGTTACATCAGTAACATTTTGTGTATACCTATTCAAGTGTATAGAGTTGGAACATTCATTGGAATCGCTATGATATACAAAACCGTGACTTATATATAACTTTGATAGTAACATAACTTTGGAAAGTTATAACATTTTTTTTTCCAGAAAAATACATTGAGTATTTTTATAAACATTCGTATAATGTGATGGACTTAACTTTTCACAGTGGAATAGGTGGAATTTCTACGTGTTTAGACTTTAATATAAAGGAACTTGGTATTTCATTGACTGCTTTCGAAGATAACACAGGATCTTCAGAAACTTATTAGAACTTTAAAAAATTTTTAATTGACTGAAACATTATTCAGAAAATTTTAGCAAATAAACTTGGTTAATTAGTTTAATATTTAATATAATTAATTATAAGTATTCTAGTACTAGTTATTAGATCGTGTAATTATCACTCAGTATAGTTAGTGATGCAACATGAGTAGTTAAGTAATGCTACCAATTATCTTTAGAAACGGTTAAGTGTCTTGATCACTTCCGGTGTTGTATTCGTATTCTTTTATTTTTTTCACTTTTCATTCGTGATACATTCTTATCTTTTCATCTAAATTCATATATTACCATGATTTTGTTTAATTGTTGTTACATTTGTTTTCATTTAATCATCTTTAATGCTTTAATTTCTTTCATTTCTTCCACATTGTTTCAAAGTTGTTCAATGTGATGATATGCTTTTGTGCATATATTTTTTTTTTGAGTTGAGTTGAATTGGATCTTTTCATTCACTCTCTTGGTATTGATTGATATACCTATCATGTATTATTATAATATATAGTTGTTGTTAACTTGATTCACCTCTCCGCAGTAATTAAATAAAAAATTTAATAGAATTAAATTTTTTGCGGGCGGTGGTAAGGAAGCTGTTGCCTCCTTTATGCTTTATGAATCCTTAACATTCTCAAGTAGTCATCAGGTTCTACTTTTGTTAAGTGAGTACGCACCAACTTAGGTGGGTGTTAGATTTTGTATAGTTCATTTATCGCGCACGTAAATGCACAATTTTGTGTATGGGTATCTGCGGGTGCGCTTGTTACCAAACAAGCCAGATGACGTCAGAGGTTGAAAAAGGAAGCCAGCATCTCATGCCAGACATTGAGTCTGTTGCCTATTTATATATATACCCAGTGTATTGGGGTAAGAATTCTTCTGGAACAATGACTCCTTGGTAGAAGCCATTGTCGGCTTACTCTACACGTAAGTCCGAACCAGTTTTGATAAGAAGTTAATTGATTATTTGAACTTTCGTGTCACCATCCTCTGTTGGTATCTAGCTAGCACCTTTCTGCAAAAAGGGGTGCTATAATGGATCAACGGGGACTTTCACCGAAAGTATTTTAATATTATAAAGAATTCATGGCTTCATCGTTACGGCTTATCGATTTGTAATATTATGTGGATTGCCGTCACACGAGTCACGGCGACGAAGAGAGGTTAACCAAGTAATAGGACATAACCTTCGTTGTTTATTTTATATGCAAGTATGCATGGATCTGCCATGTCAGAGGTACCAAGCCACTTAAGTACCCGACCAGAATTATAGGACAGAATTAATATATTCCTTCCAAGATTAATAGTTTGGATAGTCCTAACGGTCATGACATTGACGCAAGGTCAAACCCTTATCTTATGTGAGGAATTTAATATGATGCCTATACCATGCCTATACATGCTACATGTATGTTTGCTCTGTGGAATCCATGTTGAAGTACTGTAACCTGTTGTCGTCAACGTATTTCGTCCTAAATAAATTATGATGCCAGTAAATATAATGAGTTCTCCCATGTCTGCATTGGCACAGTTCGAAGTGCCCAGTTACGAGTCCAGTTCACGGATGCTTTTATCATACCAATCATTCATTCGACATTCGCGTGTACATTCATAGAGGTGCTCCAGGAAAGAGCAGCTACAGCCAGACTATCCTATCGGCTGTCTTCCTCCTGGCCTGGTTCCATTCTAGTCCTCGGTCCTTCAAAGACTGTCTAATGTTGTCCTCCCAGTGGACTCTGGGTCGTCCTGGGGCTCTGGATCCCTGGCTCTTTGTTTCCCATGCTTGTCGTGGTAGCCGATCTTCTCCCATTCTGCAGATGTGGCCAAACCATCTTAGCTGGGACTGTTCTACTTGGGTCTGCAGGAGGTGGCATTTTAGGCCTTGATGTATCGTCTGGTTGCGGACCATGTCTCTTCTTGTTACTTCAACCACCTTCCTCAGATACCTCATTTCTGAGGTTTGGATCTGGCTTTTGTGGGTTGTAGTCATTGCCCATGACTCGAATCCATATGTCAAGACTGGGACATAGGTGGAGCGGTATACAGCCATCTTCAATTTCTCACCAACCTCTCTCTTGCTGAGGAATCTTTGATTTATGGCCTGAAAGTCTCCCAGCTGCTGCTTTTTGAGTGGCCAACTCTTCTTTGATGCCTCCCTTTCGGTCAATAATAGCTGCGAGATATTTAAAGTGGTCGACCTGCTCCAGGACCTGTTCTCCCAGCTTAATCTGATGTCTTCTTTCTTCTCGTGATATCACCATGGATTTTGTTTTAGAGCTACTTATGACCATCCCTCTCTTCTCCAGTTCTTCCTTCCAGACTTGCAGGTTGGATTGGAGATGTGCCTCTGATTTAGCAATCAGGGCAACATCATCAGCAAATGCCAGCTCTGAAATACATACCTGTCTCATCTTCCTGTACCCCACTGAATACTTTCTTGTTCTCTCCTTACATGACTTGATAACATCGTCCATGAGGAGTATGAAAAGATAAGGTGACAGGATATCACCTTGTCTTACACCAGTGGTGGTCCTGAACTCTTCTGACTAATGGTTTGCTGTCCTCACATAATTCCTGCAAGACTTGTAGAAGCTCTGTATAGCATGAATCAGAGGTGCTGGAATGTTCTTCCTTGCCAAACAGTCCCAAAGTTTGCTCCAGGGGACCCTGTCAAACGCCTTTTCCAGATCTATGAAACAAAGATGGATCTCACTCTTATACTCAAGGGCCTTTTCACTCAGCTGTCTGAGTATGAAGATTAGGTCTTGAGTACTTTGGTTTGCTCGGAATCCACACTGGACCTCATCCAGTTGTGGCTCAGCTAGGCGTCGGAGTCTCTGCTCTAGGATTCTAGAGTAGATTTTACCAGGGACACTGAGAAGGGATATGCCTCTATGGTTTCCACATTGTCGATTGTCATCCTTTTTGAAAATTGGTGTTATGATGGCAATCTCCCAGTCCTTTGGTATGGTCTTGTTGCACCACACTGCCTGTAGGACCCTTAAGAGTAATAGATCGCCTGATGCTCCCATGTACTTAACCATTTCTGGTGTTATACCATCATGCCCTGCTGCTTTGCCCATCTTGATTTTCTCCAGTGCTGCCTTCAGTTCTTCCATCTTTATGTCATCTTCATAACCATTTGTTTCCTCTTCTGTGCTATTAACAGCATTTCACCTGTACTTAACTTGCCAAAGTATGTTTTAGTGGTGTAACATCTGCTTTCACATTGTAAAATTATGTTTTTAAAAGTGGTGTAACACCTGTCATTATTTTAAAGATGTTTTAATAATATAACACCAGTATTCACCTTGTTTAAGTTTGTTTTTAGTAGTGTAACACCTGTGCTCACCTTTTTAGAGATATTATATTTTAATGATGTAAAATATGTACTCGCCTTCTTAAAGTATATTTTAGTAGCATAACACCTGTAATTACCATGTTAAAGTATGTCCTTATACTTTAAATCTGTACTCACCTTGTTAAAGTAAGTTTTAGTGGTATAACACCTGTGGAGAATATAGAAGCAGTACAAGATGAGTACTATGTAGCAGAAAATGATGGGCAGACCTTGCAGAGCATGATAGGCTCTGTTCAAATCCAAGGTGATAGTGTTATTGTGCTGCTGTATAGCGAAAAGAAAAGAAAAAAAAGTCATTAAAAAAATGATTCTCTTTTATCGTCTTTCTTTTGAAGATAATCATTTGAAGTTAAGCAGCAAATGAAAGCCATGGCTACAAATAAGAAGAAACTTGCTCAAAATAGATTCTTAGGCCTTAATAGTCAGTGGAAAAAATATATGGCAAAGAATTGTTGTTCTGGAACTAGGGCTGCTCAGCTTGTTACGCTTTTGCAGCCAATGACAAGCTGATTTCCTTGGCATTACCTACGGTGTAGATCTAGGGTTTTTCTGTGATTTTCCTGCCAATCTGCAACTTGCTGAATTTGAGTCATGAGTTACAGCTTTCTTCCTAGGCACTCAATTCTGGCACTGAATGCTTTTAAAGAATCCTCACTGATGGCTTCAAGCCGGCAGGGAGAAAGAGCCAGGAGCAGCATACTCCATGGGGACTTTCCAAATATGCAGAGCTAAAACACTGTGCTCTGGTTCTGAGCTTTCCTAAGGAATCATCATATCCTACACAGAGCCACCTTCCAGCTCCCATTATCTGTCATCTATCCACTGTGAGACCCTCATGAATACAGTAAATCAGGTAAAAGTCAGAGTTAAGTCAGGAGTTCCTGTGATTCCCCCAAGCTTTGTGTGCAATGCTCAGTTATCATCATGTTGCACCACAGTAGGAACCATGGTGTTGGGCACTCATCATGCTGCTCCACAGTAAGAATTGTGGTGTTGGACCACTATGATTTGACTAATCGATCATTGAGTATTAGTCAGGCAACTCAAGATCTTGGAAGTAGCTTGTTTCCAGGATGCAACTCAGGGTCTTGGTTTTCACATGAGAAATGTGAATTCTGTTGCATCCCAGTAATATGGTAGTTGTGATGCCCTCGGTGTCTCTGAAGAGACATCCCAGTAATACGGTAGTTGTGATGTCCTCCGTGTCTCTGAAGAGACATCCCAGTAATACGGTAGTTGTGATGCCCTCGGTGTCTCTGAAGAGACATCCCAGTAATACGGTAGTTGTGATGTCCTCAGTGTCTCTGAAGAAACATCCCAGTAATACGGTAGTTGTGATGCCCTCGGTGTCTCTGAAGAGACATCCCAGTAATACGGTAGTTGTGATGTCCTCGGTGTCTCTGAAGAGACATCCCAGTAATACGGTAGTTGTGATGCCCTCGGTGTCTCTGAAGAGACATCCCAGTAATACGGTAGTTGTGATGTCCTCGGTGTCTCTGAAGAGACATCCCAGTAATATGGTAGTTGTGATGCCCTCGGTGTCTCTGAAGAGACATCCCAGTAATACGGTAGTTGTGATGTCCTCGGTGTCTCTGAAGAGACAAAGGAAGAATAGGACTACTGTACCCTCAGGCATGTCATACTAGGCAACTAATGTGAGGTTGTGCACGAGGCTGACAACCTTATCATGTAAAACAAATTGCCAGAGATACCACTGCTTCAAGCTGCCTCACTGCTTGGTGCGGGCTTCTTCCAAGGGGACCAGATAGCCAGACTGTGCATAATGTTACAGATGCCTTAAGAGCATTATGTGTTTTAAAACTCTAATTTATGATATATGAACATAGCTCTTAGTCACATTATCGGAAATATGGTTCACACCAATCAGTTTGATAACCAATGCCTGATACATTTAAAAGCAAAAGCTGAATGCACTGTTACATGTGGCATCATAACCATTGCTCTCTCTTTGTGCTTCTTATGGAGCATGCAGCCACTACTGCAGCTTGTTTCCTAGAAGTTACCCTGCACCAAGTAGTCACATGCTCTTGCAGTGGTTTCTATGGCAATTTGTTTTACATGATGAGGTTGCCTGCCCCTTGCGCATCCTCATATTTGTCGCCTGGTACGACAGGCTTGAGGGTACAGTAAACCCATTCTTTCTTTGTTTCTTCACAGACTCCTGGGAACTACATAGCACACGTGTTATATCTTCACAGACTCCTGGGAACTACATAGCATACCTGTTATATCTTCACAGACTCCTGGGAACTACATAGCACACATGTTATATCTTCACAGACTCCTGGGAACTACATAGCACACATGTTATATTTACTATTTTATAAATATCCACTCATAAAAGTATTATACTATATGTAACAATATAGTATGTATAAATATATATATATATATACAAAACAGTATATAGTAATATATAAACACACATAAGCAAACCTTATCAAGTGAACTATCAGGGATAGAGTTCTCTTCCACATCTTTTATTAGCTGGATTAACTCCAGAGCCAGCCTACACAGCAACATTTCAAATGTCAAACAAATGTCACAGTTAATATTTTTTAATGAATGAAACAGCAATCAGTATATAGTTCATTTTGATTTAATGGACATCTATTTTACAGATTTAGCATCTCAAAAACAAAACCTAGGAGAATATATATCAATCTGGGCACTCTTCCGAATACCAGTACCAAATTAAACAATACGGTTTGTGTTAGAAAATATCCCTTACAGGGCCTCATTTGGTAATGCCGGTTCAGGGGCGACTGAAATGGGGAAAAAAAGTATAGTGAGGTCTCTAACACTTCACTCCCCTTCAGTAGTATCTGCTATGGGACTACCTTTTTACTCTCCCACTGAAGCAAATGACTATTTATCGATTCAGACATTACCATCTAACCCGTACAGTCAGGTACTAAATACACGTAACTGGCTATGGAACTCTAGATGGTAAAATGTTTTCAACACTACTCGTATATTTTTTTTTTTTTATTAAATGTCAAAATGAGGCCCTGTAAGGGATATTTTCTAACACAAACCGTATTGTTTAATTTGGGACAGGTATTCGGAAGAGTGCCTCAATCTGAGTTACCATTATAAATTATAGTAAATATATAAACACACTATGAAAGATAAATAAATTTTACATTCCATTTTATTTTCCTTAATTTACTGTTTACTATATGTTTTGAACGTCTGACTGATAGAGTGGTTTGAGCACTGGCCTCTGGCAGCAAAAGAGCTGAGTTCAAAACATGGGGGCGCCATTCTAGTTTACCAACGAACGAATGAACGAAGGAACTAAATCTTTATTTCATCAGGGTAAAGAAATAGGCTTAATTGCTTTTTTACATTTCTGCCCTGCAATACAATTCTCAATGTGTTTACAAATTAAAATATTAACAACTTCGATCACAATTAATCAGTATTATCAACACATTCAGTTTGTGCACACACAAGTACATTTACTCAGAGTCATTCACACACACAGAGAGAAGAGAGAGGGAGAGAGAGAGAGGAAGCAATAAAGCTACTTCATTATTTAAAATTAAAATATTACATATACACGTAAATGCTCATGAAAACATTGTAATAACTGAAACAGAATTGTCGTTAAATGTGTGTACAAGATTTCATGACATGTAAATGCAGATGTCTTTTGAATCTGGTTGTTAGATACTTTCTTTTTTTGAAAGGTTGTTGAAGGTGTAGAGTCTGTTATTATCGACTATAACGCAAATGGATCCCTTCTTGAAAACTGAAGTAATCAATCAAATAACAACTTGCCAACAATGGGCACATCAGCAAATGTCAAAGACGGTTTCAGTTATAACCATTTATTGGACGATGCACGATGGACGAGACAAAACTGGTCAACAAGGATGACGGACGATTAACTGTCAACATTACGGCATACAGCATAGAGTTCATAATTAAAAGCGAAACATAGTGAGTCCATTTCGTAAGGTAATCTCTTTTGAAATGTCTGACTGATTATATAGTATTCCTTCTCAATGGCATCCAAGTAAACAAATAAGGCAGTTATGTGCGACAGGTCATCTATCAAATTATCTGTGACCTTGGCAAATGACGAAGATCCTTATCAGGTCTTCTATATGATAGAAACAATGTTCCAATATCTTTCCAACGTACTTTGCTGGTACTGGCCTCTTACTTTAATCAATGCTGAGTTATAATAATATCAATTCATGCCAACGACCTTCGTGGCATTAGAGCTTCTATATATATAATCCTTGATTCACCTCTGCTATACGTAGTATGTATTCATAACGCCGAATACAGATTCACATCATAAAAATATTAAGCCAATCCTGGATAATTCCCAATACAGGAATCTGTCGGATTTAACATTTACATAATAAGTTCACGTGGGACTCCATTTTGAACCAATACATCACTGGTCCAACTAGACGTCTACATGCGACAGAATTACATTAAAAATATATCATACTTGCTTCTCTTCCCAAGAAAAATCACCAGTATAATGTTGACCCAGGTCCTCATCTTCTTCATAGACGGACGGTCACACTAAAGAATAAATATACCCGCAACACGGGTTCGAACGCCACAAATCAATGGACTGATTCTTGAGCACAAACTTCTCAACCCCAGCTATGACGTAGACTGGTCTTTGGCAACACGTGCGGGCGGGGTAACCCAATACTCGCATTAGTGCACAATCGTGCGCTACGAAAAATCAAACTCACCAAGAATACTTACTATCATGTAAGTCGGTGCGTAAAGTTTATTACAGAGGTAGGACCACATATTAATAGATATGAGACTACCCTCATCTGTAAACGACTGTAAAGGCCTACGAAAAGGGCTCTACACTGGTGTAATTATTAGTTTTGACAGACTTGGGTGAAGCATTCAATGTTAAGGCAAGCTGTTAATGGGTACCTGACTGCTCATGAGTTAGGGAAGGCAAAGGAGCAAGGACATGAACTGATCACCCCTACCTCTCGAAGCTAAACCTACTATAATGAAGACTCTAACATTTCACTCCTTTATGGCAGTTTCTGCTATGGAACTAACTTGTTTTTATTTAAATAAATATGTTTTGTGACTATGTTTTGTGACTATGTTTTGTGACTTTGATTTGTGACTATGTTTTGTGACTTTGATTTGTGACTATGTTTTGTGACTATGTTTTGTGACTATGTTTTGTGACTATGATGTGCTGTATTTCCTGTTCATTGTATTTATTTTTTATTACATGTGTATAAGCTAATTTTTTTTTTCATTTATCATTTGTATTTAACAAACAAGCAGTGACGGTCTAATTAATCAAGAACAAACCACTACGATTATTATGATGTCACAATGAACTGCTGCCATCAATGGTAACTATACCTTGTAGCGGTATGGCAGCTTGTGTACCCTGACAATCCCCAGAGCTATGCCAGTGGGAGTTTTACTCCTGGTAGGTTCAACCAAGCTGGACTGTCTGCGTGGGTAGGGGTCAGACAAAAGCTGGTACCCTGGTCCTCCAGGTTGGGGGTTTAAGCACAGGGCCGACACCCCTGTCTGTGTAAAAAAATCGCACATGTTACGGAAACAGCAATAAATGAAAAAAAACTTTGATGCGGGACGGACATCCGGAGTCTCAGGCTCGTATGACTGACAGTGGTGAAAGCCGAAAGGAAGCCACTGGCATGAAAACGGATGCCCAGACCGCAAAACACGAAACCAGAATTGGTTTTTGGAATGTCAGAACTATGAATGAGGCAGGAAAGCTGAGACAGATCACAGCAGAGATGAGGAATTACAAACTACATATCCTGGGAATAAGCGAGAGCAGATGGACAGGGATGGGGAGAATAAAAACAGCTACAGGGGAAACAGTACTTTATTCTGGTAGAGAGGATGGTCAGCACAACGAAGGTGTAGCCATTATCCTTAAGAAAGGAATGGAAAGGTCTCTACTGGAATGGAAACCCATTAACAACAGACTAATAAGAGCAAGACTGAGAGGGAGATTCACCAACACCACAATTATACAATGCTATGCACCAACAAACGACAGAGATGAAGAGATCAAGGACGAGTTCTATCAACAGGTACAAAAGGAAATGGAAACTGTACCCAGGTATTCTTCTTCTTCTTCTTCGTTCGTCCTGAAAAGGACGGTGGTTGCGTTGTGTCTGTTTGCGCCTAAGCTGTGATATCTGCACCTTTCGGTCGACACATCCGACTTCTGCACAGCATTTTTTAAGGACCGGGTTTGCCTTCCCATTTCGATCCATGCTCGCTCAGCCAGCCTGCACTGCTGCAGACTGTTTCCAGGACCAACACGTGGAGGTGGAGCACGGTCTTGACCAGCTCTGGTTCGCTGGTCCTGACGCAGGCAGTCAAGCTATGAGTCGCTGACTGCATTCACTATTGCTGCATCTTGGGGTCCCGTACCCAGGTATGATCTTATTATAGTAATGGGAGACCTAAATGCGAAAGTTGGAACACACAATAATTATAACGAAAGAGTAATGGGGAAATGCGGCAGTGGAACAGTAAATGAGAATGGGGACAAATTAATAAACTTCTGCAGTATAACAACCTGGTCATTGGAGGAACACTTTTTCAACACAAAGAAGTGCACAAGTTAACATGGGAATCACCAAACGGACGAGACAAAAACCAAATAGATCACATAATGATCAATGGCAGATGGAGACATGCACTACAAGACGTGAAAGTAAGAAGAGGCGCAGATGTGGGAAGTGATCATCACCTAGTAGTAGCAAGACTGAAGGTGAAACTCAGAGCTGCTGGACCAGTTGCAGTCAAACAGAAAAGATATAACATCACGAAACTTAAGGACCCCCTCACCAGAAAAGCGTTCGTGGTCGACGTAAAGAGACGATATCTGATTACCAAAAGCCAGGAAAGAACAGAGACCGACAATGTCGACCAGAAATTCAACACCATCTCAATAATATACAAAGAAAGCAGCAAGTCATGCTTGGGATTCCAGGAAAGAAAGAGCCAAGACTGGATAACACCAGAAACACTAAACACCATAGCGAAGAGAAAGGAAATGAAAAGAAAGAAAACAGAAGCTAAGTCTCCCAGGTTAAAGGCAATATATAGTGAACAGTACAGTCAGCTGGACAAGGAAGTAAAACGTCAAACCCGTGCTAACAAAAGGACATTTCTGGATGACCTTGCAAGACTGGCAGAAGAGGCAGCACTGAGAAATGAACAAAGCACAGTTTATAAAATAACTAAAGCTATCAGTGGAAAACGAGGTGCAAACAACATAACGTTAGTAAGAGACAAGCAAGGAAATCTCATCACCACAGAACAGGGGCAGGAAACAAGATGGGCAGAGCACTTCAGAGAAACACTGAATAAGGAACCACCAGAGACTCAGCTGAATGTTCCTGAGGCTGAAAGCAACTTAGACGTAAATACAGACATTCCACGAAAAGAAGAAATTATCACAGCTATCAAAGGGCTAAAAAATGGAAAAGCGCCTGGTCACGACAATCTAAATGCTGAGCTATTCAAGACAGACCCTGAACTAGAAGCAGAACTATTAGAACCACTATTTGCACAAGTCTGGGAAACTGAGACAACACCAACAGAGTGGAGTAAAGGAATAATTGTCAAATTGCCCAAGATGGGCGACCTTGCAGACTGCAACAACTGAAGAGGAATTACCCTCCTCTCAGTTCCCAGCAAAATACTAGGCAGGATAATCATCCAGAGAATTTCAAAAGCAGTTGACCATAAACTGAGGAAAGAACAAGCGGGCTTCAGAAAGAACAGAAGATGTGCAGATCATATATTTGCCCTCAGGAACATTATAGAGCAGTGCTCAGAATGGCAGAGACAGCTGTACATTAACTTTGTTGATTTTGAAAAGGCTTTCGACAACATACACAGGGACAGCCTATGGAAAATTCTGAGGGCTTATGGAATTCCCAGCCGCATTGTTTCCATTATAAAAAGCCTCTATTCTAACTTTACGTGCAGTGTTGGATCGAGTAATGTAACTTTCGAAGTGAAAACAGGAGTACGACAGGGATGCCCCTTATCAACAACATTATTTTTGACAGTCATAGATTGGGTGATGCGCCAGACAACAGAGGGCAGTCCAAGAGGAATTAGATGGACAACGTTTTCTACGCTGGAAGATTTGGAATATGCAGATGACATTGCACTACTTGTGCATTCACATCAACACATTCAAGACAAAACCGACAGACTGAATAAGTACGGCCAGCAGGTTGGCCTGAACATCAATCTGAAGAAGACAGAGGTCATGACACTAAATGTGGGCAATCCTGAGCCAATAACAGTAAGGAACCAGAAGTTAGAACAGACAGACACATTTACTTACCTAGGAAGCATAGTAACACCTGACGGCGGAACAAGCAAGGACATTAACAACAGAATGAATAAAGCGAGAACAGCCTTTGCTGTTCTCAACAACATTTGGAAGTCTTCCCAGTACAGCACAAACACCAAATTAAGACTGTATGAGAGCTGTGTACTTTCTGTGCTTCTCTATGATGCGGAATGTTGGAGAGTAACAGAGAAGGAAATGTCGAAACTGTCCTCCTTCCACACAATCTGCCTAAGGAAAATTCTCCGAATCTTTTGGCCAAACACCATCAGCAACCAAGAACTACTTATTCGGAGTAACCAGGAGGACATGCACACCATCATAGCTGGCAGACGCTGGAGTTGGGTTGGCCACGTCCTCAGAAGGGACCCTGATACCATCACAAGAACAGCCATGCTATGGACCCCCGAGGGAAAGCGAAAGAGAGGCCGACCAAAAACAACTTGGCAGAGAACTGTGGAAGCTGAGATGCAAAGAATGAACCACAGTTGGGGCACTGTACGAAGGATGGCCGCCGACCGAGCAAAGTGGAATCAATTTGTTGCTGCCCTACAAGACGCCACCAGGTGTAATGGCCGCTGACTGCTTTGACGGTTGGTGGTTATGGATCAAAGAAAGAAAGAAAAGACAATGAACTGTGACATGACAAACATAAGTTAGCCCCCTTTAGTTTCCAGAGGTCTCTGATGAGACCAAAAAAAAAAACAGAGGACTACAGCTCCCTCACACATGTCATACAAGGCAACTAATATATGGTTGTGCAGATGGCTAGCAATCTCATTATGTAAGACAAATCACTACAGAAACCACTCTGTAAGACTATGTAAATGCTTGGCGCAGGCTTTCTGCAGCTGATCTAGCCTCAGTAGTTGCTCCATGCTCCATAAGGAGCGAAAAAGAAAATGATGATGATGCATAAGGTATAAATGTTACAAGCAGTATTTTTGTAAATGTTACAAGCAGTATTTTTGTAAATGTTACAAGCAATATTTTTGTAAATGTTACAAGCAGTATTTTTGTAAATGTTAAAAGCAGTATTTTTGTAAATGTTACAAGCAGTATTTTTATGTATAGTCTCCACTAACAAGAAGAAACATGGTCCGCAACCAGACAATATATCACGGCCTGAAAACCCAGCCCCTACAGACTCGAGTGGAACAGTCCCAATTATCATGGTTTGGCCATGTCTGCAGAGTGGGAGAAGATCAGCTACCATGACAAATGTGAGAAACCAAGAGCTAGGGATCCAAACCTCCAGGATGACCCAAAGTTCCGTTATCATCATCATTACCTTACAGTTCCAAGTGGAGCTTAGGTCCTCAACAAATACACTGTAAACCTGTGCCCTTTACACCAGGTCTTTTTACTTCCTTATCTCTTTCATATCTGTCTCCAGGTCTCTCCTCCATGTGTAATTTGGTTTTCATCTATTCAAATCTGGAGATTTTCCTTGAAGAAAAATAATGAGTCCAGAGCCGGATCTACTATGAAGCTAATGAAGCCTGAACTTCAAGGCCCCCAAGTCCAGTTTTCTCTATAATACGTTTCTTTCCCATCCCCCAACACTTTTTTTTAAATAAAAGGGGCCCCTCCAAGAGTTCAAGCTTCAGGGCCTTCAGAATATAGATCCACCACTGAATGAGTCAGCGACTCAGACTCAACTCAAGATCAGAAATTATAACACCTTGAGATGAGGGCAGAAATACATACCATAAAAGTGAATACAAAATGCAAAGAATGGCTCCAACTGCCCTGTATCGTGTAGTGAGACATGCAAACAGAGGGAAGCAAGTCAGACATCCTACCATGGCCTGGAGGTATACATACAAAACTGAGAAGAAAAAAGAAAACATGAGATAACCTTCTACCACCAGTTTATTCATTCATTCATTTATTCATTCCCTTTTTTCATGCTGTAGCTGGTTCATAAGCAAGAAGCCTGTAACAAAGCATGTCTTGTGCTCGTTTATGTAGCGATTTGTTTTACATGATGAGACTGTCGTCTGCATGTCCAACCCCCACTTTAGTAACCTTTTAAGACATGCCTAGTGGAGCGGTAGTCCTATTCTTTATTTGCCTCATCAAAAACCCTGAACAAGAGGGTTCTGCCAACATTTCTGTATTTAATTTACTTTTTTATTGTTTTCTCTGTCAAGCTAAACAAATTAAATACATGTGTATGTATGTGTATTTATTTTATATACTTACTTGCTTAGTCGTTCCACTTCTACCATGAGGTGTAGAGGTTTGGAAGAGAGAGCGCCAGACTATCCTATCGGCTGACTTCCTCCTGGCCTGGTTCCATTCTAGTCCTCGGTCCTTCAAAGATTGTCTAATGTTGTCCTCCTAGTGGACTCTGGGTCATCCTGGAGGTCTGGATCCCTGGCTCTTAGTTTCCCATGCTTGTCGTGGTAGCCGATCTTCTCCCATTCTGCAGACATGGCCAAACCGTCTTAGTTGGGACTGTTCTACTTTGGTCTGCAAGGGGTGGGATGTTAGGCCTTGACGTATCGTCTGGTTGTTGGGCCATGTCTCTTCTTGTTACTTCAACCACCTTCCTCAGATACCTCATTTCTGAGGTTTGGATTTGGCTTTTGTGGGTTGTAGTCATTGCCCATGACTTGCATCCATACACTAAGACTGGGACATAGGTGGAACAGTATACAGCCATCTTCGTTTTCTTACCAATCTCTCTCTTGCAGAGGAATCCTCAATTTATGGCCTGAAAAAGTCTCCCAACTGCTACTTTTCGAGTGGCCAACTCTTCTTTGATGCCTCCCTTCCGGTCTATAACAGCTCCGAGGTATTTAAAGTGGTCGACCTGCTCCAGGACCTGTTCTCTCAGCTTAATCTGATGCCTTCTTTCTTCTCGTGATATCACCATGGATTTTGTTTTAGAGTTGCTTATGACCATCCCTCTCTTCTCCAGCTCTTCCTTCCAGACTTATTATATATATATATATATATACAGTACTTTGCAAAAAAAATGGCAGTCATATTTTCGCAATGCAGCACACTCATAGAAGCAAATAGTAATAAAAACGGTATGTCCAGAGGAAGATTGGTGTCTCCCCTATCTATTAACAGTGGTTTCAGTACAATCTAATGTTGCCTTCTCCAGCAAGGCAAGCCTGGATGCGGCGAGGCATACTTCCCACAACTGTTTGTAGGTAATTGTGAGTCAGACTGTCCCAGTATTTTTCAGCTACCTTCTTCAATTGTTCAACGTCTCTGAGTCCACTCTTTTTTAAATGATTCTTGAGTAGTGCCCAAACGTTTTCAATTGGGTTTAGATCGGGACTGTTGCTGGGCCACTTCAGCACTTTCACATTCTTCTCTTGCAGCCATGCTTTGGTGGTATGGGCTGTATGCTTTGGGTCATTGTTATGTTGAAATGTGCACCCATCGGGGTATATGACCTGCATAAATGGCAGAAGGTGTTCCTCTAGTATGTCGATGTACCTTTCTTTCGTGAGAATTCCTGTGAAAACACACAGTGGGGTGGCATCTCTTGCTGACACCCCCTCCCCAAAGATGGAATTTCTGGGTACGTTTCGGTCGCTGGTACACAGACGTTACAGGGTCTTTCGTCCAAATATTTATTTGGGCAGGATAAGACCAAACAGAACATTCATCTGAAAAAATCACATTGTCCCATGACAAATTTTGGTGTTCGTGGCACCAGTTCAAGCGCATCTGTTTGTGAGTCTCTGTGAGCAATGGTGATGAAATTACCCGCTTTTTTGTGTAATTTATCCAGTGTAGCTCTCAGTTGAAGTAGCATTAGATACCTCTGGGCTTCCCAACTCGATCATGCGCTGCCGTATGTTTTCTACACTCTTCATTGGCCCAGCCTGAACGATTTGGGCGAGACGCCGATGTTCCTTTGTGTCCAAAATTCTTGGCCTCCCACTACCTTCTTTTCGCTCGATTCCATTACCTGCTTTTAATTTACTCATAATTTTGTAGACAGTCCGCTCAGGAATGTTCAAGGTTTCAGAAATGTTGGAACATGTTTGATTTCCTTCATTCCAAAGCTGTGAAATTAACATACACTTTGACTTTGTATCCATTTCTGCCACTAGCATTAGCAATTGTCGTCTGCTCTATTATCAAGGGACTTTATTCTCCGCTAATTTTTTTTTTACTTTTGGTAGTGTTTGCTCACTTAAGTGGAGTGCAAATTTTGGGCAGAACATGCATATTTAATTAGATTTCAGCATATTTAGCTGAGCAGTGTGACTGCCATTTTTTTTTGCAAAGTACTGTCGATAGATATATAAATATATATATATATATATATATATATATATATATATATATATATATATATATATATATATATATATATATATATATATATATATATATATATATATATATATATATATATATATATATATATATATATATATATATATATTATATTATATGTATGTATATATATATATATATATATATATATATATATATATATATATATATATATATATATATATATATATATATATATATATATATATATATATATATATATATATATATATATATATATATATATATATATATATATATATATACACATACATATACATATAATATACATATATACACACAAACCCACATACATACATACACACAGAACATAACATTTCCAGTGTTAACTCACAGTCTTTATTACTTCATCATACAGATATGTGCTTTTCTCTTATACTTCTTTTGCTCACGTCAGCCACATCTATCTCTTACATGAAAGGTGCTGTCCGCCTCACCTTACTCTCCTTACCATACAGGTATTGCCCTCAAGGAAGTTGGTAAAGGGTTATCCTGCCAGTCTACTCCTGTAAGAAATCTGACATCCCTGGAGACATGTTCTATTTACTTCTTGTTTCCCACATGGATAAAAATCAATATGTCAAAGGTTTTAGTTTTGTATTTTAGTCAAATACCAACAAATTACTGGTCTGGAAAGAGATTAAGTCCCCATATTTCACACAAAACTGACAAGTGGTTAAGTTAATAAGTATATATGAAATTACCTGTTGCCCATAATGGCAAATCAAACTCCAAGGTGCGTTCAGATGTGATCAGGGATACTACTGTGCTGGTTGTTGTTCCAAAGGCCATGGCATAGGCCGTTCGATTTTCATAACCATCCAAAAAGTTGAAAGGGCTTTGAAAAATATGTGTACAAATTATCTCATTGTTATACTTTGTTATTCAATAAGAGAAAAGTATTAGAAACTCATCTTCAGTTTCTTGGACAGTGATAATGTGCTGGGTACTTTTAGGAAACCAAATGACAACATATAATTATATAGCACCTCCATGATAACCTCAAAATGGATTCTTTAACCTTTTTTTGAGCCATGGACCTCTTTGATTGTCCGCTCAAGGCTATGAACCCCTTGGATTGTTTGGTGAAGGCTAGGGACCCCTTGGATTGTTTGGTGATAGCTAATGGACCGCTTGGATTGTCCAGTAAAGGCTATGGACCCCCTTCTTTGGATAAAAATGTACATAAAAGCATAATAAAAAAATTTAACATTTTAGATTATATACACAGACTCCTTAGAATCCATTCATGGACCCCCTAGGGGGTCCATGGATCACAGGAAAAGAAACCCTGACCTAGAACAAATGGACCAACCTAAAAAAGTTTATATCAAGTTAAGAATCCTTCAAACGCAGAATAATAGGAGAATGAATGAAAGAGAAGCTTGAACCTAAACAGCAGGATATGTTATTCAACACATTATGTGATAATAAATAATAAACTTATATGGGTATGTTGCAGGCACTTGTAAGAAATAAAGAAGTAGAAAACTAGACAACAGAAAAGTACAGGACTGGTTTAATTTTCTACTTCCTTTCTAATATGAGCAACATACACATGTATGTATATTATTTACAGTTAACAGGCTTTAGGTTTCCTTCTTTGTTTTTATTATATGTTTACATGTGTGTTACCTAAAATAGAAACTTACCATCTATTCTGTACTGTTCTTATTTCAATTCCTTGATAAGCTTACCACTTCTGTTACATCACTGTTGTCTAGTTTTCTCCATTTTTTCCCTATGAGTGACTGCAACATAACAATCTGTGTTTATTATTTACTGTTTGCAGGCCTCATGTTTCCCTCTCTGACGCTATGAGACAGTTTGCATAAGTTCATATCTGACAAATAAAATCATAAATCTGATTATTTAAACAACAATTTGCCACAATGTCCTCTAATTT
Organism: Oreohelix idahoensis; assembly: GCA_024509875.1. Classification (NCBI taxonomy): domain Eukaryota; kingdom Metazoa; phylum Mollusca; class Gastropoda; order Stylommatophora; family Oreohelicidae; genus Oreohelix; species Oreohelix idahoensis. The sequence continues at coordinate 389,364 of JAMPIV010004497.1, forward strand.
TAAACTTACATGAGTAGAGAAGGGCGTCCATCACACAAGTCTTGTCGAAGTTTCCTCTTTTCCAAAAGCGACAAAATTAATATTATAAAAACCTGTCCAACAGACATAAAAAAATTCTTTTAACAGTAACATATATAACTATCGTGCCACTAAGAATAAACAGTAGATGGATAGAACACATATTGAGAAAACCTGTTGATAGGACACACATTGAGAAAACCTGTTGATAGGACACACATTGAGAAACCCTGTTAATAGGACACACATTGAGAAAACCTGTTGATAGGACACACATTGAGAAAACATGTTGATAGGACACACATTGAGAAAACATGTTGATAGGACACACATTGAGAAAACCTGTTGATAGGACACACATTGAGAAAACCTGTTGATAGGACATACATTGAGAAAACCTGTTGATAGGACAATATGTTAGAGTAAAGAGAGGAGCTGACGTAGCTTTAGACCACCACCTTCTCCTGGCATCACTGAGAATAAAATTGAGGGCGCACAAAGACAGAGCAGAAAGATCAAGCCCGAAGTATAATACCCAGAACCTAATGAACAAAGACACAAGAGTTCAGTTCAACCTAAAGTTGAGAAATAGATTTGAAGCACTGGAGAACCTGGAAGAGGAAAGTATAGATAACCATTCATGCACAATTCAGGAAGCATTCAGGAATACATGTGAAGAAGTTCTTGGCAAAAGAAATAAACAACAGAAGGAATGGCTCACAGAAAACACATGGAACCTCCTAAGAGAAAGGAGAGACATCCAACAGCAAGTAAACAACTGTAAAGAGGCAGAACAGAAAACACAACTGCTCACAATATATTGGGAGCTAAACAGGTAAGTGAAAAAGAGTGCCAGGCAAGATAAAAGAGAATTTATTGAAAAACTAACAGAGGAAGCCGAGATTGTGACAAAAAAGGAGACTTGAAAACATTATATAATATTACTAGAACTTTATGTAAGAAACAGCTAAACCACAATACAACAGTGGAGAGCAGAGAAGGACAAAGTATTAGCAATGAAGAGAAACAAAGGGCCAGATGGCTGAATTTTTTAAGGAAATCCTAAACCGAAACCAACCAATACAGCAACCCATCATAGAACCAGAAGAAGAGCAACTACAGTGCAACATGAACCCACCCACTAAACAAGAGATCTCTCGGGCAATAAAACAGCTGAAAAATTGGAAGGATGCAGGACCAGATGGAATACCATCAGAAGCCCTGAAGGCAGATACACCATACACTACTGAGTTGCTACACCAGCTCTTTAAGAAAATCTGGGAAAAAGAGGCCATCCCAAAGAGCTGGAAGGAAGGCCACATTATCAAGCTGCCAAAGAAAGGAAACTTGACTATGTGTAGCAACTGAAGGGGAATAACACTATTAGCAGTGGCTGGAAAAATTTTGACCAGAATTTTGTTTGACTGTATTAAGAAGCCGATGGATGACAAACTCAGCGAGGAACAGGCAGGATTTTGTGCAGGAAGATCATGCACAGACCAGATAGCAACACTTAGAATCATCATAGAACAATCAAATGAGTGACAGACCCCCTTGTATATAAATGTTGTGGACTTCGAAAAAGCTTTCAACAGTATAGACCTTTCTGTGATATGGAAAATCCTGAGACATTATGGAATCCCAGAGAAATTCATTAAAATCATCCAAGATTTCTACCAGGAGGCCTCATGCAAAGTAGTACACAAAGGAAAACTATCAGAGCCATTCCCAGTACACAGTGGGGTCAGACAGGGATGTCTGCTATCAGGACCCGATGAAGATCAATGATTAGGTTTTTGAAGAAGTAGAAAGCTTTACATATCTGGGGAGTAACACTAACAAAGGAGGGGGAACAGCTGGTGACGTCTGCTCAAAGATAAATAAAGCCAGATGAGCTTTTAATGAATTTCGACCAATATGGAACTCCTCAGCTATATCCAGAGAGAACAAAATTAGAATCTTTAAATCAAATGTGAAGTCAGTCTTGCTGTATGGCTCAGAGACATTGCATGTCTCAAAGATTATCACCTCCAAGCTACAGACATTTGTAAATAGATGTCTCTGACGGATCCTCCGTGTAAGATGGCCAGATGTAATAACAAATATAGAGCTAAGGAAAAGATGCGGGCAACAGCCAATACAAACAGAAATTAAAGTAAGAAAGTGGGAATGGATAGGACATACACTCAGAAAAGAAAAATCAAGCACAGCCAGAAATGCCCTTGACTGGAACCCACAGGGGAAAAGAAGAGTGGGGAGGCCAAAGAGAACTTGAAGAAGAACTGTTGAAGAGGAGGCTGGGAAATTGGAATGGCTTGGGCACAGCTGAAAAAGACAGCCCAGAATAGAAATCAATGGAGAGCAACTGTTTCTGCCCTATGTTCCACAGGGAACGAAAAGGAATGATGATGATGACTAGTTTACCCAACCAATAATCCAGTTAGTAGAGATTACCAGTTTACTCAACTAATATTCCAGTTAGTAGAGATTACCAGTTTACTCAACCAATATTCCAGTTAGTAGAGATTACCAGTTTACTCAACCAATATTCAAGTTAGTAGAGATTACCAGTTTATTCAACCAATAATCTAGTTTGTAGAGATTATCAGTTTACTCAACCAAAAATCTAGTTTGTGGCATGACTGCAAATCATCTTTATAATGGCATTCTTTCTACATCTTATAAAACTAAAGTGGATGGCAGGTTATGGGAGAAGTAATATGAAGGTACGAAGACTGGCACCAAGAACTTTTCTTTTAAAAGCTGTATCCCTGTTCACTGTCTACCTCAGAGTAAAAAGGGAAAATGGAAGCTAAATGAGCAAAATTCCTGTCCTTTCTTCTCAGACCTAAGGGTAATTTCCTATCTTTCGTACCTTTTTGCTCCGCAGTGATTATATGTAGTTAGGTGTTGTTTCGTAGCGCTTAGGGTTAGGATTAGTATTATGGTTAACACTAACCCTAACACAAACCCTAATCCTAACCCTAATCCTAACCCTAATCCTAACCCTAAGCGCTACGAAACAACACTTGACTATAAACATTCACTGCGGAGCAAAAAGGTACGAAAGATAGGAAATTACCAACCTATGGTATGTAGAGTTCATTAATTGATCTTCTATATAAAAGTACACAAACAACCTTACCATTTGTATCAGAACCCGTTTTACTTACCGCTGGTATAAGCACCCAGCAATTGATAATGTAGATATTGAAGTCTTGGAGTGAGCCCATGGCCTCATCAGTAACAAGGAATATTATTCAGTTCTAGTGTGGAAATAGTAAAGAAGATATTTCTGAAACCTGCTGAAGAAGATATGCAAAACACATGCCTGTTTATGGCGATCTCCCATCATTTGCAAGTTTTTGAGACTCAGGAACTGTTAATGTTCATCATCATCATCACCCTTATCATCATTAGCATCACAATCATCCTAATAATCATCATCATACATCACCATCATCACCACCACCATTGTTATCATCATCACCCCCAACATCACCACCATCATCACCCCCAAAATCACCATAATCATCACAACCAACATCCCCACCCACAACATCACCATCATCATCAGTACCAACATTACCTTCATCATAACCCTCAACATCATCATCACCACCAACATCACCATCATCATCACCACCAACATCATCATCACTCAAGTTCTCTACATGTCTTTTCTGACCTATTTTATATCTATTTCCAGTTGTCTTGTTCATGTGTTTTAGGGTCACCTCCCATGTCTTTTATCTTGAGGATTCCACAACTATCCATTTTATTGAAAATCCAGACAGCAAGATGGACATTCGCTGCATTGATACGGAATCAAGAAACAACTGAAAAGTTACAGACTTTCATAAATGGGTGCTTATGCAGAATAGAGAGATTAAAATGGCGTGACAAGATCACCCATGTGTAACTGATGAAGGAACCAGGCAAATATCAGTGAAAGAAAAGGTGAGGAAAAAAATATTGGCACTGGACCGTATTCATACTGAGGAAACCATTTGATAGCAATATATGGTAGTCCTTGTTCTGGAATCCACAGGTAAATGACATAGGTGGTGACCAAAAATGCGTGGCTAGAATTGGAAATAGGTGGGGACCCAAAAATGCATGGCTAGAACTGTAAATAGATGAGGACCCAAAAATGCGTGGCTAGAACTGTAAATATATGGGAACCAAAAATGCGTGGCTAGAACTGTAAATATATGGGAACCAAAAATGCGTGGCTTGAACTGTAAATAGATGGGGACCCAAAAATGCGTGGCTAGAACTGTAAATATGCAAAAAAAACACAAGCCTATCTGTTTAGGATTGACCAGACAATTGACGTTAGTTATGTACAGGTCATCATCTTCTTAAACTCCACTTTTGATGAAACCAACATGTTGTGTTGGCTCCATCTTGTTTCATTACACCTTATTCATTGTAGTACTAATTTCACCACAATTACTAGACTCTTCTCAGATGAACTCCGTCTTTAAGTAGTTCCAGTTCATTACAGTTGTAAGGTGAAAGAAGAAAGAAGTACATTACAGTTGTAAGAAGAAAGAAGTACATTACAGTTGCAAGCTGAAAGAAGAAAGAGGTACGTAACAGTATTTTCAAGTAAGTTACTGTTGTATCTTGCAGTCATCTTCTGGTGATACTGTTACACATTTTTTTTTAAAAACGTACTTCAGTATAATGTATAATATACTGTATAATATACTTATACCATATAATATACTTATACTGTATAATATACTTATACTGTATAATATACTTATATAGTATAATATACTTATATTGTATAATATACTTATACTAAAATATACTTATACTATATAATATACTTATATTGTATAATATACTTATACTATATAATATACTGTATACTGTATAATATACTTATACTATATAATATACTTATACTCTATAATATACTGTATACTGTATAACATACTTATACTATATAATATACTTATACTATATAATATACTTATACTCTATAATATACTGTATAATATACTTATACTATATAATATACTTATACTCTATAATATACTGTATAATATACTTATACTCTATAATATACTTATACTATATAATATACTTATACTATATAATATACTTATACTCTATAATATACTGTATACTCTATAATATACTTATACTATATAATATACTTATACTATATAATATACTTATACTATATAATATACTTATACTCTATAATATACTGTATACTGTATAATATACTTATACAATATAATATACTTATACTATATAACATACTTATACTATATAATATACTGTATACTCTATAATACACTTATACTGTATAATATACTTATACTCTATAATATACTTATACTCTATAATATACTGTATACTCTATAATATACTTATACTGTATAATATACTTATACTCTATAATATACTTATACTCTATAATATACTTATACTCTATAATATACTGTATAATATACTTATACTATATAATATACTTATACTATATAATATACTTATACTATATAATATACTTATACTGTATACTGTATAATATACTTATACTATATAATATACTTATACTATATATCAGGATGGTGACACAACAAGAGAAATTCATACTAGAATTGCTTTGGCAGCTAGCGCCTTCAATAGATTATCTAACATTTGGAAATTACGATCACTGAATATACATACCAAGCTTCGTCTGTTTAATTCGAATGTTATCTCAGTGTTAACATACGGCTGTGAAAGTTGGAAAATCACAAAATCATTGGAGAACAAGCTGAATACATTCGAGAACAAATGTCTTAGAAAAATCATGAACATCAGTTGGAAAGAATTCAAGACTAATCGACAAATAAGAGAAGACTCTAAGCAGAAATATGTCTCCGACTATATAAGGAAAAGACGATGGTCATATATCGGTCATGTCCTACGAATGCAAAACAACAGAATACCACTACAGGCGCTCACTTGGGTTCCTGAGGGTAAGAGGAAAAAAGGAAGACCAAAAGAAACACTTAGAAGAACAATAACAAGAGAAGGAAGAACGTTGGGCCTAAATAATGTGCAAGAGTTAAGAGGAGTGGCGTCACAACGAACAACCTGGAGAGCAATGGTTTCTGCCTTATGCGCCGTGTTTGGTGCTTAAAGAATTTATTATTATTATTATTATATAATATACTTATACTATATAATATACTGTATACTCTATAATATACTTATACTGTATAATATACTTATACTCTATAATATACTTATACTCTATAATATACTGTATACTCTATAATATACTTATACTCTATAATATACTTATACTGTATAATATACTTATACTCTATAATATACTTATACTCTATAATATACTGTATACTCTATAATATACTTATACTCTATAATATACTTATACTGTATAATATACTTATACTGTATAATATACTTATACTATATAATATACTTATACTATATAATATACTTATACTGTATAATATACTGTATATAATATACTTATACTATATAATATACTGTATACTCTATAATATACTTATACTCTATAATATACTTATACTCTATTATATACTGTATACTGTATAATATACTTATACTGTATAATATACTTATACTGTATAATATACTTATACTGTATAATATACTGTATACTCTATAATATACTGTATACTCTATAATATACTTATACTCTATAATATTCTGTATACTCTATAATATACTTATACTCTATAATATACTGTATACTCTATAATATACTTATACTGTATAATATACTTATACTGTATAATATACTTATACTCTATAATATACTGTATACTCTATAATATACTGTATACTCTATAATATACTTATACTCTATAATATACTTATACTCTATAATATACTTATACTCTATAATATACTGTATACTTTATAATATACTGTATACTCTATAATAGACTGTATACTCTATAATATACTGTATACTCTATAATATACTTATACTCTATAATATACTGTATACTCTATAATATACTTATACTGTATAATATACTTATACTGTATAATATAGGCCTACTTATACTCTATAATATACTGTATACTCTATAATATACTGTATACTCTATAATATACTGTATACTCTATAATATACTGTATACTCTATAATATACTTATACTCTATAATATACTTATACTCTATAATATACTTATACTCTATAATATACTGTATACTCTATAATATACTGTATACTCTATAATATACTGTATACTCTATAATATACTGTATACTCTATAATATACTGTATACTCTATATGTCAATGTGTCTTGTACATTTTGACGTAAAGAGTAGAATGTCAGATACTGCTGTAGGGGGGATACCGTGTTAGAGACTTCATTATACTAGGCATCGACAGGTGGAGTGACTAGTTCCCCTTTTCGCTGCCTTTTCCTATCCTAATTCAAGAGCAAAGTAAGGTACTCATTTACAGCTGTTTAGACTGGGGTGTGACGATACCGTGAATTGAACCTGGCACCTTTGCCACAAGATACCAGCGCTCTAACCACTCTGTCAATCGGGTGCTACCGTTGAGTGTAGTGGGTAGCCTATACAAACTCCATTTTACATACAGCTAAATGACACTGCTGGCTGGCTCGCCTTTTTTTCCAGGAAAATTCCCAGGCTGGGCCTTAGGGAAATTGAAACTGATGAAGAAAAGACGCAGGAGTTAGATTATGAAGCACATTTTGGAAACCAGCTGATAACATTATAAGGCCGCCCTTTTCTGGAACCCCCAGAGTAAGAGGAATTGAGGGAGACTGAAAAACACATGGAGCTGAGAATGGAAAGTCTTAAAAGGTATAAAGGAGGCATAAAAAGGATTTAGCGAAGGGCACATGACAGGAGGGCATATGCATATGCTCCACGTGGAGTTAAAAGATACTGCATGAATGAACATAACACGACCGACTAGCCAGGTCTATCGTTGCTAGGGCCCTTGTCCAAAAAGTGGACGTGTTTACAACATAGCAAAACACACGATCTCCACAGTAATATATGTCAGGAGCAACCCAATACTAGAAGCAGTTCATGCATTTAAAAGTTACACGTCCGCCACTATACACCCTTCTATCACATATATACACTCACAGCAACGTTGGGTTATAAACTAAATTCCCAGCACACGATAACCACAAAATTTCCCTATACCCACCTCAGCATGTTACACACACGGTCGTAATATATTGTCCTGTCCTGAACTATACACTATTTGACACACAATTCAGAGTCGAGTTTCGGAATCTCAGATGACGTATACATGACGTCTACGATAAGTTATTATTAATATTATTCTCGCTGGTAACCTCTACACCTCACGGTAGAAGGGGAACGACTAAGTAAGTAAGTTCTCGCTGGTTCTCATACAGTTACATGTGTAGTGGTATTTTCTAAAATGCCAGGACCGTGTGTACTGTGCAGCCTGTATACAACCCCACTAAATCTCAACACTACACTACACCGAATCAGTCGTGACCTTAAATAGAAAAATACAGGACGTAATATATAAATAGGTCACCTTTTTTTAAAATTTTAAGCATGTGCCGTACCGAGATAAGTTATTCTTTTTCTAAAATAGAGATTATTGTTTCTGATAGTACCTCTACACCTCACGGTAGAAGGGGGACGACTAAGTAAGTTTCTGATAGTTCAGGCATATAGAAATATTTCACCAGGATACTTAACTTTTAAACTTATATTCCACTTGTATTTCACTCTAGCTACCAAATTTAGTTCTGGGAAACCCGGGTGTTCTACACTTGTTTTTCAAACTTAGCCGTAGTGATTGCTTATCACGCCAATTGTTCGTTATCAACTGACTGAATGAACAATGACCTCTTTCTAGCACATTGTGATTTGTGACTGCCAAAATCAGATCTGGGAGACCCGGAGTTTCGACATTATTTTTTCAAACTTAACCACTTCGATAAGTTATCACCGATTACATAGAGTAACGACAGGTTTGTTAGAACACCGATTGTTTCGTTATCATGAATGAATGAACAATATAAATCATCTGCTTGATTATATATATATATATATATATATATATATATATATATATATATATATATATATATATATATATATATATATATATATATATATATATATATATATATATATATATATATATATATATATATATATTGTGATGGACGAACTCGGCTGACCCTGAACTTTGTTGTAATTCTTGTAAAACGGGACTTCTTTCACGTGGATTCATTAGCTATGAAACTGTTCCACACAGAGGGCAAAACACGTTTGCTGATTGATATGCGGAAAGTTTACCTATCGTTCAGTCTGGTCATCGCATTGATTTAAGGAGAGATTAAATCACGCCCACTAACATCTCTTGAACAATCATAGGCAGTTATTTTAATTAACTTGGCCAGTGGGGGGAGTCGCCAGAATCAAACAGATACAGCGACCACGATCAAAGAGACAGACTGAGGGATTTCAGGGGAGACTATCGGCGCTATCAAAGACAGTAGTGGTCCCTGATACGAGACGCAGTTGCTTGCCGCTATTTTCGCGTCTCGGTGTCAATCGCAGAACCGAGCGAACGGGGAAAGCCGAAACGGGCAGCAGCGAACAGAGATACGAAGACCAGGGGGCGGTTTCTTCCCTTGATTTGGCGGTCAGATCCCCAAAAGTTCATGAGATCAAATAAGCTGTCAAGTTTATCATGTCCCACTCAACTTACATTCCATTTTAGATAAATAGACCATGAAGACTAGATACGTTATCACTCGCTGGCCAGACCTTTACAGAAGCACTAGCTTTATTGAAATCTTGTTATAGATTTTCCCCTGGATTTTATATATATATTTGCAGTGATTTCTATTCTGTGCAAAGCGGTAATATATTGTGTAAAGTGATCAGTGGTCTAGTTCAGTCATTCTATTTCAATGGATTTTGTGTTAATTTAAATCTATTAAATTAAACCATCTCAATAGTTCCAGTTGTAAATATAATGATCTATCTATTATATTATTTCAAAAGATAATAGATGCTTAAATTAACTTTTAAAGTCGCGAAGGAATTTATAATTAATAAATTCAGTTAAGTCCTAGTTTTATAGATGTGTGTTTTAACCACTAGAATTCGCGCAGTGTTTATTAAATACATAATTAAATACTCGAGTGTATTATAGGCTAAACGGGAAATTTATCGCGCTTGATTTTTCGGTATGTTACATGTCTTTTTTCTTTCACACAGAGTGATCGTAACCTGCGGTCCCAGCTAAATAGAGAAAGAAATAAAGAAATCATCCTATAAACTTCCAGTCATATTGAAGAAACATTTCTTTTAAATATAATCTTGTGGCGGTCCTTTTGCGACCTAGCTGTCAGAATTAAATGAAATAAAGCCCACCCAAGAACATTTTAAAGAACAATCATCAAATTACCATTACAAACCTGTAAGATAAACTGGAAGGTAATCATCGCCAGTAGCGATATTATACTTACTGTTTACTGTGAGAGAGTACATATTTTCCTGACTGTGACTGAGCCTAGTTTTTCCTCAATTGGATTTAATAAAAAAACTATCATCACGCATTGAAGGAATTTTACCATAGCGGAGGATTAAAAGAGACCACTTCATTTTCACCCCTGTGTCGAACTGCGTCAGTGCCATCCCATAGACTCGTTTCTTTATAATAAACCACAAGAACTCTTAGAACTTCAAGTCCGGCGATAAGCGGGAATATTTGCTCTCAGTAAAAACTCGCAATATCTGGGGCGGGGCATAGAAGTGCTAGACAGTTACACGTGTCAAGAGTTTAATCAGTGTGTTTATCATTCTATGGAGTGACTGATGCTGCAACTTGGTAAGTGTGTGGTGTATATGAGTGTGGATCCGCACAGAGTGTATGAATGACAGGAAATTAATTCTTTTGTGTAACCATTTTGTTAACTTGCTTACCTGGTAATATATATCTTTTCTGTATACCCTACATTGTTCCTTTAAGTGGGATAGTTGATAATTTGTTAACTATGTTCAAAACCCCCTCCTTTTCATTTGCTTAGTAAAGGGAAGAACAATTGGGAAGAACAGGATTTCTTTCTACCACCTATACCTAATTTGGTAACACCTCTTTTCAGAGTAATTAACTTTACTGTTAGGTTAACGTACCCGTGTTCCTGATATTATCTATCTCTGGACTGGGTTTATCTTTGTCTAATAAGTGGGAAGGGCTTAGTCGATACCAATCTTCTTCACCCCTCCCAAACTTGTTATTTGCATTTGTGTACTTATGATAACACTGACAAACAACATTTTTCTTTCTTATATAAGAATAAGTGTTCTTGGGTCAGTTTCTTGCGCTGATTTTAAATTTGAAATCCGTTTATCTCTATCACATCGGGTTCTTAAGATATTTGTGAATAAATATATTTTTGGGAAACCGTTATTTGCTCTGTTTCATTTTTACTATATAACTTATTAAAAATTAATAAAATGCAAAATAATTCTACTTTTTATACTGCTAAAAGATGCATGACATATGTTACGCTATTTTTCAAATAGTTACTGTATTTTGAAATAATTATGAGCGAAATATGGCTTCTAGAAGTTGTAGAAATTCGGCTGATCTGTTCCGTTACGTTTGCGGATATTTTACCGATCGTGTTCACCAGAAAAACTTTACACCATAACTAAAGAAAGCATATGAACTTTATTTCGATTCGAAAGTTGATGATGCAAATAAATCTTGGAAGCCAAATGCAGTTTGTTCGACTTGTGCAAATACATTGGCAGGTTGGTTACGAAAATCACCGAAGCCTAAGTCGATGCCTTTTGGAGTGCCAGTAATATGGCGTGAACCGACACATCACGCTACCGATTGTTACTTCTGCTTGACAAATATCTATGGTTTCACTTTTAAAACTAGAAAGTCTGTGGTTTATCCAAATATTGAATCGGTTTCAAAACCAGTGCCTCATGATCCAATCACGTGTCCGATCCCAGTTCCACCAGAACAATATCCGTTGGACGTGAATGAACCATCAGAAAGTGATAGTTTACCTGCTTTAGAAGCTAATTCTAACTCGGATTATATACCGGTGAATGATGGTGTTCACTTAATTAACCATTCAGAACTTTCAGATCTAATACGTGATCTCGCTCTTACCAAAGGACAAGCGGAATTACTCGGTTCGCGACTCAAAGAATGGAATCTTTTAGCGCCCAATACTCCGATATCTAAATTTCGTCATAGACACAGAGAACTTGTTCAATACTTTGAGATGGATGATGACATTTGCTATTGCAAAGATGTAAACGGTCTAATGGTGCACCTCGGTCATGAGCACATAGTCAACGAATGGCGACTTTTCATCGACTCTTCCAAGACTAGTCTAAAAGCCGTGTTATTGCATAACGGAAATTTATTTTCATCAATTCCAGTCGACTACTCTGTTCATATGAAAGAAACTTATGACAATATGGCTATACTTTTGGCAAAAATAAAGTACAATGACAACCAATGGCGGATTTGTGGAGACCTAAAGGTCATTGCAATTCTCACGGGCATGCAGACTGAGTATACTAAATTTTGTTGCTTCCTATGTGAATGGGACAGCTGCAACAGACAGGAACATTATGCAAGAAAGGTGTGGCCTATCAGGGATCGTATGCAGCTCAAGCATAAAAATGTAATACACGAGCCATTAGTTAACAAAGACAGCATCATTTTACCACCGTTACATATAAAGTTGGGGCTCATGTAGAATTTCGTAAAAGCGTTAGATAAAACGAGCAAAGCTTTCACTATTCTTCGAGAAAAGTTAGCGATGCAAAGATAAAGGAAGGTATCTTTGTAGTACCTCAGATTAGGAAAGTTATTGCAGGCAAACAATTCGAGAACTTGTTACATGGTAGTGAACTTCGCGCATGGATGGCATTCAAATCGATCGTCGATAACTTTCTGGGAAATCACAAATCTGTCGACTATGTGCATATTGTTAAGCAGTGCATAGATGCATACAGAATTATGGGCTGTAACACGTCCCTCAAAATCCATTTGCTCGATTCGCATCTTGACTTTTTCTCTGACAACCTTGGCGAAGTCAGCGATGAACATGGAGAACGATTCCATCAAGATATCGCCGTAATGGAGTCACGTTATCAAGGACGGTGGAGTGTGACCATGCTTGCCGATTATTTTTGGATGCTTCATCGTGACGTACCACATGCCATTCACCGACGAAAGTCGACTGCAAAGAAATTCAAGCCTACATAACTGTTATACTTCTTGTACGAATGATGTTGTAATACTGTATGCGTTGTTAAAAAACTTCAATTGCGTATTTCTAGAGATCCCGACCTGATAGAGAAAAACGGTTTTCAGATTTAAAAACAGCGCATTAAAATTGACCAGAAAAACATAGAAATGTTAGAGAAAGAAAAAAAATTTTTTTTTGTTAGCCAGTGTAATTTATGTAATACCTGATATTTGTTAGTGATTGATGTTTAAAGTGAATAAAATCACATAAACTCATTTAGTTCTGTGTTGGATATACCCAAAGCCCAACTTTTCCCCTATTCGTTTAATATAGTTTGTATCTACGTCGCCTGTGTGTTTGAAAACACCAAATCGGTGTGCGCGCAGATGCGGGTCTGGAAAACTGGCAAATAATTGTTTGACCAGGAGAGCGGAAGAGAAGATTGAGAGAAACGATGTGTCGTAAATAAGTATGTCTTTACTCTCCTCCAGCACGCTGTGAAGCAACTATTAAATCTCTACATTTTCTATCACTGAGCTTTCCATCATCATTTTCCACTCTAAACCGGACCACTATTTCTAAGACTCTTTTCTCTCAAAATAAATTTACGACATATATATAAAGCTTGACATTTTTATGCGTTTGGACCTTTGTATAGAAACCAGCTATAAATTCAACAAATGAATAGAAGTAATCGCGTCTATTAGTCTGGGTCGTTCCCTGGTTCAAATAGTCCACAGTTACGTGAAGTGATCGCGTTAATGATCACTGTCCACAAAGCACTATTTTGGTGTTTAGTTGGCAGTATGGTTAGTCGCGATTCACTCGTGGTGAGGCGATGCTGCCGTTCGGATGATCTTGGATTTCGAGTCCCCGGTAAGCCTATCCCTTCTGTCGTATTTCTTGTGTCTGGTTTTGCACTTGTTTATTTCTTACCAGTTGTCACGTTATACACTGTCAGTTATAACAGAACATTCATGAAACAAAACGAGACGTCAACAGTTAACATCTTTATTTCTTACCAGTGCCTGCAACATGCTCGTTATTTATTTACTGTTCACAGGCTTCGTGTTTTCCCCTCTTTCTTTATTTTAATGTTCATATAAATTCAATAAAGTGAAAGTACAATGTCCTGCTTGTTGCCAGATATGGAAATAAGCATGTAGATAGGCTTGCCAAAGATGAAGGAAGTAAAGTTCAAACTGAGAACATGACAATGAAGCAATAAAGTCAATGACAACAAATTGCTTCAAAAGAAAAACTGCACAGAGTCAGATATAACTGAAGCATACCACTCCTTCCCAAGCAGAGATCAATTGACAATTTTCAGACTAAGAACTGGCCCCTATAGTTTCAAATGCCATCTGTTCAGCAGATTAAAATTCGGACAGAGTAATGAGAAGCCTGAGACAGATGTCGCATCTTAATAAGATAATTAGGTGTGGTTATATAAGAAAAAGCTTAACTGCTATGCTATGCACCCCGGAAGGAAGGCGGAAGAGAGGCCGATCAAAAACAGCTTGGCGTATGACTGCGGAGGCCGAGATGCAAAGCATGAATCAGCGATAGGTCACTGCACGAAGGAAAAAGTGGAGACAGTTTATTGTTGCCCTACAAGACGCCACTAGGCGTGACAGCTTTGTTACTTACCTACTAAGGATCCAAGACGAAAAAGAATATGAGAACAAACGAAGAAGAAGAAGTATTATTAGAGTCTGGCCACGAGCGCATGATAGACGTTTCCACTACGGTTCTAAAACGATTAGGTTTCCTTTATCTCGAGGCAAGACAATAACGCGGATAGCAAACAATATACATTAACTATAGCAAACAATATACATTAACTATACTATACTTACTTGCATGCTGTCAATGCTCTAGTATAATTCAGTAAATTATACACATCGGAAGTATATGATATAGATATACCAATTATATAGCAATAAACAACATTCAAATTCAGTGACCAGGCATCTGTGTAACTATTTATATGACATGATCCTATGAGTACTTTAATATCTAGACCAAATGGTGCCGGCACGTTAACTGTATCATCTTATCAAAATTACAACAGAAAGTTTTTTTCCCCCACTGCGATTGACCTAGATTAAGGCTGCTTGTACGGCATTGAAACAATAGTGACGCCAGGCAACAAAACTGAAGAGCATAAATATTCGAATTATTTGTGTTGTAAATTGATAATTTAATTCTTAACTTTTTTAAAGATGCCTGATCATCGTATGGGCGGACGTACACCCTCACCACAACACTGGTCCTACTAAACAGTTATTGAGGAAATTAATTAGAACATTTACTAAAGTAAAGAGTAGACATAATCAAGTGACTTCAGTACCGGTACATAAGAATGAGAGCTAGTCTCTTTGTAGATTGTATTCTGGAATCTGAATAAGCAGTCTATGAAACAATGTCAACAACGTAGATAGCACGAAGAAAAAAAAAACGCACAATGCAATAACAAACTAGTTACCAAACTATGAATCATCATCATCATGTTTCTTTTCGCTCCCTGTAGAACATAGAACGACGACTGCAGGTGGCCTCCTACAGGAAGCCAGGACAAAACATTGACATGCTCATACAGTGGTGGTTGAACTATGAATAGACAGTTCAAGAGATAATGGCAATGGTAGTAGGAGTGATTATATCAAGAATTGTACCTCTCGTCGTCAACTAAGGTTAACAGAATTAGTCTACTGGACAGTAAACTTTATATGAACGTGCCATGTAGTTCCCATTACTGACGTACAGGAGGGTGCCATCGGACACTAATATGACCATACTGTACTGTTTACAAATCTACTTACAAATACAAGCAATATATTTTTCTCAGTGTGTTGTGGAGTGGAGTGTGTTGTGGGGTGTGCTGAAAGAAGGATCCACGATACCGAATAATTTAAGTACGGCACTGGTTCCCAGACGTCTTGAGAAGACAAGGACAAATATGGCTGCCTCCCCCTCCCCCAGGTATGTTGTAAGAAACAAATAATATAGTTTTTCATGAGGCTGACAACCTTATCGTGGAAAACAATTTGCTACAGAAACAACCGCTGCCAGAGCATACGAATGTTTGTGTGCAGGTCTTCTACGCGGGAATTAGCGTTAGTGGTGGTTCCATACTCCACAAGGAGCGACATGGGAAATAACGTTAATGATGATAGTTACCGTCAGTGTCTTTACCGTCACGTACTGCAGTAGTGGTTCCATACTCCACAACTATGATGATAGTTACCGTCAGTGTCTTTACCGTCAGTGTCTTTACCGTCACGTACTGCAGCATGAATTCCCTTTAGACTCCTTATGGAGCATGGACACGCCACTGCAGCTGGTCCCCTTATGGGAAGCTTGCACCAAAACATTCTCGTGCTCTGCAGCAACAGTTTTTAGGGTAATTTGTTTTACTTCACGAGGTTGCCAACCCCAGCACAACGTCATATTAGTACCTCGTGCAACATGTCTTCTCACACTGCATAATTTTGAATAATTAATCCTAGCTCATAGTGTTCCAAATTTTGAAAGTGTGCGCTGAAGTCAGTAGCAACAAATAATGAAATACGAATATAAAAACTCCAGCCGCCAATCGCGAGCAGTGCCGCAGTATTGCCAAACTTCTAGCCAACAATATTCATAAGTTGACCCAAAAAATAAATAATTTCATGATAGCAACACGGAAAAAAGTTATATTTTGCGATAAAACCGAGGAAATGGCAACACGGGTGTTGACTTTCAGTTCACGGTCCTTGAGACATGGACAACCTATGCTAAGCAAGAAAGAAGGCTCAACACCTTCCATCTTCGGTGTCTACGCCACATCCTCGGCATCTCGTGGAAAGATAAAGTGACAAATGACGAGGTGTTGTCACGTGCTGGCCTTCAAAGTATGTATACACTGCTTAGACAACGTAGACTACGCTGGCTTGGCCATGTCCGCTGCATGGAAGATGGTCGCATCCCGATAGATATCTTCTACGGACAACTGGCAGATGGCAAAAGAACAGTTGGGCGATCGCAGCTGAGATTCAAAGATGTGTGCCAGAGAGACATGAGGGCACTAGACATAAATCCAGCAATGAGGGAGGATGAAGCTGCCGATCGCACCAAGTGGCGATGTTATTTACGGCGCCACCTCAGATTGGGCGAAAAAAGCTCACACAACAAGCAGAAGAGAGGAGACAACGTCGAAATGTTGCAAGAAAACAAATATACTGAAGCACATTAAAAACGCACCACTATTATATATACTGATGCCGAGAAGCTGGAAAAAAAAAGTGTGGGAATGGATTTTCCCCGTGTTTGCCAAGAGGTAGAGAGCGAATGGCTGCTGGAATGGAAAGTGCATGATTCAACCCACGGGTTTGTGTACAGACTACATGAAAACGATGAAAGTTACACGTGCAACACGATTCCCAACAGCTATGACCCTGAAAATGTGTACACGTTGTGGCAGTATACTCGGTATAAAAAGGCCGTTGAGACAAAACACCCAGTACATGTGCTTGAAATGCCACGACTATCTGAAAACGACCGCCAACGAGCCATTGGTATGTTGGAGACCGGAATGAGCTCGCGGGCCATTGCCAGAAGGATGAATTGCCACCACAGCACTATTGTACGTCTCAATTAACGTTACGGAACCACTGGCAGTGCCCGGGATAGACTTCGGAGTGGCCAACCACGAGTTACTACCCCTGCGCAAGATCGTCATATTGTGCTGAGTTACTTAAGGAATCGTACTCTCCCGGCAAGTCAAACAGCAAGAGCAATAGTGGGTAGACATGGGCAAGTCTCTTGAATGACAATCATACGACGACTCAGAGATACAGGCCTTACTGCAAAACGACCTTATGTTGGGCCAAACTTGACTCACAGACATCGTCAGCAGCGCCTGCAATGGGCAGAGCAACATGTCAGATGGACTAGACTGCAGTGGAATGCTGTCCTATTCACAGACGAGAGCAGATTCAACATATCCTTTGCTGATGGACGTATGCGGATTTGGCGACGGTGTGGAGAGCGCTTTGCAGATTGCTGTGTCAACCGATTTGGAGGTGGCAGTATTCACATTTGGGGATGATTCAGTTTTCACCATCGCTTGCCTCTTCACGTGTTCCGTGGAAATGTTAATGCTGTGACATATCGAGATGAGGTTCTGGATGCACTGGTTGCTCCTGCGTTCACAATTTATCCATACTTGCAGCTTCTCCAGCAGGATAACGCACGTGCATTTTTTTGTATTTTTGCTTTTCTCCCTTGCCTGCACAGAATGCAATTAATTTCATAACAATCAAATGTACAAATTAATGACCAGCATGGATTCATAGGAAAATGAATAAAGATTCCAAATATGTAAACTTGTAAACACTTATATTTACATTTCACACTCTGTTCCTGGATTATACAGGTGGTGCGTTTTTAATGTGCTTCAGTATAATATAGTCATCAGGAAAAGAAGCAGCTGAAGGCTGTCACCTCAGGGGCGCATACCCATGATCAGTTATGACTGAAGGGGCTATTTTTTTAATTATTATTATTAACCCTGCTTCAAAGCATGTCTGTGTCGGCTGGAAGACACTCATACATAATATTTATTCAGACCACTAACCTGGAGATAAGGCGTTTGGGGAAAGGGGGGAATGACATTTGTAATATGGGCTAGCATTAATGCAGAACGTTAGTGAAATCTGAAGCCGCTTATCGTATAACATATAAATAGGGGCGGGGGGGGGGGGGAATTGTTGCTTGGATAAGTTTTCTGAAGCGTGTTGTGTGTGTACTGAACGCTGTGGTGTATTCGTTTATGCCCGTCAGTGACAAGCTGATGATAAAGAAAAAAATTATGCGTGAGGCAGAACCAGTGAACTTTAGGGATACAGATTATAAGACATGAACAATTAAGATATCAGATGTATGCTTCGGAATAGCACCAGCGAACGAACGAAATAAAATCTTAATGAAGTCAAGAGTTCAAATAGAATAAGAGAGATGGTCTGAACAAAACTATGACTGCAACTTTGGTCGGGATTCATGTTGGTTTTCAGTCAAGGATCCTCGATATTAATTCCAAGGCTTTGTTTGTGATGTGCACAAATAATTCTTTGAACCTATGCGGAGTGCATTAATATGGACTTGTTTTTGTATGCGTGGGGAACATTGGAGAGAGTCTATTCATTCTTCTCATTCACGGGAAGTGCTGATGGAGAACGGGGGTAAAACAGTCAAAATACATTTCCAGAGAAGATGAGGCGTTAATTGTGACGTTTTCAACCAAGTGGCGGAAAATTGTTGAATTTGTGCGAATCGCAAAATATGGAAACAAGGCGATCGACTCAGATTTTGCTGTCTGCTGTATGTGATTTATCGCTCTCTCTCTGTGTGTATGCAGGTGTTTGTGTTCTATTACCGAATGCAGAGTTAATATTTAATAATTATTAATGAAGATAATAATGTGTTGATTTTAAAACAGTTTGAGAATTGTATTATTGCAGGGCAAAAATGTAAAAAAGCAATAATGCATATTTCTATAAACTGAAAAAATGAAGATTTCGTTCGTTCGTTCTTTCTCTGTCTACCTCTCCTCTCTCTCTTGAAAGAGACTACCTTTCTTTCTGGCGAGAAGTCATAGAAGAAATTGATCTCACATACCGAACAAGTATTTTCAGACAGTTGCAACCGGATTTGAAAAGTGCAGTGTAAAATTTCAGTTTCTACATCTGTTTAAAAAAATGCTTTGTTAACCACGTGACCGTGTTGAGAGACTGCTGTTATTGTTGGTCAGAATCAACCTCATTACACTTCAGGCAAACCCATAGGTGCTCAGTCTCCCTCAGCAAACGTAGAAGGGTATGAATGCTAACTGTTCCTGTAGCGCGCTAGTTGTATACACGACGTATGCATCCTCTTATATGTCCGTCTCTGCTTTGCCCAACTTCAAAATGCTATATCTCAGCGAATATATAACGCATATAAGTGAAATTTTGTGTGTGAATTTGAAATGGTATAGACCCTATGAATTAAATTTTTCATTAAAATGCGGCCATTGGTTTCAATTTTCGTTTCTTTGCGATATAATATAAAATCCTACTTGCCAACACACATCACACGCACACATATTGAAATGTCTACAGTAAATTATACGACCTCATTTGCACATTTTTGGTTTATCAAGCAATTGGCATGATTTTTGAGTGAAATTGCGTGAAATCGCACTTCTTGAACATAAAACAGTTTATATCCGGTGCAACGCACACATTGTCAATCAGAGGTGTGTCTACAAAAATTATTGTGTGGTTAAGAAGGAAAAATGAGTCTGCGAGTACATTTTATGACATTACAGCAAATCACAAATAGGATTTTTAAGTATTTCTGCAATGAAGCTACTCGAGGAAAACTATATCATTCTATTTCAAACCCACAAAAGAGGACTACTCACGCCTTGGGGATAAGCAAACGATCATTGCACCGCTGGATAGCGACATCTGAAATGTCTAATTCCAGTGTTTTACACACGAAAATTAGGCCAAGAGTGGTGGATAATTTTGACAGAGAATTGATCCGCAGAGAAATTTGCAATATGTTTCACAATAATGAGGCAGTGACTTTAAAGAAATTGAAAATTTGGTTAAGAAAGAATAATGACATTGATATTTCCAAATCTACGCTATGGAGGACTATTAGGAGTTTGGGATTCACTTTTAGAAAATATGTTGGTGGTAGAAACCTTATTTGTGAGAAGCCTCATATAGTTGCAATGAGAAGCAAATATTTACGCGAGGTCAGAGAAATGAGAAGAGATTGTTATGATTTTGTGTATTTAGATGAAACTTGGATCAATGCGCACCACAGTAATGAACGAGAATGGCAATCATCTGATGGAACAACTAAGAGACTAGTACCAAGCAGCAAAGGACAGCGCCTAATAATTGCACATCCAGGAAGCAGCCATCATGGGCTTCTAAATAATACTGAATTCATATTTGTTTCAAAATCCACAGATAATAGGGATTACCATGCAGAGATGAATGGCAAGATATTTCAAGATTGGATTGTGAATCATGTACTTCCTTCCTTGGATAGACCGTGGTGTTTGATAATGGACAATGCCTCATATCACAACGTTGTGGCACCAGAAGATAAAGTTTCTAATTCACCAGGTATTAAAGATGTAATAAAGATTTGGCTGACCATAAACAACATTCCATTCAACGAAATGTCCATGAACCTGAATTACTTGGAATTGTAAAAAAAGACACAGCATACAAAGATATTTCACATAGACAAGGCAATCCATGAACATGGTCACAGATGTTTAAGATTACCTCCTTACCATTCTCACTTAAACCCAATAGAATTAGTATGGGCTAAAATTAAGGAACAGGTAGCAACAGAAAATAGAACGTTCAAATTAAAAGATGTTGAAATACTTATAAAAGCCGCCATCTCCAATATAGCCAGGGATTATTGGAAGAAAAGTGAGAACCATGTGTTACAAGAGGAAGAGGAATATTGGAAGAATGATGGTTTGTCCTTCATTCAGCCGAGATTGATTTTCAATTTCTCAGAGACATCTGATTATGATTCGGATGAAGTTTAATTTCTTTAAAGATGACCTTACCGTTATTTACAAGCACATTAGAGGAGCAACGTTCCATTATGATATTTATGAACCGCAAAGAGATGATACCCATTGAAATAATTAGATCAAGGAAGGTCCAGTATGGTAGCGCATTAAATGTCAATGACAAACAATGTCACGAGTATCTCGCATGCAGATCATTTAAGAAATCATCTTCAACACGTATTCAATTGCAAACGTGATGGCCACATTATTGTAATAGTAGACACGCCTATGCTTAATCAATTCACAGAATCTGTGCATGAAGTGGTAAAATTTCTTTTCTCGATACACAATAATTAGTATGCCGACAAAGAACAAAGGATTTCATCCGTTTATGGGAACTGGACAAGATGCACAGATATAAAGTATATATTTGTTGGGTCTAACCCAATATAACATCGTATGCAAAAAATGGCATTAATACGTTAGACGGTTAATCAGATAATTACATTTGTTTGAGGGCAAAGCTAGTGAAACGTGTTATAGTCTTACGTTTGATGCCAAATTCCAGAAATGTTAGCCATGTTGATTCATCGATTGCAGTCAGTTGAGTCAGTGTCTTTCTCCAGCAGGCGATCAGCAATTGTCTTTAGTCTTTCTCCCTTGTCCATATCCAGTGACCTCACTATGAGTTATTTTCGAAACTCGTCTGTCAGCTCTCTCATTGCTGCGTACTCCTGCATGACCAGGATCGTAGATCCACACCAATTCCTGAAGATTCGAGGCTTCTATGGATATTTTCCATTCACGCCGGAGCCATCCACTTTGGATCTTCCAAAGCATGGACTGAGAGTCTGACACAATAATTGCCCTGGTTGATGGAGTTTCAGACAGCCACCTTAAGGCTGCAGTAGTTGCCTTTATCTCCATCTTCACCCTGGAGGTTGTTATCTTGTAAGCTGCACTTTCTTTAGCGAGACACTGTTGTTATTGTTTTTTTTTTTTAATATATTTACCAATTTTAAATTTGTTTATGTATTCTATTAGGACTGAGTGGAATGTGCAGCTGATACCTTATTTAGATATCGGAAATCAAAGTTATTATCTTCAATTAACTGCACTAAATATCCTAATTGTAACTCATCAAGGGTTGAATGCGATATTTTTTTCTTAAAAATAAGCACAGTGAAATCGTGGAGAGGACATTGCAGTACGTAACTACAAAGTGCAAGTAATGGAGAGAAGTGGGAGAGTCAAGCTCCAATGAAGTTTGCTTGTCTCACATTGCTAGAGAAAGTAGAACGGGCTATATTTGAATGTCATGATCATGGTCATAAAAAATATGAGATCTGTTCTGCGGCAATGTATCAGACTCAGTCATTCTTCGCTGCTATTCACACAAACACGTTGGTTGGTGCAACAGAAGTGGAACGTAGGAAACATATTCCAAATTTGACTAAAATTTTACTATGTATTCTTTGATGAAGATATCAGTGTGAAAAGTGACTGGCCGGGGCATTTGGAAGCTGCCAGCGAGCATTAGCACTGAAGTTGCAAAGAAATTAATGGCATTACAGTTTATAGAGTTTGTTGGGAAATGGGAGTTTTCTGAATGACTGCCAAGCTTGTCATCGTGTTTTACATTCTTTTTCATAGTCTGCATCTATATCTTCATGTAAGAGGTGTTTCAGTACGGTACTATGAAATTGGTAAATACAATTTGTTCGCTGTGTCATAGGTCAGACAAGGCTGACAAATCTGGCTTTAGTTCCAGCTGAACATGAATATGCAAACAAATTGAGTTTTGATGAAGTCACTGGTCAGCTTGCAGAATTGAAGGCTTAAAAGCATAGAATGTCAATCATGTCAAATTACATTTGAAGAATAGACTGAGCATTGAGGCTGGGGTTTCCTGTTTTTTTTATTTTTTTTATAAATAAAATGTAGTATTAGCTATTCACTGAATTTGTAATGTTATTTGTTTTTCTTATTTATAGTTTGCTTATGACAGTACTGTACAACTAAAAATGTACTAACAAGCAATAATTTTTAAATTATTTAATGTTTGGGGTGTCAGAGAAAGGATCTGCCTGTCGTGAAATATTCTAATCCACATATATAAATTATCAGGTAAATGTAAAGCCTAACACATAACTTCAATAAAAGGAAAGAAGAATGGTAAAGAACAGTGCTGTCACAATGACTGTACTCGAAATCCCCCTTGTTTTCTAATTCGTCTGCAAATTGTAACGTTTCACGTTGATAGTAAAAGCCTTCTGCAGCATACACGCGTTCCCCAACACAATAAAATGTGTACTCCATTTCTAAGAAAAACCTTGAGATACGCAAGATGACCTAGATTTAAAATTCCATTCATGTCATTTTATACACTACGTTACCATAAACGAAAGACAGATGGACTAAAGATAGAAAGAAAGGGAGGGGCTGAAAGCCGGAACGCAGGCAATACTACCACAGTCGCGCGATACACAATTACTACCATCACGCGTGTAAGGCCACATGCACTAGCTTTTTTCAAATCGACAGTGATAAAAACCATTACCCATACGAGAGTTAGTTTTTAAAAACCTGAAAATTCTTATTAGGAAATATGACATTATACTGGTTTACGTTTGAAAACATTACAGTACCCAGACACCACATCGTATTCGAAGCGAACAGGAGGTAGTAGAAAATGCATATTTTGAACGCAGCCCCTTAGCCCCATTAAATTTATATATTTGGGTTCCTTAGGACTTGCTGACAAATAATATGTTAAACGTTACGCAAATAGTCTAGGAAATAACAAATTATAGCCAAAAGAAATAGTGAGGGATGTCAGACAACACCCAAATCAGAATCGCTCAGTGGCAGATTTTCAACACACCATTATACGGGAAATAGGCTGACATGTTACCTCCTATTTGATTGGCGGAAAGTAAATGTAAGGCTAAACACGATTAGTCGGACTATAAATACTACTTCTTTGTTGTTAGGGGAAACGTGAGTAGGAGTACTTTTTTGAAAAGCTGTGTAAACATGGCACGATTGGTTAGACCTGCCAATATAGTCAATCAGAGGCGTCAGGTCAGCACCACATTTGCAAATAAACTTACTACAGAACCAGTGCGTTGAGCGCCAGTGCATATTTTTCTAAATAAAAGCCTGGGACATCGGCAGATCAAAATTGTGCTATATTCATTGCCAGTCAACGTAATTCTGTATTATTTCCATGAATTGTGGGACTGTGGTCCTAAAGTTATTGAGCAGCACCTGGTCAGAGCTTTGCTGAATCCAGAGGCGGACAGCATACTCCTTGGTCCATATAGCAAACAGTGAGGTGTCTCCAGAACACAGGGGAGCAATCGAGCAGAGGAGTCTTTTCCTGCCGCCATCACGAAAGATAAGCCTATGTGGCCAGCGGAGCTCAACATTATGTAACCCCATCTTAAACTGACATTGTATAAAAATAAGAGGGGAAATTAATTGTTTTAATGAACGGAAACTGAGAACATCTCCAATACTAGTTCCAACAGAAACAAACACTTGAAGTCATGATGACAAATAACAACATAGCTTGAAAAAACAAAACCAGTATTACCTCATATTACTACTACACAACTGACACACATAGGATAATATTAATAAAATATGTCACTACAAGATTCATATTGATAAATTCTGTACATATAACTTGTAATTAAAATTGATTGTGATTCCTGGTTCACTTTGTATTTGAATCAGGACACATATATATATTAGTGACAGTAATTAATACATATTTATATTTGAAAATTTACCAGTGCCTCATTTAAGAATAGTCTTATAGAGTGTTAAATGTGTGTGAGTGTCACAGTGTTGTCACGTGTGGTGGAATAAATTAAATTATTTATCTCTCTGTTGTTGTTGTGACTTACACTTCATCATATACATACCCTAGACATTTAACGTAGTCATCACAATATTCCAGAATAATTCTGACTGAGGCATAATGTGGTAGCAAGTAAGGTTATCTGTAAAACACTACACCTATTAGATACAGATACCTTCACAGCTGATCTCAGTCAGTACACTAAGTCCCCTATAAAAATTTATAACATCCCACTTTACCACACTGCCCTGGGTGTCAAACACTTTAGGCCCCCCCATTGTCTGTACCTAAAAGTCCGTAGTTAAGTGATGGGTTCATTGTTTTTTCTTGCGTAGTTCCTGTCGGTCTCTGAAGAGGCAAAGAAAGAATATGACTACTACACTCTCAGGCATGTCGTACAAGGCCACTAATATGAGGATAAGCATGGAGCTGGCAACCTCATGTAAAAAAACGGCTTCAGAACTACCACGGCAGGAATATATGAACGCCTGGACAAGGCTGTCTGCAAATTACCAGCTAGAGTCATGTCTCCATGCTTCGTATGCAGCTCAAAGGAAAATGATGATGATTCTTTATTTTTATTTTACCACTGCAATGAAAAGACTTGTTTTGTGTGTACTGTACACCACATTGATGATTAAAACCTTTGTGTATACTGTACACTACATTGATGATTAAAACCTTTGTGTGTACTGTACACTACATTGATGATTAAAACCTGTGTGTGTACTGTACACTACATTGATGGTTAAAACCAGGTTTTGTCATTGTAATTTTGTACACTTGTCACATGACGTCGCCTCAGTACTGCTTTATTCTACCTCCACTTTTGGTCAACATTGACCCGAGGTCATAAATGGAGATCATAGAGTTTAATCTATCATCCTGCACAATATCTTACAGCTAGCAGTTTGGATCACCATATAAAAATTTCATTTTAATGTGATATATCCTTCTTTTCAACTAGTAACCCAAAAACTTTGAACGTGTTTTTCTCAAAACAATCTGAAGTGGAGATAGAATAAAGTATCACTTACAGCACCTCTTTCAATGGTAGCCATCTTGGCAACAGGCTGCTAATATTTGACTCTACCTAAAATCAAAGTAAATCATAAAATATCTCATCACAGCTGTGTGACTAATGCACAACTAAAACCCACAAGTTCCCAGAACATGGAGGTATTGTTGTTGATTAACTAGGACTGTTGAGCTCATCACTCTTTAGCAGTCAACGCCACGCTAAAGAACTTGCATGTGTTTGTCACGGAATTGCCTCCACTGCTTTGCAGTAGTGGTCCAATAGTGGCCAAAACTCAAGAGTATCTAATATCGGTCTTCAAAGGTGTCTACCTTTGCACAAGATTACTCTTGGTAGAGTTGTAGATAGAAGGATAATGATGCTTCTATCTCACACAATGCTCCGGTCCGATTTATGAATCTTGTTTCTAGTCTTAACTCTGGCAGTCTGGTTGTCGTCTTGGCAAGCGATTCTCACAGTGTTCTAATCTGGCTAAAGTGTCAGATTGTATGGCCCTTTTCCTCCCCCGCAGTTGTTTGTTATGATTTAGGCAGGGTCCAATCAGGAATTTGGTGGTTCCTCTATTTCAAACCCCCGCCAATCGTTTCAAAACTGCACATTTAGGTGGGGTAATTCAAAATGATTGTGACATGGAAAATTCTGTGCGTGATGCAAAAGGTCACGTCTCCCATATATGGAAGTGACAAGTCCATACACTCTTTCGACAATGTGTTTCAGATGTAACATCTTACTTTCCTATAAAGTAATGTCTTTGAAACAGGTGGACAGGAAATGATGATGTCACTCATGTCTGTCCAAAATGTGTCGCACAGACAAGCAATCTCTCTATCCGTCTCTTGCACCAACAAAATTCATCTCTTTACCATCTTGGCAAGTGCAACACGTTCGCCTTATCAATGCTTAACCAAAGTCGCTGGGGCGATTTTAGTGTTAATCTGTAGTCTGATGATGGTCACACCCGAGATTAACCAACATGATTGTCGGTTAATATTATTTCATCCGTTCCTTTTCCCAGCAGGGAGGAACGGGTAACCAAACAGACATGACGACTTATCGCTGAGAGGAATGTAAGAATGTTTGAAAATACTAAATATCTGCTACATAGCAGAGAAAGAAAAAGGTGCAGACCACTGAAAAGCACGTAATTAGTCTGTACAACAACTGCCACAGAATACGGCCGTAGTGGACAATAGAGTGACCCAATTAGGCTCATGTGTAACATGGAGGTATAAAGAGAGGTATATTGTAAGCAAAGAAAAGGGTACTCCATATACATTATAAGTATTATGAAACACAGAAATTCAAGCAGGAAGAAACAACAAAAGAATAACAAATATAACATGCTATATACAGGGTGTTTCTAAATTATGAATATACATTTTAAATGCTGATAATTCAATTATCATTTGAGATAGAATTATGACATTTTTACATTTAAAGAGAACGTGGAGATGGGTAAAACCATAGTAACAATCAGTAAAACAGATACAGTGCAGTCCAGATAAGTGGATGGCCTGGACCTGTAAAATTGCTTCGACTTAACCGAAATTTGGCTTAAGTGAGTTCTGTGTAACCAGACTACACTGTACATTTACTTGAAACCTACAGGGAAAATTGGAAAAGAAAGAAAACCTGGAAAAGAATTATATAAAACTCTATCACAGCGTTACAACAGGAAGAAATCTGATCATCAGAAGTCCCCTCGCCAGACAAGTGTTTCGTCCCTTTACTTTTCTTTACACTCAAAGGGGGGTAAGGCCCACTTGGGTCATGACTCCCAAGTGTCAGCCTCCTGTTGTGTTTTTCATCCTGTGCTGGGCATTGAACCCACTCCACCTTGGTTGTGACTTTCAAAGAAGATAAAGTCATAGAATCGGGAAAAGAATGGTGGACCTTAAAAGTCAAAGGAGTGGGGGTTTCATGGGCAGTGTTTAAAAAGACAGCCAAAAACAAAAGTCAGTGGCAAGCAGCAGCTGCAACCCTTTGATCCACATGAATGAAATGAAGGGATAATTAGAGAAGTCAGATCATGTAGATGACAGACATCATGCTTCAATATGCACAGTAGATTGGAAACCAATAGCCAACTCTGCCTTTGACACTTCATGCATAAGCAGTAGATGATAGGAGATAACTAGTGACCACTAAGCATTGTTTTTTTTCAAATGAAGGGGGAGACACCTCAAAGCACGGCAGTTAATTACAGATGGATGTAAGTCATCACACTCTAAAAACAAAAACAAGAAGAAAAATTGGTTTCACAAACTATTTTATTACAAGTGGTCTTAAGAATACAAATAATAAAATGATGTAGAAATGTACATATACTAATAAAAGGACAAAGTATTTGGATCACTGTAATTTCTGGACCTTGGGTTAGGGCTGCATATAAAGAAATTAAAAAAAAAACAAAAAAACTTGGAACTCTAGATTGACACAAAATTAACTCTCTGAACCTGGGTTTCGCCTTCACATAAAATCAAAACAATTATGAAAATAGATCTGGTGAAAAATGAACCCTTTGAGCCCTTTCGTTTTCTTTGAGAGAACTAGCATGATTCAATGAATGGGAAAACTACAGTGTAAAAATGGAACTACAAAGGAAATGAGAGAAAAACCGAAACAAAGGCAAAGACAGGTATTCATGGATTTTGAAAACTGATGTCAGATTTCATAATGCAAGTAGTAAATTTTTACACACAAATGTGAAGTGTATCAGAATATTTAGTTTATTGTTAACAGTAAAAAAACAGTTTGTACGCAGAAGCAGAGTAGGCAAAAAATTATTTTAAAGTAGTAAATGAAAAGTGGTAAATGAAATAAAATTTGGCTGTAAACATTTACAGAACTAGGCAAGTAGTATAATACCAACAACAACTAAAGTGGATATAAAATTTTTTTGCTCAATATAACATTTGTGTTTCATGACTTGGAGAACTGATCAATCTGGGATAAAAACTTGACAAATTATCATAACTATAAAACATTACTTGTGTAAAGAATCAGTCTGCATTATTTGCTATAATATTTATCATAGATATAGATAAACATAAACTGTATTTAAAGACATGTATAATTTTTGTACAGTTTTAATCACTGTCTTAGGTGTAACCCAAACAGATTTGTTATAATGATATTTTCAACCAAACGCTGACAACAAAGTCACTTTACAGAGGGGCATACTTAAAGTATCTACCACCCAGGGCAGATCCTACCTGTGTGCCCCCCCCCCCCCCCCCCCCCCCCCCCCCCCCCCCCCCCCCCCCCCCCCCCCCCCCCCCCCCCCCCCCCCCCCCCACCCCCACACCCCCCCCCCCCCCCCCCCCCCGCCCCCCCCCCCCCCCCCCCCCCCAATAAACAAACAGAAAAATATACAGTGTATTATGCTTGCAACTAGATTTTTAACAGTACAATACAGTCATAATAGTCTTTGATCATGATGGCATACCCCTTCTGGCTGTCACCTAGGGCCTTCTGCATACCCATGCCCGCCTTCGTACGCCACTGACTTTACATGATTTCATAGAAGGTCATGCGACATACTTAAAACTAGAACTAGTTTAAGAGAAATACTTTAAGACAGCATCTTCTTCTTCTTTGATCCTCAGCCACCGACTGTCAAAGCAGTCAGTGGCCATCATGCCTGGTGGCGTCTTGTAGGGCAGCAACAATTTGCTTCCACCCTGCTCGGCCGGCGGCCATCCTTCGTACAGTGCCCCAACTCTGGTTCATTCTTTGCATCTCAGCCTCCACAGTTCTCCGCCAAGTTGTTTTTGGTCAGCCTCTCTTTCACTTTTCTTCAGGACACTGAGATGACAGCTAGAGGTATAACACCATAATAATAAAAAAAATGCAAGGGAAGGTAACACGTGCTAATGACTATGATGATAAAGAGTTATATTTCAGCCTTATATACGTCTGTGCGTGACGCGGACTAATGATGATAATAGTTATTGACCTAAAACTAGTCAAATTAATTCTTGATTGGCAATTTGTTAAATTAAAAAAATGGGAATTGTTTATTATATTGCTGCCTGATGACATTTGTACAGTGAAGAAGCTAACATTTAAAAAAGTCAAGTGCTTTCATTTTACTTATTTGTATATTATTATTGTGAACAGAATCAATATCATTGCACTGTGGGCAAACCCATAGGTGCTCATTCTCCCTCGCCATATATCAAAGGATATGAATGCTAACAGTTCCTGTAGATTGTATACATGACGGATGCATCCTCTCATACGTCCATCCCTGCTAGCATTATGTTTGATGCCAAATTACAACAACCTTAACCTTGTTGCTTTATCTATTGCAGTGTCGTTCTCTAACGGGCTATCATTAATTGTCCTCAGTATCTCTCCTTTTTCCATATCCAGTATCCCCACTATGGATTTATTAAACCATTGATTGGTCAGTTTTTTTGTTTTTTTTGGGGTTCTCACAAGGAATTAACCCTGCTCTGCCAAATTTAAAAAAAACACTTCTGTGTTGAAACTAGGGTTCATGCCCTGCAAGGAACCAAGTTTCAACAGACCTGGCCAGTCAGTTAAGTAATATTCAAAAGTAATATGGATCTAATCTACCCTCTACTGTTAACAACACTATGTTCCATTGCATTATTTAATCAACAAAATGCTTCTTGTGGGAGCAATCTACATTGCTGACCCCATGCTCCTTAAAGACTAAAAAAGATAACATTCATTCATTTGTGACAGCTAAGAAATAGACAAGGGCATATATTCATTCATTTGTGACAGCTAAGAAATAGACAAGGGCATATATTCATTCATTTGTGACAGCTAAGAAATAGACAAGGGCATATATTCATTCATTTGTGACAGCTAAGAAATAGACAAGGGCATATATTCATTCATTTGTGACAGCTAAGAAATAGACAAGGGCATATATTCATTCATTTGTGACAGCTAAGAAATAGACAAGGGCATATATTCATTCATTTGTGACAGCTAAGAAATAGACAAGGGCATATATTCATTCATTTGTGACCATTAAGAAATAAAAAATGGAACATTTACACATTCATTTGTCATCACTAAGAAGTAGAAAATGGCACATACATTCATGACCATTATGACATAAAAAGTACTTTCAAAATTAATTCATTTTTGACTATAAAGAAGTTGAACAGCGCACATTCATTCATTAATTTGTGACCATTATGAAATAGAAAAGGACACATTCATTTGAGACCATTAAGGAATAGAATTAGGCATATTTGTTCATTCATTTGTGACCATTAAAAAAGTAGAAAAGGGCACATTCACTTATTCTTTTGTGACCTTTAAGAAATAGAAAATGGCACAATAGTTCATGTGTGACCACTGACAGGATACTGCACTTTGCTGGTACAATTCACCATAAAACATTTTGTGGAATTTATAAGTCCCTCCAAGAATATAATGTGAGAGTAAATTACCAATGGTATTGAAAATGAAACAATGAGGACGTGCAAATCACCCAGCCAATCTTTCACACATATACATGCATTCACATACATGTGTATGCCACACAGTTGTGTAAGCCATACAAATGTGTGTAACACATGCATTCACCACACACATGAGCACACACTTATATATGCAGAAAGAGAGGTAGACAAGGTGTAACTATGTATACATTCAACAATCAACACTATAATATCAAACAGGCTAAGATGGTTGGCACTAACAAAACAAATGGAGACAAAGTTTTCAGAAATGAAAGCCTATGTACAACAAACAATTGATTCCAGATCTTGAAGACACCAAAGAAAGAAAGAGGTTGAACACTGTAGAAATGGATCTGACAGAATAAGAAGCAAAAGAACAGAAAGAAGTCATTAAGAATACAAAGGAACTAAGTATTGTATTTGCTGCAAGTAACTTTTTTTAAATAGCTGTTGCTTCCTGGATTCTAGCCTTTTAGGTCCTGTAAAGCAATAGGGTGTGGCATGTTGGTAAGTGATGCTTCAGCATCTTCACAAATCCTACCAGGTCAAATAATCTCCATATTCATCAACAGATTGCCATTAAGTATTACTTGCTGAAGGAATTTGTACTGCTAAATATAAAAATGTGATTGGAAATCCAATGCACAGGAATACAACATAAGGTAATCTGATCATCAGTAGTTGTCCTCCCCTCCCCAATCAGACAAGTATTTCAGCCTTTTCACATCCTTGATGCTCAAAGGGATGATCCACTTGGGTCATGACTCCCAAGTGTCATCTTCCAGTTAGTTTGTTTCTGCCTACACTGGGAACTAAACCCATTCCACTTTGGTTGCAATTTCAAAAACAGCAGGGAATGCTGCACTATATCTGGTCATCTTTGATACTTCCAAGGGGTACACCCCTTGCCCAGGTAGGTCTACTGTCATTTCCCAGTTTTTTGCACCTTCCAAGAAAAGTTGGTAACCTATATTTGGTTCATGAATTACTAATATTACTAATATGCAGGATTAAAATGTATTTAAATATTCTGAAGCACAACTGAAATTCTAAAAATTAAAGTTTCTACATACACTACAAACAACGTATCTAATATTGTGTAACAGTTTTGCAGTTCTGAAGCTTGCATAATAACTATTCTTGCAACACAATTATTTCAAAATAACTAGAAAATCCCAGTTCTTTGTGGTGAGGCACTAACAATTTTTCACTTTTCCCTGCACCAGTTAACTCTCCATTTGTTTTTCTTTAGTGAAAGTGTTTAACTGTGACCTGAAACTCATCACAAGAGTTTTAATAAATAAATCCATCCTTAAACGTTTCTTGTCACAGCCTACAGTCATCCATACCTGACTGTGGTTCATCTTTGACTAACTAAATTATGAAAACAAGCTCTTTAAATTTGACAATAATATTTCTGACCTTCAAATATTCTGGCCCTATGGGTGTTGAGTAACAAAAACAAAGTATAACTGCACATTCTATTGTAAAATGTTATTTACATTATATACACAAAATACCACAAAAAATTGTCGGACAAAATGTACACATTAATGAAACGTTTTACACCATAC
Source organism: Oreohelix idahoensis (assembly GCA_024509875.1). NCBI lineage: Eukaryota > Metazoa > Mollusca > Gastropoda > Stylommatophora > Oreohelicidae > Oreohelix > Oreohelix idahoensis. The sequence goes on from JAMPIV010004497.1 coordinate 423,164, forward strand.
TTAATTACGTAATATGAAAAACAAGAATTATGATTTCCACATTGTAATGGTAGATTTATACATATTTCTGCTGCATGATACAACACTTTTTTTTCATTTATTGCAATAAATTTAGCACTCATCACAATATTTCTCATACATGAGATTAGCATTTGTCATTCATCAACCTCTGCTGTGATGTTTATTAAAAATACAATAACAGCATCTGTCATTTATCACCATTTACAATAACATTTGTTACAGATGACAATAACATTTGTTATTCACTGCACATGCACACTCATCTTTATTTGATAGTGAATAATATAAATGCTGCATTTAAGTAATTGTTTCAGTTCACTATTACACACTAATATTCATTCTCATCAGTTGACTATATACGTAATTATAAAATTAAAGAATCATTGACTGAGATTTTCTGCAGTATTACAGTCAACATTGATCAAGCAGCTAAGTACACAGCTGATTCAGGAGTGGGGTAGACCAAGTACTGGAGTACATCAACTGTAAATTACCATAAAAAGTCTACACTATTACAGGTCCCCCATTATAATTTGTCTCCCATCCGCCTATTCATAGTACAAACTTTTTTTAAGTTTTATATTCAATTGAAAATTGATGTTTGATGTTACTGCTGTGCTTGAGTTGTTACTGACTGTGTCACATTATACACACATCATCTACATAGCTCATTCACACTCCATAAGCAACCATTACTGGTTTAATACCTTTCACAATGTAAAGAAATCTGCCAAATGCATTGATCAAAATCAGATAACTATGATTATTCACTAGATTCTACTTTTTTTTCTTGTATAGAATGACTGATATTTTATTTAAGCACAATCTCAGTGAATGTTATTAAATTTTAAATTGGATTTTCATTCAAATTCTTTAAAAAATATGATTTACAATCTGACCTCCATGTTGCCACCACTACAGACCACATCACATTTCAGATTATCCTGTTTAACAGAAAATGGTGTATCAATTCTATCTGCTGCTCACATTTTTGTGCCAATTACCTAAAACAAATCTACTCACTTAGATCTTTATGCGATGCACAGTTTTACTGTTTCTGATTTGATTTAACCCTGTCACTTTCTCAGATGGTTGCATATATGCACATGCACAAGCACACATGCATGCACATACACACATATAAAATACTACAGGGCTGTCAACTGCCAACTAAGCTACTTAGAATGCATTTCCTTAACATCACACAGATCTCACTGGCAGCACAGCAACACATGATTAATACTGTCTTTACATCAAAATTATTTCATCAGATTGGAACATTTACACTTAATATAGCCCAAGCACCAAAAATAAAAGTCATTTTGTGATAAGGTCCTAAAAGATATTTTTTAAATGTCATTCAAATTATGAATAAATGTGAATGTAACATTTTGCGTAAATTTAGACAGGAGTTGACTTGTAGACACTGCTGTCCTCTTTCTTACAGCACAAAGTAAGAGTAATTGCTACAAGTCCAATTAAAAGAATAACACCCCCTATTGCACCTACAATTGTGTAAATAGTCCATGAGCTGATGCTGCCTTCTATATATACATCTTTATCAGACTTACTGCTGTCTGTGTTTTCAGTCACAACATCCTCAACACTCTCATCTTTGTTAGTTTTCACTGGATTATACCGAGAGTCACTGATTTCATCATAGTCATCATTGTTGTCTTCAAAGTGCCAGATTTCAGGGTAGGTAGATTTAAGGAAGTTCTCCATAGAAGTTGTTGGCTGGACCCTGTCAGAAGCAGCTGCTGTGGAAATAGTCACACCTTCTTCCATATGAATTTTTTCTTTGCCTTTCCTATCCTTTTTACGTTCCTTTTTCTTGCGGTTGTTGTTACGATTCTTTGGTCGTCTGGTTGTAGTGAAGTATAGATCCAGACCATAGTCAGAAGGGTCCAGACCTTCAGGACCATAACCACCATCATAGATGGAATTATCAGCATCCACATTATCAGACTCACTTGGATCAAAAGTCTCCACCACACTGTTGGTATTGATGTTGTTGTTGTTTCTGTATTTATTTTTATCCATCTCAGACGGTCGTGGTACTGTAAATAAAAAGAGACAAGTAATTTATGAATACTCTTGTTCCTAATCCTTTTTTAATCTCACCTACTGAAAAGGAAAAACAAAAGAAGAAGAAGAGAGCAGAAGAAAGTAATATACATGACAGTGGTTTTTAAAGTTTATAACACTTTTAGTATAAAATAGTATAATTGTAATATTACAAATGCATTTGATAAAGAATATAGGAAGAAAATGGACATGAGGTTGAAGAAGTAGAAGAAGATGATCGAAAAAAGGATAATCAGAATCTTTCCTAACAAGTCTCAAGTTGAGACTCATCTCGTAGTATAAGTCTCAAGTCTCTTAGTATAAGTCTCAAGTCTCTTAGTATAAGTCTCAAGTCTCTTAGTGTAAGTCTCAAATCTCTAAGTACAAGCCCTAAGTCTCTCAGTACGTCTCAAGTCTCTTAGTATAAGTCTCAAGTCTCTTAGTACAAGTCTCAAGTCTCTTAGTATAAATCTCAAGCCTCTTAGTACAAGTCTCAAGTCTCTTAGTATAAATCTCAAACCTCTTAGTATAAATCTCAGTCTCTTATTATAAGTCTCAAGTCTCTTAGTATAAATCTGAAGCCTCTTAGTACAAGTCACAAGTCTCTTAATATAAATCTCAAGTCTCTTAGTATAAGTCTCAAGCCTCAGTACAAATCTCAAGTCTCTTAGTATAAGTCTCAAGTCTCTTAGTACAAGTCTCAAGTCTCTTAGTACAAGTATCAAGCCGAGTCTCAAGTCCCTAACAGTAGCTTCAAGTTCAGCCCCATGTTTTTTAACTAAAACTACTTTTAGTCACAATCACGTTTACTCAATCTCTCCAGTCATTTTAAATAATAGTGAAAAATAATAATTTCAATTTTTAGTTTTCCATTTACTGACTGCTTTCATTTAATCAAACTCTGTTGGCACATATATTTTATAGATTTAAACAAAATCATTTTCAGCTTCTCCATATGAGTGCATTACGAATGAGGTAGGCAAAGTTGGTTCTCCAAAACTGGCAAGTCGCAAGCTGATTTGTTAATTAAAAAAAAAATGCTTAACTCGAGTTCCATGTCGAGTTGTTGTGGAGCCTTGAGTCTTAGTTATTCAACTAAAGTTGACAACACTTATAATAATAATAGTAATAATGATAGGTGATAAGACAAGTGATAGTAGTTATTATTTTAATTACTAGCTGTAAGGACCCGGCGTTGCCTGTGTTTTTTCCTAGTAACTGTTTAGGAAACTTAGGAAATGTAAAAATCAAACTATAATATTCGAGTGAGAATTAATTTTCGTTTAAATTAATGACTACTGCTTTAAGTGACTACCCTCATGCCTTGTTTACAGTAATTGCAAATTGCTTTTTTAGTAACTGTTTAGGAAACTTATGAAATGTCAAAATCAAACTATAATATTTTGATATTCGAGTGAAAATAAATTTTCGTTTAAGTTAATGACTACTGGTTTAAGTGACTATCCTCGTGCCTTGTTTAAAGTAATTGCAAATGCAAGCCACACAAAATACTGTTATTCCTTATGGTTCCACCGGAAGAGTGATTTCACTTTGCTTCCGAGTTTTACCACAATACTCTTATTTCTTATGATAGAATTGCAAAATCAATTTTATTCTGCTCCCAAGTTTTAGCAAGAACCAAATTAATAAGACACATTTTCCCTTTCCGACCTGGCGCACCAAGAAAGAATAGTCCAACTCATCCTTTTTTAACGTTCTTACTACTGTTTTTTGCAGCACGTTCTTTTCAAGCATATATACATTACTGCTTGTAAAAAAAAACATGATTATTATTTTCTGTCATACATACTTCTAATATAAAAGACACAATGATTGTATTGAGCTGTATATTTTAAATAAAAGTTTCTCATTTTGGTGAGACACGACCCATTTTTATGTACATATCGTTTAAGGATTGATTGGGCTTCCCCTGGGGCATCTATACTTAACACCTTATCCCCTGTCATGTCTATATTGTTATTTCTAAAGTATGTTTTTAATTCAAGCCTGTGTTGGTCATATTTTATACAGTGGATCAGGTAGTGGTCTATGTCATTTGTTGTCAGTTATGTGCTTAGTGCTTAGTCTCCAAAAAACTATGTAATATTTGATAAATAAACAGAAACTGCTTGGTAAAATGTAATTAAATGTGATATAAACAGTAATAATAACTTAAATACTACAAAGTAATTTTTTTATTATTTTCGCATAAAGCATTAGTGTCAGTTTAAATAATTTAAATTGCTATGTAAAATGAAGAAATGTAGAGTCATAAATTACGACCTTTTAATAATAATTGTATCATTTTAATTGTTTCCCTTGATTCATAATTTTACCATTTGGATTGCTTCCTGTGATTCAGATAGACACTGTTTATGGCCCTGTGTTACGCATAGAAAAATATCAGTAGAAACCAAATTATGTTACCTGGCAACATGTGACAAAATTATTTCCATTTAAACGGTCGTTCAACGATGATAACTAATTAATAATTTTGTTTTCTGCAATAACTAAAGTTTTTACTATAAAATAACTTAAAAATAATTGCAACGGAAAAAAGCGACTATCGAGTGAGTTGATACAGTTGTTTTACAATTGAAATTCATTTAACCACGCATTTTAAAAATGCTGTAAAAAATACTTTAAAACGTTAGATTTTCATTCAGATTAAACACGCAGAGTGGACAATTTAATTTCGTTTGACCACGCATTTTTAAAATGCGCACGCGCAGTGGATGTTGATCGTCACAGAACGTTGTTGTTGTTGTTATTTTGATGAAATGATGGGTGGAGATCGGGCACTCAACCTCTGATCATTGTTGCCTCTTCTCTTTCCATCTTGGTCTACCCTGTTCAACCTGAAAGTTGGTTATAATTGGGGTATTTAGTGTCATTTTCTTTACTAATTTTGTTTCAATTTAAATAACTGTTGTCTTTTGCAGTTGCTGATTTTTATTTATATTAGTATTTGTCAATTTTATTGTCTCTTTTGTATTGTTTCTAGATAACTATTGTCCTTTACACTTGGTTTTAATTTGTATTAGTATTTGTTCTTTTTGAGTTGTTGTCCCTTTTTTTTTTTTTTTTTTTATACCTTGTCTTTCCTTGTCCTATGAGTAGTTATTTTTTTTTTTTTTGTTAATGCTTTGTTAGTTCTTGCTGCTTAATTTCTATTTAGTTGGATGATTTTCCTGAAGTTCTAACCTTATATTTTTTCCTTTGTTTTATGTATATATCTTTTAAGTATTGATTGGGCATCTCTTGGGGCATCTATACTTAAAACCTTATCACCTGTTAAGTCTATATTGTGATTTCTATAGTAAGTTTTTAATTCAAGCCTTTGTTGTTCATACTTTTTACAGTGGATCAGGTAGTGGTCTATGTCATTCTCTCTTCCTGACATTCTTGGCAGTGTGGTTCTTCTACCATGAAGTATGCTGCACCGAGTCGGAGACGCCACAGTTTTTTGTTCGATGGTATCTTTAATTCTTCTCTGACCTGGCATGTCCTTGTTGGTTCTTTCAGCAGTTTGAACGCGTGTCTGCCTTTTCTACTTTCCTTCCATGTTGTCTTCCATTCCTCGTTTATAGTTTCCTTCACTTGGCTCTTGATCTCTGACCTTCCCAGTCCTGCTTTTATATTGTTTTTACTTGTTCTTCCCTTCTTGGCATTCTGGTCTGCCAACTCGTTGCCAGCTATACCTATGTGTGCTGGAACCCACACTAGCCTCACACTACATCCTCTGTTCTCTAGTGATGTATTAATTGCTAGAATTTCTTCCTTTATGTCTGGCCGGCTACATTTACCTGGGTGTTCTAGTGCTTGTAGTGATGATAGTGAGTCTGTAAATATCGTAACAGCTTCTGGTGGGTTATCTTCTAGACTTTTAAGAATTGCTACCATCTCTGCAGTAAAAATCGATGCCCCTTCCGTTATACTGTAGCTCTTTTTTATTCCCCATTGTGGTATTACAACTCCGGCACCTAGTTGCCCACTATCACCCTTGGATCCATCAGTGTAGACGGCCAGACTTTGTTTAGTTAGTTGCTCTATGAACTTTCTACTTATCATTTTGGCTTCCTTATCTTCTATGTTTTGTTTGATCTTTTCAGTAAGTGAGTAGTCTATGATTGGTGATTTTAGTTCCCAGGGTGGTATTTTGCTTCTGTATTTATTACTATTTTCAATTGTGTTTGATAGTTCTTTGAACTGCATTAGGTCTTCTATAGTTCTCCATCCTGTTGGATATCTATCTTTATTTAAGGGGACGTCCCATACACTTGGTTGGTTTTTGACAAATGCTTTATGTGCTGGGTGGGTCACTTCTTGTGCTACTTTACTCCAATAATTTAATCTCAGTTCTTTCCGTCTTAGACCAAGGGGAGGTATGCCGAGAGCTACTTCTAGAGCTTCTACTGGTGTCGATATAAATGCACCTGTAATAGTTCTCATGGCTGCATTTTGAATCCTGTCCAGTTTTGCTTTGTTAGAAGCTGCAGCTGAGTCATAGACTATGCTGGCATAATCCAGTTTCCCCCTGATGAAGGACTTGTAGAACATAAGCATTATTTTATTGCTGGCCCCCCATCCATTACCTTTTACAATCCTTAGTATATTTAGGGGTCCCCTACAGCTTTCTACCAAATTGTCTATATGTTTATTATAATTTAGTTGTTTATCTAAAGTTACGCCCAGAAATCTAGTTGTTGAGGAGGTACTTATTTTCTGTCCTTTAATGGTTATATTGATTTTGTTATTTTTTTTTAAATTTCCTTTGCTGAAAATCATACCTACTGTTTTGTTTACATTAATTTGGAAGCCCCAACTTTTCATCCACTCTGAAACTTTGTCTATTTGATTTTGAAGTTTTTTGTAAACATGGTCCAAGTTTTTTCCAGATCGCCAAATGGCACAGTCATCTGCAAATTGTGATACTGCATTCTTTATGTCATTAAATTCATCTGCTAAATCATTTACAGCTATAGTGAAAATTGAAGGAGAGATCACTGATCCTTGAGGAATCCCATTCTGTTGTTCATATATTTCTGACCTATCATTATTCACCTGTACAGCAAAATACCTGTCCTGTAAAAAGTTTTCTAGATACCTATAGGTTTTACCAGTAATGCCAATCTTTTTCATTTTGTAAAGAGCTCCATCGCGCCAGCATTCATCATATGCTCTAGCTACATCTAGAAAGACTGCTACTGTTTTCTCTTTCCTCTTGAACCCTAGCTTTACATCATGTTCTAATCTTACAAGCTGGTCTACTGTACTTCTGTCTGCTCTAAACCCTGACTGGTTTGGGCTATATAACTGGTTTTTTTCCAGGTAGAATTTAACTCTTTTATTCACAACAGTTTCCAGTATTTTACCTAGTTGTGATGTTAAGGAGATAGGCCTATATGAACTTACTTCATGGGCTTCCTTATTGGGTTTTAGAATGGGTACTATCATAGCTACTTTCCATGCTTTTGGTATCTTTCCTAAGTTCCAGATTTTGTTATAAAGTGAAGTTATTATGTTTATAGTTCTTTTGGGTACTTTCTTAAGGATTTCATAACTAAGTATATCTTGCCCTGAGGCAGTATTAGATTTATCTTTTATTGCATTAGTTACTTCTTCCTCTGTTATATCAGCATCTAAATAGTTTGTTTCATCTATCTGGTCTGGTATTTCTTTTAAAAACTGTATCCTAAGTCTTTCTCTTCTCTCATTTTCTTCCTGTCCAAGGCTACTTTTTGCACTGACTTTATAGAAATACTCGGCAAGGGCATTAGCTTTTTCTTTATCTGTTTCTGCTCTCTTTGGTAGTTTGATTGTTGGCATTATTGTTTTCTTATTGTTCCCTTTGATTGCCTTAAGCTTTCTCCATACTTCTCTAATTTGAGTGCTAGGTTTAAGTGACTGACAAAACTCCTTCCAGTTAGTTTCTTTGGCTTTGAATATTATTCTGTTAGATTCATTCCTAATAAGTTTATACTTATCATAATTTTCTTCTGTTCTGTTATTTCTATATTTTTGTAAGGCCCTTTTTCTTCTCTCATGAATTTCTGCACAGCTTTTATTCCACCAGGCAACTGGTTCTTTATTCCATTGAGTTTCTCTTTTCTTATTAATGTTATTTTTTTTTGTTTAAGGTGTTGTGGCATATTTTTATTTGGTATATACTTTATTGCTATTTTCAGAATTTCATTGGTCAGTGTTTCTGCCCACAAGTCAGTATCATCTGATTCCATGTCTTTATATTCCATCACCTCCAGCTCTGATTGGAAAGCTTCCCAGTTTGCTTTTTTATAGTTGAAGGTAGGTTTCTCTGGTTCTGGGGTTTGGAATGACATTTTCATGCATGGTTATTACAATGGGCAGATGATCTGAGTTTGTGTCTTGTAACACTTTCCAATTTACATTCGCTAGGTTGTTAGTTGCTATACTTATGTCTATTGCTGAGTCTGCCCTATTAGCTTGTGGATTAATTCTTGTTGCAGATCCATCATTTAGTATTAGTAGTTCATTGTTTTCTATGAAGTCAAGTAGGCATTTTCCTGCATTATCTGTATGTTGTCCACCCCAAGCACAATGATGGGAATTAAAATCGCCTACTATGATTGTTTTTTGGGGCCTAGTCTGGTGCTTATGGCTAGTATTTCTTCATCTTTAATTATGCCATCTTTAGCATATATATTTAGAATTGTTAGATTGTTTGGTTCAGCTGCTATAGTAACCTGGATACCTTCTATATTGGTTGTATTAAAAACTTCCCAGTCTATGATTTTAAATTTTTCGCTAACTAAGACTGCGACACCACCTCCTCTACCTTCTTTCCTATCGTGTCTAAGTATCTTAAAGCCCTTACAACTATATCTACTATTTGGGTTTAAATGGGTCTCTTGAAGAGCATATATATCAGTAGTTAATCCTGTCTCTGATAGTAGGGGTGCAAAATTCTTTTTGATACCCCTACAATTCCACTGTATAATTTTAAATCTTTCTAAATTGAATTTTAACATCGTCTATTATCCCTTTTATTTTGGTTAACTATCAATTTGCTCTTAATCTGTATTCCCTGCACTCGTGGACCCATCATCAATCAAGTTCTCTAGAAAAGCCTTATTAAAACTTATCATTGTATCCGTAACTTTTTCTGTTATGTATGGTAAAAGTGCATCAACGTGTTCTTTGATAGAGCTAGTTTCTTCTAGGTTGACCACTTTCCTATTTTCATCTAATGCTACATTCCCTTCTCTCCCTATGTTGATCTCCTGCCTTTCACTTTCCATTCTTTTTAGTATTATTTCACTTTCTTCTTTTAGTTCGGAAAGTTTGACTAGCATTATTTCATTTTCTTCTTCTTTCAGTGCAGTCAGTTTAGCCACATCCTGGGTAATTTGGAACTGTATGGCTTTCACTTCTTGTAGCAATGCCTCTGCACTTTTCAGTGAATTCACATTTTCCAGAGTTGTAGCTGACCTGTCTGGCTTGCTGCTTTCTTTTGTTTTGTTAGTTATTTTCTGTTCTTTTGACTGCTGCGTTTTAATAGTTTTAATTTCTTCTTTAAGAGATTTTATTTCTTCTACAACTTTACTGTTTGTGTTTTTTGCGTTTTCTTTTATTTCTTTAATTACTGTTTTAAATGGTGTTCTTGTTATGATGGATTCTTTTAGTGCTTGTTTGGTTTGCTGGTACACTGGACAGCCCTGATACCTGGCACTGTGGTTCCCTTTGCAATTGGAACACTTTCTGTTCCCATTCGCCTTTTTGTAGTCGGTATCTGCCTTTGCCTTTTCACACTGTGTAGAGGGGTGGTTACTGGAGCAGTACCGACAAACTGTTCTCCCCTTACAATTGTTCCTTCCATGGCCGAATTTCAGACAGTTGGAGCACTGTAGCACAGGGGGAATGTAAGCTTCGGTGTGCTTCTTGGTTTTCCCAAATAGTAGTGTTTTAGGGGTTTCCCTCCCTTCTGCCGTTATTATAACCACTGGGGTTACAATGCTCCCTTTCACCATTATTCTGTCCACATGTACCAACTTTATGTCTGGGTTCTGTTTTGCGATGCTGTTCATAACTTCCTCGCTTGAAAGGTTAATGTTTATCCCTTTTAACACACACCTATTGGTCTCTTTTGCCAGCTCTATCTTTACTTTTATGTCGTGTGCCAGAGTCACTGTTTTTGCTTCTACTTTGAGTTCCTCTAACATCTCTTTTATTCTGTCGCTCTGATTTGGGGTAATTATTATGCCAAAATGGGTTTTTGAAATTTTGGCTATCGCCTTTTTGCCTAACACAGGATCAAGGATTTTTATAATTTTGTCTTCATCTAGTGCTTTGATCTTGACAACCTCACCAGCTACTTGTGTTATCTTTAACCGACATATGTTTTCTACATCTTTATTTTGGGAAACTGCCTGGGATGCTTTATGTCTTGAGTCTTCTTTGGTACTTTCATTGCTATTTTTTTGGTTAGAAATTTCTTCTATGGGGGCCTGACTATTCTCTTCTAGTTTATCGTGCCTGGTGTCCCTATCTTTGTTTTTAACTGCTTCTGCCCACGTTTTGCCTTCACCTGACTGTGATCTAGTTAGGACTACAGGTGCCATGTTTGGTTATGAGCTATGTCCTAATTTCCTATTTGAATTTCTTTACTTATTGTTCTTTCCTATTTCTTTTAGCTCCCTTTCTTTTATTTTGTTATTAATTTAATTATTTTATTGTGCTATCTTGTTCTTATTCTTAGAAGTTTGGTCTATTTTGGTTCAAATCTTTCGATCTGGTAAATCTAAAATTCCCTTAACCACTAATATTTATTATTAATAATTGATTAACACTACTAGGATCTATGATTACAGTTTAGGATGATTCAACTTTTTGCTATTTTCTGATGAGTTAAGTAAAGTAAAAATGTCTACCGTACCACGCAATGGAAAGCACGTGGCGCCTGGGCCTATTAAAATTTATTTGTTTCTTTTTAATTTATGGCTATTCCTATTTTATATTATCACTCCTAGCCAGTATCAAGCAATCAACAATTATACTAACCGCTTAAATTGTATACAAAATAGAAACAGCAAATAAATTAAATTCAACTTATCTGGTTTGTATTTCTCCCGGTTGTGTGCGAACGCTGCGTGCTCAAGGCGAAGAGGTGTCTCGTGTAATGGTGGTGTAATGCTTTTCGTCACAGAACATCCATTGGTTTTAATATATGTATCGATACAGATCTGATCGAATTTGAAACTGCTTGGCCAAATGAGTGCCATTAAAATTAAATAGTTAAAAAAAAAAGGAAGTGCTATAGAAAACTGTTTTTTTTTTCTATTTCCTATTAAAGTAAAAATGTTTAGTTAAACATTTTTAATTATCTTGTAAAATATGCAAACGTATGGTCATTAATAACAAACATAAAATAATAGTTTTAAAATTTGTGTTACGTCCCTTGATATTTATTGGAAATGTATTTATTTGATTATGGCCCCTGATAAATAAATGGCTTCTTTACATTGCTTAAGAAAAGCTTTAATTACTCATAATGTCATAATTACAATATTAAATTATAAAATAACTGCATGGCGTTACCCGGCGGTAACCAAAGAGACTCTCTGCCAAAATTCATCAAGAAGTAATAAGGCATGCGGATTTGTATTAAGAACATGGAAAAATACTTTGCCTTTTATTTATATAGATAAAGCAGTTGAAATGAAAAATTCAGTTAAAAAAATATTAGGATACACAGTTCACTAAGAGCATTTTATACATAAAGTAAGAATACAAAAAAGGAAGAGGAGTTTTTAATGCATTGGGAAATATGTGGAAATGAAAAAAAAATCAAACCCAACATAAAAATGAGAATCTTCAACTCAAATGCCAAGTCAGATGCTAATGTATGGCTCTGAAACATTGAGAATAACGAAAACAACAACCAAAAAGCCAGGGACTTTTATAAATGGTTGCTTGCATAGAACAGACTAACTGAAATGAAAGTCAAGATCACCAATGTGGAACTTGCTATAAGAACCAGACAAGCGTCAGCAGAAGAGGAGGTCGGGAGAAGATTCTGGCAATACATAGGGCACACATTGAGGAAACCTGTTGATAGCATTATCACCATCATCATTCCTTTTCATTCCCTGTGGAACATAGGACAGAAACAGTTGTTCTCCATCGATTTCTATTCTGGGCTGTCTTTTTCAGCTGTGCCCAAGTCATTCCAATTTCCCTAGCCCCCTCTTCAACAGTTCTTCTCCAAGTTCTCTTTGGCCTTCCTGCTCTTCTTTTCCCATGTGGGTTGCAATCAAGGGCAATTCTGGCTATGCTTGCTTTTTCTCTTCTTCCATCCCCACTTTCTTACCTTAATTTCTGTTTGTACTGGCTGTTGTCTGCATCTTTTCCTTAGCTCTTTATTTGTTATTACATCTGGCCATCTTATACAGAGGATCCGTCGGAGACATCTATTTACAAATGTCTGTAGCTTGGAGGTGATACTCTTTGAGACATGCCACGTCTCTGAGCCATACAGCAAGACTGATTTCACATTTGAGTTAAAGATTCTAATTTTGTTCTCTCTGGATATAGCTGAGGAGTTCCATATAGCATTATCAGGAAGTCCTTATTCTGGAATCCCCACGGTAAGAGAGGTAGGGAGAGACATTACAAGGTAATCCTTGTTCTAGAATCTTAAGGATAAGTAGAGGTAGGGAGAGACATTACAAGGTAATCCTTGTTCTTGAATCTTGAGGATAAGTAGAGGTAGGGAGAGACATTACAAGGTAATCCTTGTTCTGGAATCTTAAGGATAAGTAGAGGTAGGGAGAGACATTACAAGGTAATCCTTGTTCTGGAATCTTGAGGATAAGTAGAGGTAGCGAGAGACATTACAAGGTAATCCTTGTTCTGGAATCTTGAGGATAAGTAGAGGTAGGGAGAGACATTACAAGGTAATCCTTGTTCTGGAATCCTCAAGGTATAAGAGGTAGAGGGAGATGAAAACTGGAGACAGAAATGAAAGGATGAGGAAGCCACCGAAAGACATTAAACAAATTACTAAATGGTCTAGCACGAGAAGGCTTGGAATGAATTTGTTGAAGGCCTAAGAGTTGAAGGGTAATGATGATGCTGATGATGTAATAATGATGATATTAGCATAAATGAGGATATGTTTTGGAAGTTGATGTTTGCCATGATCAAGGTCAGAACAGATGTAACAATGATGATATTAGCATAAATGAGGATAAGTTTTGGAAGTTGATGTTTGCCATGATCAAGGTCAGAACAGATGCAACAATGATGATATTAGCATAAATGAGGATAGGTTTTGGAAGTTGATGTTTGTCATGATCAAGGTCAGAACAGATGTAACAATGATGATATTAGCATAAATGAAGTTAGGTTTTGGAAGTTGATGTTTGTCATGATCAAGGTCAGAACAGATGTAACAATGATGATATTAGCATAAATGAGGATAAGTTTTGGAAGTTGATGTTTGCCATGATCAAGGTCAGAACAGATGTAACAATGATGATATTAGCATAAATGAGGATAGGTTTTGGAAGTTGATGTTTGTCATGATCAAGGTCAGAACAGATGTAACAATGATGATATTAGCATAAATGAGGATAGGTTTTGGAAGTTGATGTTTGCCATGATCAAGGTCAGAACAGATGTAACAATGATGATATTAGCATAAATGAGGACAGGTTTTGGAAGTTGATGTTTGCCATGATCAAGGTCAGAACAGATGTAACAATGATGATATTAGCATAAATGAGGATAGGTTTGGAAGTTGATGTTTGTCATGATCAAGGTCAGAACAGATGTAACAATGATGATATTAGCATAAATGAGGATAGGTTTTGGAAGTTGATGTTTGTCATGATCAAGGTCAGAACAGATGTAACAATGATGATATTAGCATACATGAGGATAGGTTTTGGAAGTTGATGTTTGTCATGATCAAGGTCAGAACAGATGTAACAATGATGATATTAGCATAAATGAGGATAGGTTTTGGAAGTTGATGTTTGTCATGATCAAGGTCAGAACAGATGTAACAATGATGATATTAGCATAAATGAGGATAGGTTTTGGAAGTTGATGTTTGTCATGATCAAGGTCAGAACAGATGTAACAATTATGATATTAGCATAAATGAGGATAGGTTGTGGAAGTTGATGTTTGTTATGATCAAGGTCAGAACAGATGTAACAATGATGATATTAGCATAAATGAGGATAGGTTTTGGAAGTTGATGTTTGTCATGATCAAGGTCAGAACAGATGTAACAATGATGATATTAGCATAAATGAGGATAGGTTTTGGAAGTTGATGTTTGTCATGATCAAGGTCAGAACAGATGTAACAATGATGATATTAGCATAAATGAGGATAGGTTTTGGAAGTTGATGTTTGTCATGATCAAGGTCAGAACAGATGTAACAATGATGATATTAGCATAAATGAGGATATGTTTTGGAAGTTGATGTTTGTCATGATCAAGGTCAGAACAGATGTAACAATGATGATATTAGCATAAATGAGGATAGGTTTTGGAAGTTGATGTTTGTCATGATCAAGGTCAGAACAGATGTAACAATGATGATATTAGCATAAATGAGGATAGGTTTTGGAAGTTGATGTTTGTCATGATCAAGGTCAGAACAGATGTAACAATGATGATATTAGCATAAATGAGGATAGGTTGTGGAAGTTGATGTTTGTCATGATCAAGGTCAGAACAGATGTAACAATGATGATATTAGCATAAATGAGGATAGGTTTTGGAAGTTGATGTTTGTCATGATCAAGGTCAGAACAGATGTAACAATGATGATATTAGCATAAATGAGGATAGGTTTTGGAAGTTGATGTTTGTCATGATCAAGGTCAGAACAGATGTAACAATGATGATATTAGCATAAATGAGGATAGGTTTTAAAAGTTGATGTTTGCCATGATCAAGGTCAGAACAGATGTAACAATGATGTTATTAGCATAAATGAAGTTAGGTTTTGGAAGTTGATGTTTGCCATGATCAAGGTCAGAACAGATGTAACAATGATGATATTAGCATAAATAAGGATAGGTTTTGGAAGTTGATGTTTGTCATGATCAAGGTCCGAACAGATGTAACAATGATGATATTAGCATAAATGAGGATAGGTTTTGGAAGTTGATGTTTGCCATGATCAAGGTCAGAACAGATGTAACAATGATGATATTAGCATAAATGAGGATAGGCTTTGGAAGTTGATGTTTGCCATGATCAAGGTCAGAACAGATGTAACAATGATGATATTAGCATAAATGATAGGTTTTGGAAGTTGATGTTTGCCATGATCAAGGTCAGAACAGATGTAACAATGATGATATTAGCATAAATGTGGATAGGTTTTGGAAGTTGATGTTTGTCCTGATCAAGGTCAGAACAGATGTAACAATGATGATATTAGCATAAATGAGGATAAGTTTTGGAAGTTGATGTTTGTCATGATCAAGGTCAGAACAGATGTAACAATGATGATATTAGCATAAATGAGGATAGGTTTTGGAAGTTGATGTTTATCATGATCAAGGTCAGAACAGATGTAACAATGATGATATTAGCATAAATGAGGATAGGTTTTGGAAGTTAATGTTTGCCATGATCAAGGTCAGAACAGATGTAACAATGATGATATTAGCATAAATGAGGATAGGTTTTGGAAGTTGATGTTTGTCATGATCAAGGTCAGAACAGATGTAACAATGATGATATTAGCATAAATGAGGATAGGTTTTGGAAGTTGATGTTTGTCATGATCAAGGTCAGAACAGATGTAACAATGATGATATTAGCATAAATGAGGATAGGTTGTGGAAGTTGATGTTTGTCATGATCAAGGTCAGAACAGATGTAACAATGATGATATTAGCATAAATGAGGATAGGTTTTGGAAGTTGATGTTTGTCAGGATCAAGGTCAGAACAGATGTAACAATGATGATATTAGCATAAATGAGGATAGGTTTTGGAAGTTGATGTTTGTCATGATCAAGGTCAGAACAGATGTAACAATGATGATATTAGCATAAATGAGGATAGGTTTTGGAAGTTGATGTTTGTCATGATCAAGGTCAGAACAGATGTAACAATGATGATATTAGCATAAATGAGGATAGGTTTTGGAAGTTGATGTTTGTCATGATCAAGGTCAGAACAGATGTAACAATGATGATATTAGCATAAATGAGGATAGGTTTTGGAAGTTGATGTTTGTCATGATCAAGGTCAGAACAGATGTAACAATGATGATATTAGCATAAATGAGGATAGGTTTTGGAAGTTGATGTTTGTCATGATCAAGGTCAGAACAGATGTAACAATGATGATATTAGCATAAATGAGGATAGGTTTTGGAAGTTGATGTTTGTCATGATCAAGGTCAGAACAGATGTAACAATGATGATATTAGCATACATGAGGATAGGTTTTGGAAGTTGATGTTTGTCGTGATCAAGGTCAGAACAGATGTAACAATGATGATAGGTTTTGGAAGTTGATGTTTGTCATGATCAAGGTCAGAACAGATGTAACAATGATGATAGGTTTTGGAAGTTGATGTTTGTCATGATCAAGGTCAGAACAGATGTAACAATGATGATAGGTTTTGGAAGTTGATGTTTGTCATGATCAAGGTCAGAACAGATGTAACATCCTTCAATATATAACAGGGAAAGGCAGTTCCATAGCAGATACTGCAGTAAGGGAGAGAAGTGTTAGAGACCACTGTACAGGTTCAACTTCAAAAAGTGGGGTGACCAATTCCTTTCCTCACTGCCTTCACCTTTCCTAACTTAAGAGCAGGGTCAGGTAACCCATTTACAGCTGGGTAGACTGACATGTGATGTTACAGTAATTGGAACCTGGTGTCTTTGCAGAGAAAGGCCAGCACTTTAACCACTCAATCAAACTACCCATCAATATATATATATATATATATATATATATATATATATATATATATATATATATATATATATATATATATATATATATATATATATATATATATATATATATATATATATATATATATATATATATATATACATATATTTAAATTGACATGATCTTCTCTGTCCGCCAGCTTCAGGAAAAATCAAGAGAGCAGAAAAGGCCTTTATATATTGCCTTTATAGACCTCACAAAAGCATTTGACCTGGTTAGTAGGGATGGACTCTTCAAAATCCTCCTGAAAATAGGCTGCCCTTCTAAAATGCTGGAAATGATAAAGTCATTCCATGACGACATGAAGGGAACAGTCCAATCTGCTGGAAGCACGTCACAGCCCTTTGACATATGAAGTGGCATTTAACAAGGCTGTGTTCTGGCTCCAACCCTCTTCGGGATCTTCTTTGCCTTACTCTTGAAACATGCATTCAGAGATGCAACTGAAGGAATATGCCTTCACACTAGGTCAGATGGCCGTCTGTTTAATCTTTCAAGGCTGAAGGCAAAAACAAAAATCAGAAGGGTCACTATAAGAGACTTGTTGTTCGCTGATGATGCTGCAGTCGTCACTCAAAGCCAACAGGAGCTTCAGAACTTGATGAATCGCTTCACTATAGCATGCAAGGACTTTGGCCTCACAATAAGTCTAAAGAAAATGAATGTGCTGAGTCAGGATGCGGGTGCTACACCAGTTATCACTATCGATAACTATGAATTGGCAGTGGTGCACCACTTCACATACCTAGGGTCTACCATCAATGACAAACTCTCACTGGATACAGAAATCGACAGCCACATTGGCAAAGCTGCAGCTACCTTTGCCCGCCTCACATCGCGTGTTTGGGGAAACTCCAAACTCACAATGAAGACCAAAGCTGCAGTATATAATGCCTGCGTCACCAGCACACTCCTATATGGCAGCGAGACCTGGATGACCTATGCTAAGCAAGAAAGAAGGCTCAATACCTTCCATTTACGGTGTCTACGCCGCATCCTCGGCATTTTGTGGAAAGATAAAGTGACAAATGTCGAGGTGTTGTCACGTGCTGGCCTTCAAAGTATGTATACACTGCTTAGATAGTGCAGACTTCGCTGGCTTGGCCATGTTCGCCGCATGGAAGATGGTCGCATCCCAAAAGATATCTTCTACGGACAATTAGCAGATGGCAAGAGAACAGTTGGGCGACCACAGCTGAGGTTCAAAGATGTGTGCAAGAGAGATATGAGGGCACTGGACATGGATCCAGCAACATGGGAGGATGAAGCTGCCGATCGCACTAAGTGGCGATGCTATTTACGGCACCACCTCAGATTGGGTGAAGAGAGTCTCACACAACAAGTAGAGGAGGGGAGAAAACGTCAAAAAGAGCACCAGGAAAATAAGCAGCTGAGGCTATCACCTCAGGGGCGCATTCCCATAGTCAGTTATGACTGAAGGGGCTATTATTATTATATTTAAATTAATAAATTAACAAAGACATTCTAAGAACAATAAAAAAGCAGATACTTATGACAGATGACCACCTACATTCTGGTATAATTACAGGTTCTATAACAGTAAGCCATGCAGAGCTGTGCTTGAGTCCCCATACGTTTCCAGCCATGCACCTATATTCGGCCTCGTCATCTTTCTGTATGTTGTCCAGCTTAAGTACCTGAGAGTCCACATCGTCAGGCAGAAACTAGGAATACACAAGCAGCATTGAAAGATTATCATCATCATCATTGTTGTCATCATCACTGTCATCATCGCCATCATCATCACTGTTGTCATCATCACTATCATCATCACCATCATCATCACTGTCATCATCATTATTTTCCCTTGTGCTCCCTATGGAGCAGCAGCCACCATGGCAGCTGGTCTCTTGCGCCAAGCTTTCACATGCAGTGGTGGTTCCTGTAGCATGTAGTTCCCTGGGGTTTCTGAAGAGATAAAGAAAAAGTTGGACTACTGTTTTCTTCGGCATGTCATTCAAGGTGACTAATATGAGGTTGTGCATGAGGCTGACAACCTCACCATGTAAAACAAAGTGTCACAGAAACCACCAGCATGTGAATGTTTGGTGCTGGCTTCCTACAAGGGGACTAGTTACAGTGATGACTACATGCTCCGTAAGAAGTGCTAATGAAAATGATGATAATGATGACTTTCTGTATAATGATGACTTTCTGTATAATGATGACTTTCTGTATAAGGATGACTTTCTGTATAATGATGACTTTCTGTATAATGATGACTTTCTGTATAATGACTTTCTGTATAATGATGACTTTCTGTATAATGATGACTTTCTGTATAATGATGACTTTCTGTATAATGATGACTTTCTGTATAATGATGACTTTCTGTATGATGATGACTTTCTGTATTTTAATTCTTTCTGTATAATGATGACTTTCTGTAGTTATTCAATTATTTTTGTTAACTCTCCATGTTGACTGTCATGGATATTCGCTTAACACATTCTGTAGTTATTCAATTATTTTTTTCTTAACTCTCCATGTTGACTGTCATGGATATTCGCTTAACACTTTCTGTAGTTATTCAACTATTTTGTTTTCTTTAGACCCCAAACTAAGATGATCAGACTAATCTTTTGACTAACATTGATACAATCAGTCCCAGTCAATTCCATAATGATAAAACGACTTTTATTATCTTCTCAATGTCCAACATTTTACATTTCTTTCTAGTAACATTTTATCTGAACATTTGTTTCTAAAAATTTTGTTTCGTTTGTAATCAGTGCATTGTATCTTTCTTCCCTCTGTTTGGTTTCATTCCCCTCCAAAATGTAGCCTTTCCATGACTTCTTTCGCTTTTATCTCTTGCGTCCATGATTTGTTTCATAATTGGAAATCCTCAAGACTTGAAAAAATTTTTTTGTTTAGCAAACAGCCAACAGATGCATACACAAGATTCAGGTATAGTTAAGGTATAGCATAACAAATGTCAAAATCTGGCAGGACCTGCTTGTAGAAGCATTAATGACTAGACATAAAGATCTTTGTTTTTTATTCTGTTAAATAAAGATCTGGCTAATTCTACTTCCTTTGTTATATTTATATATCTGTGTGTGTGTGTGCGTGAATATATATATATATATATATATATATATATATATATATATATATATATATATATATATATATATATATATATATATATATATATATTGGAAAAGCCAGACATGTCACATTTAAAAAAAAACCGAAGTTAATGGCCTCAGAACATTAAGCATACTCCAAAGAAGGTGTAGAAACTAAAATTACATTTGAGAACACACTCCTCTCCAAGAAAATGAAGCATAAAAACAGGCCATTTTTCTGTGCATCAAAGCGTTTCAAATTTTCAAATTCAATTTTCTCAGACTTCATTTCTTGACATGTTTGGTTTTTCCAATGGAGTTTCTCTCTCTCTCTCTCTCACATGCATGCATGCACACACACACACACATATGGCTAATTCTATTTATTTTTAAAAATAAATATCTGACTAATTCTGTTTATTGTGTTAATACATATCTCACTAATTTTGTTCATTTTGTTAATACATATCTGACTAATTCTGTTTATTATGTTAACTCTTTCCGTCCACAGTGGCGCGCCTTGCGCCAGATAGGACTTCCGTTCCGACCAATGACGCATGGCACGCCAGTGCGATATATGTCGAGTTTGAACGAAAAGTTATAAATACCTAGCAACTAGCTGGTTTTTAAATCATTTCATTGTATCCAGCACATGTTTATGGACGTTTGTGAGCGAAAAACAAATTTGTGAAGCTAAAATTGTGTGTTTTATATCCATTTCTATTCCTTTGTTTACATACAAAATGGATCGAGAATCTTCTTCTAAACATCTGCTTTCAGCTGAGCAAGCACGACGCTAATTTCTCAGTGGACAGAAGATAACTCGAGCGACACTGATTTTAGAAGTTAGGTTTAGTAATTCCAATGAAGACATTGTAAAGACTTTGTGTCAGAATATTCATGAAAGTGATCATTCTGAGGGCGATGTCGATCAGCTGATTGAACATGCATCAGGGAGGGCTGGTATAAAAAGAGCAAAACTTTCAGTCACTAAAGGAGAAGGATAAAGACTACTGGTCTACATCTGCAGAATTTCATACTCCTTGGTTTCTTCAGATGTTTTCAAGAAGTAGATTTGAAGCATTATATCATACAATGCTTCATGCCTCTGATGAAAATTCACAAGGAAAAGAAAAGATTGAACCTTTTATGAACATGTTGTTGCAAAAATTTCAGAGTGCCTATTACCCATTCCAAAATCTCAGTTTGAATGAAATGGTAATAGGGTATAAAGGCAGATGGCAATATAAGCAGTATAATCCAAGGTTTTCCTTGTATCTTCTCGGGCCAAAGTGGAAGCACATTGTCAAACCAAAAATGATAGATAAATACAACAATTCAATGAATGGGTGTGATCTCCTGGATCAAAAAAGTTGGTTATTATGTCAGCGCTCTCATTATTATTGCACTGGATGTCCAGACAAGCTACATCTACACCCACAATGTTTTTATGACTACCATAAAAGCATGTGAATAGTGGCAAATTCTTCTGGGAAATGTAAAATAGAATATAGTTGGTGTAAATAATATTAGTCATAGTTGTTTGGGTTTTACAGAAATTTGTGGTGTAGGAAAAAAATCATATAAATTATATATTTGAAGTGATTGTGGTAAAATGTGTTGTGTTTCAAAATGGATGTGCAGTGATATTCTGAGATTTTTCTGCTTTGGATTAAACTGGAGCTGACATATGTGAGTACAGTTTATTTATCTTTTTTCCAGTTATTTTTGATTAGGTCTACACTTCACATAACATGACAGACTCTTTTCCTACATCAAATAATTATCTACAGCATTTCACAAGATTCGTCATCCAATTTCCCACATGTTGATGTATAACATCAACACCTAGTTAAATAAAATGTGTATCTACTGCCTGTTTTTAAAATATAACCTGAAGAGAAAAATTGCACATATTTTGAGCGGTTGTTTTTACAAACATATGTGGTTTTGAGAACAAAAATCATAAAAATTACATCTATGAAGTGATAGTGATAAAAGTTTCTAGATATGTTTCAAACTAAATGTGCACTGATATTCTTAATATTTTATTGCCATATATTAATTGGGAGCTGAAATATTTAAGTTTAAGTATGCAATTTTATTTTATTTTTTAAACATTTTTAAAATCGAGTCTACACTTCACAAGACATAACACACCTATTCATATTAATTAATTATATGAATCAATTCATAAGATTCTCCAGTCAATTTCACACATTTAAATGTATAACATAAACACCTAGTTAAATAAAATGTGTATCTACTGCCTGTTTTAAAATATAACCTGAAGAGAAAAATTGCACACATTTTGAGCTGTTGTTTTTACAAACATATGTGGTTTTGAGAAAAAAAATCATAAAAATTACTTCTATGAAGTGATAGTGATAAAAGTTTCTAGATATGTTTCAAACTAAATGTGCACTGATATTCTTAATATTTTATTGCCACATATTAATTGGGAGCTGAAATATTTAAGTTTAAGTATGCAATTTTATTTTATTTTTTAAATATTTTTAAAATCAAGTCTTCACTTCACAAGACATAACACACACCTATTAATATCAATTAATTATATGAATCAATTCATAAGATTCTCCAGTCAATTTCACACATTTAAATGTACAACATAAACACCTAGTTAAATAATATGTGTATCTACTGCCTGTTTTTTAAATATAACCTGAAGAGAAAAATTGCACACATTTTGAGCGGTTGTTTTTACAAACATATGTGGTTTTGAGAAAAAAAATCATAAAAATTACATCTATGAAGTGATAGTGATAAAAGTTTCTAGATATGTTTCAAACTAAATGTGCACTGATATTCTTAATATTTTATTGCCATACATTAATTGGGAGCTGAAATATTTAAGTTTAAGTATACAATTTAAAAAAAAAATTTTAACACTTTTTTAATCAAGTCTGCACTTCACAAGACATAACACACACCTATTCATATTAATTAATTATATGAAGCAATTCATAAGATTATCCAGTCAATTTCACACATTTAAATGTATAACACAAGTACCTACCGAACTTATGTATTTGTCCACTGTCTATTTTTAAAACCTCACCTGTCTGAAAAAATTGCATCCATTTTCGGGCCTGGGTAAAACCCAAAAACAGCCTGGGGGGGGAATGAGTTAATACATATCTGGCTAATTCTACTTCCTTAGTTAAATAAATGTTACTTGTTTATTATAAATAAAAAAGTTCACTTACAGTAAACCCACAGAAACAAATTTTGCACACTTTAGCAACCACATTAATTTAACTTACATCAGCCTGTGGTTTGCTGTCATCCTCGTTCTTATTACTGTGTATTTTCTGCCATCTAATAGTTGCTTGAGGGTCATTAAGAACTCGACATCTGAAGGCAACATTTGAACCCACCATCTGGGTGATGTTATTTGGGCCTTCAATATTCAGTGGCCATATTTTCACTAGAATGCAAAAATAAAAATAAATAATTAAAACTGCTTAGCTTTATATTATTAAAAAACAATTAAATCTCTACTAAATAAC
This sequence comes from Oreohelix idahoensis, assembly GCA_024509875.1. NCBI lineage: Eukaryota > Metazoa > Mollusca > Gastropoda > Stylommatophora > Oreohelicidae > Oreohelix > Oreohelix idahoensis. The sequence continues at coordinate 446,859 of JAMPIV010004497.1, forward strand.
AGACACGTTTTATGTTTGTGATTAATATTTTTATGTCAGCAGTAACATTCTAACCTACACATATTGTTAAAAAAAAAAACCACAATAACTTGCCAAGTAAATTAATAACTCTTTGGGCATGTCATGAGAAAAGAAAAGTTGGAATATTTTGTGACAACAGAAAAGATTGAAAGAAAATGAGATATAGGATGACGAAGAGAGGATGCTGGATAGTAACATTATTGCATGGCAAGAAGTCAATAACAGAACTGATAATCAGCACTGGGGACAAAATATTGTGGACAGCACAATCATCCATGCCAAATGGCATGTTACAAATAGAAGGAGACTGGTGATGGATAGGACACACATTGAAGAAACCTGTTGACAGCATTATAGAGCAGTCCTTGTCCTGGAATCCCCCAGGAAAAGAGAGGTAGATGAAAACCAAAACATCATATGGACAAGGCAACTTGAGACAGATATGAAAGTGCCAAAGAAGCCATGGAAATACTGTGAAAGAATGTCACATGCCCAGAAGGCTTACATATTTGTTGAACTCCTGTGCTTCTTAGGGAACTGAAGTGTGGTGACTGCAACAATGATGTCTTTAACAGGTTACTTTATCACAGCATCAATTGACTAGTATAAATAAAGATAGCCATTTTGTAAAGGTCTTTAATAGACAAGACCAGCCTTTGATATCTAATACAGTGGGTCATTAAAGCCACATCACCTAAATTTTAAAATATTTTAGTAAAGTGCAATATCTGTATGACCTTGAACATCCAGGTGAAACGTCCAATCTATCTGGCCGTGCTTGTTGCTGACCACACATGTGTAATTACCACTCATATCAGTGCTCAAGGTTTTCAGAACAAGGTTAAACTTCTTCACCTGAAATGAAGACAATGTCGTGAGTCTGAATAAAAGGTTTCAAATCTAAAAAATTCAGTCTGAGAAAAAGACTTCAGCTCTAATCTTTACATCTGACTAAACGGTTTCAACTCTAATTCTCACATCTGACTAAAAGGTTTAAACTCTAATCCTCACATCTGACTAAATGGTTTCAGCTCTAATTCTCACATCTGACTAAAAGGTTTCAACTCTAATACTCACATCTGACTAAAAGGTTTCAACTCTAATCCTCACATCTGACTAAAAGGTTTCAACTCTAATCCTCACATCTGACTAATAGACTTCAACTTGTCTTCAGTTTGAATAAAAGACTCCAAATCTAAGTTTCAATCAAATGCAAAATATCAGTCGAAAGACTTCTCTCTTTCTACCCAACTAGGAATTTGGCATGTCTTAAGAAGGTTTATTACTCTCTCAAAGGCCAACTGGCATACCCATTTGGTTACAGCCAGATTTTTTCTCATGTCTGCACTTTATTCAATATTCTTCTTCTTCTTCGTTCGCCCTCAGACTTCCACATTTATGACTCTAATAAAAGCAGTGGTCAGCTCAAGGTCCCCGACATCTCCAAAAAGTTGTTCATGGAGAGAAGTAGCTTGTTGCCATATGCCACTTCATTCACTGCTGTATATTGGGCAGGACTGTAGCAGATTTTTGGCTGTCATAAAGCTGATGCCACAGGTGCAGAAAACCTGCTGTATCAATCTCGTACTTGTGGTATACATGGTACATCAACCTGTTGTGTCCAGTGTGTTGCCAGAAAATGATGACCTAGTCTTGCGTAGATAGCTGATGACAGGCATAATTTGTTATATGGCCTGGGTGTTCTCTTTCCTAATAGGGACTTGATTGGCTGTTATAGTTGTTGTTGCCATTTCATAAGTTGTTCTTATATCATTTTGTTGTAGCAGTCCTCTTTCTTTAGTAAGTTTGTCTGCCCCCTCTTTGCCTGGAATGTTGCAATATATACAATATAAAACAATCTTACTTCTTGCATGTAAGACTACTTCTATCACTTAAAAAAAATCAAAGGTCTCTTCAGCCATTTTACAATCGTTATATGTTATTTATAAACCTCAGAAATGAGGTATCTGAGGAAGGTGGTTGAAGTAACAAGAAGAGTCATGGTCCACAATCAGAAGATACGTCAAGGCCTAAAATCCCACCCCCTGCAGACCCAAGTAGAACAGTCCCAACTAAGATGGTTTGACCATGTCTGCAGAATGGGAGATGATCGGCTACCATGACAAGCATGGGAAACAAAGAGCCAGGGATCCAGACCCCCAGGATGACCCAGAGTCCGCTGGGAGGACAACATTAGACAATCTTTGAAGGACCGAGGACTAGAATAAAACCAAGCCAGGAGGAAGACAGCCGATAGAATAGTCTGGCACTCTCTCTTCCAAACCTCTACACCTCACGGTAGAAGGGGAACAACTAAGTAAGTAAATAAGTAAGTATATATTATTTATGCTCTATGTAGTTCTGGGGTCTCTAAGGAAACAAAGAAAGAATAAGACTGCTCTGTCAGGCATGTCTTCACGATGACTAATATGAGATTGTGGGCTGGCAACCTCATCATGAAAAACAAAGTGCTACAAAAAACCACTGCTGCATGTGAATAATTGCTGCAGGCTTTCTATTTCAGAACCAGTTGCAGTTGTGGTCCATGCTCCATAGGGAGCAAAAAGGAAAATGATGAATGAAAATATCTACTTTTATATTTTGTGAGGCATTTTCATAATTATATGTATTTACTGACTTTCTTGTCCTAGTACTTTTAGGTGCAAATTTTGTTCACAGGTCATGTTTTAAAAACATACAGCAAACAATCATTTATGAGGAAATATCTTGTAATTATGTATAATCGTTGTAAACTGGCTGAAGAATATCTTAAAGTGTTGTAAGCCTTTCATGCAACAAATAAGTTTCTTTTTTTATTTTTAACATTAGGAAATCTGACCATATCAAAATTGAATATCATATTGTGAAATGTAACAGTTAAATTTTAGTCAAATGTTTCATTCTCATGAAAATTATCCACATTACTAAAATATTTGTAAATGTTTAACTTTTAACTGACAGCCCATCTTAGTGAACTGTTTAAAAAACTATTAAATTTAACAGAAAATGTTCAGCTGGTTTTATCTCAGAAGCTACCAAATTCTATGAATTTTTGATCTGTGACCTGGATTCCCTGCTTAGACCAGTAATTATATGCATGGAGGCATATGTGGAGTCATCCCTTATATGACCTCCAGCTCTGCACAATGCTATAGTATGTAGATTTGGATGTTAATCTCTGTCTGTGAGGCTGATTACACCCTCACTGAATCTTGAAATCATCCACACACTTCCAGGAATTCCCCCTCTAGTGAAACATGTTGAGAACCCAGCATTGCACACTAAGCTTGGAGGAGTCACTTGAACCTCAGACGTAACTCTGGCTTTTATCTGGTTGTCTGCAGGCAGGAGGATCTCACTATAGACCACATGATAGGCCGAGGGAGAGAGAGCCCAGTATTTTAGCTCTGCATATTTGGAGAGCCCCCAAGGATGGCAGGGAATGCACAGTATGCCATGCACTTCTTCCTCCTGGCTTGGGACCAGATCTGACGATCCTTTAAATGCCACCCAAGCTGGAGAAACTGGAGCTCAGGACTTCAACTCAACATTTCAAAATGGCTGAAAAGCCACAGGAAAAGCCTAGATCTGCAGCGTAGATAATACCAAGGAGTCTTCAACTTGGTATTGGCTGCAAAAGAGCGAGAAGCTCAGCAGCTCTAGTTAAACAACAACAAGAACCAGTGATTATAGGCTTTCATACATTTTGTCTCTAGATCACTTCTCCATCTCCTTTCAGCAAAGGTTCCAAATCAGTATATTGCAAGGTACCACCACTAAATGTGTCATGAAATTTTAAATTATATTTTTCGTGCTAATTATCCAAGATTATTCTATTATACTTGTATACACATCACAAAGCTCAGATATCAGTCAAGTTAGTCCTTTTCATTCCATGTGGGAATGGAGCTACTGTTGATTGGCACCTACTTATGTTTTGGGCTGCCCTTATTATCAGGCTCTACCCATGGGATACAGTTGAACAATCACAGTAGGGGCCAATATAACCCATGGTCATGATTTTCACACAGTTGGTATAAGAATTATGCAGTATTCTAAGCATTCACCAGTAATTCAAAATAACAGTAGATAGTGAAACATCAACATTTTTAGATGTGATAAGTTTTTCATTCCATAAGGGGCATGAAACCATCACTGCACTGCAGTTGGCCCCCCCTTGCAGGAAGCATACACCAAAGTGTTGATGAAGATACTAGCCCTCTACACACAATCTTTCCTTTTGGAGCACTATGTTGTACAAGATGAGATAGCTAGCTCCATACACAATATTTCTTTTAAGAACACTGTGTTGTAAAAAATAAGGTTGCCTGCGTCATACAATATCTTCCTTTTATGTGGTACTTGGTAGAGCATGCTGGGGTCCTTCTGTCTGTTATGCTCTGAAGAAGGAAATAAATAATGAACAAAACCCAAGTCTTGTGAGTAGTAAATAAACAAACACATATAGGTCACTAGCTGGCACTTTAAGACAGAAGGACGCTAGACAACAGAAAAGTAACAGAAGTGATAGTCTCACCGGATAATCAACCCAAGAACCACTCGAATGGTGCCATCATCTCACTGCGAGAGTGTATCATGAAAGGACACAGCCAATTGAGCACCCCCGAAAACAAAAGATACAGTTACAGTTCATCCAAGAATGGTTGAATAATGCAGGCTTGAAGTGTGTCCCACTGAGACATATGCCATGATCATGCAAGCAGTTTGATGATGGACCCAGAAGTATAAATAACTTATATATCATTGGTCTATCATGTCCATCACTGATCCAGAAAACATGGTCCTTCATCAGAACTTGGTGTGGACTAATTAAACAAACTGATTCCATGATTGAATGAAGCGGTATGTATCATGGCTTCATAGGGAAGTTGCCAGATAAACCTGTGTAACACAAAGTTCATGCACTTGAATATTGCCTTTTAACAAAAAACTATCATCATACAGAATGGATCACTTTTGTAATGCTAAAATACTTTATACACATTACCTCTGTCTTCATACTGTCTTTCAGTTCAACTCCGTCCTTGAACCACTTAATGTTCGGCTTTGGATGAGCTTGTGCTTTGCAGTCAAGGTTGAGGTCGTTGCCTTCATATATATTGACACCTTGTGCAGAACTAAAAGAACTGAAATGGTTCAACATGATCACAAATGTGGAACTGATTGAAAGAAGCAGATAAATACAAGAAGATCCGAGGAGATGGCGTCCGTATTAGATAGGACACAAATTGGGAGAACGAGCTGATAGCATTGCAAGGTAGTCTGTGCTTTGGATTCCCCAGGAAAACATCAATAGAGATCATTAAAAAAAATTAAGAAGGGAATTAGACATAGTTTTTAAGAGAATTAAAAAAAAAATGGTTTTGAATGGATAGCACAACTTGATGTAGTCGCTGTAAGTGCGAAGTTTTTTTTTTTTTTTCAACTGTAACAGTATATTTATTGACAATCAATCATTGACTACCAATTAGCTCCAGGTCAAGTTTAGGCCTTAAATAAATACCGTACCTAAGACACGCCCCTTCCTCTTCTCCGCTAGGTGTTTACATGTCGTCTTTATACTTTTCTTTCTTTTCTCCAGTTTTCTTTTCCAACAGTTATAGGTCTCTCTCTCTCTCTATTGTTCTTACCTTGGGAGTTCCAGAATAAGCACTGCCTTGTAACATCATCAATAGTTTGTTTATCTGACGCCAGCATATTTTCCTGGCCTCTTGTTCCAATGATACTTGTCTGGTTCTTTCCATCATCTCCACATTGGGCATTTTGTCATACCATTTCATTTCTTCTCGTTTTTGCAGTTCTCCATGTTTCAGAGCAATACAGTAGGACTGTCTTGATATTTGAGTGAAAGTTGTTTTTGTTGTTGTTTTTTTTTTATATATATAAATTTGATTTCGTCTGATTTCCAAATGTTTCCCAATGCAACAAAAGCCACAAGCTCTTTATTTTCGTATTTGTTATCACCGTCTGTTCCTCCAGCTTGGTCTGTATCGCTGCCAAAGCAGGGAGGTCTCAGATCATTCCGTGGGACGTGTTTTTTTTTGTTTTGTCAGGAAGTCATCTCCCCCCAACACACACTTCTAGCTGCTAAAATTTAATACGACTAGGAAATTAAGTACTGTAAGATTCGTGAATAAAACTGCAGATACGTTATTTCTTATTTTTTTTTTTTTTTTTGCGTTCGCCCGCTAATACTCGAGGCGAAATCTCAGGTTAATACTATGTCTAACCTGACATTGATTTTACGTGAGTATCCCTTTTTACTTGTACAGAGACAGGTGTCCCTCGCCATTCAGGCAAATACTCTCCGATTTCGGAGGTACCCATTGCAGCTGGGTCGGCTCAGGAGCCGCCAATCGCTGGTCGACGATACTTCTTCAAATGTTCTCGCCAGGTCTCGAGTTATTATTATTATTATTATTATTCCTTTGACCGCCGACCGACTAAGCAGTCTTCGGCCATAACACCTTGCGGCGTCATTAGGGCAACAAGAAATCGTCCGTTGTTCCGTCACACCTAACGGCGTATATTGGTACAACAGACTTTTAATTGTTGTTTCTGTGATCAATGTGACAAGCAAGCGGTAGAAGGTCTCGAGTTAATCCAGTCCAATTCCCGGTCGACGAAAAATCCTCAAATGCCGTCGCCCGGGTTTGATCCTGAATCACCCGGTCGCCAGAGCGGTGTTGTAACCACTACGCTAGCGCGGCTCGTTATTTCTTATAAACCCAAAGATACCTCTCAACAACTACTAAAAACAGTATATTAAAAGTACGTGACATTTTATTTAGTGTTGCATTTTTTAAAGATTTACACTGGGTGCTTTGGCCGGGGCGAACCGGGGGACACAGCTGAAGAAAAGTCGAGCCGAAAAAAAGTTGCTCTTTTTTGCTTCCTCGCTCCTTCAAAGGGAGATCAGCAAGTAAGTTAGAACAAAAAATCAGATCAAACGCGGTACCACTAAATCAGGGGTCGGCAACCAGTCGATCCTAATCTACCCGGTAGATCCCAGTTGATGATATAATAGATCTTTGAGCGACTGCGGAACGAAAAAAAAAAGGCCTACTTTTTTAAACTAGGGAAATTTCGGACTAGGCTTCCCCCCGTCGGCATTTAAAATCGTGGTGTACCCTGGATCAAATGTTTTTTTTTATTCCGCATACCGCACGAAAACTCTCGAGCTGGCTACTAAAATATATATATGAACTGCACGAGATAGGAACACGATCTTTTCTTTGTAAGGTTCATCATACTCGCCCCACCCCCGCTTAATATTACACACACACGTGTGTGTGTGTGTTGTAGATCTTTAGAGGGTTCAGTGTTACTAAAAAAATCCCAAAAACTCCTGGGTTGCCGACCCATTACGCTAAATAAATTGACGAGCCGCCCTCGACTATGTGTGAACTTGAGAGAGCGAGAGAGAGAGAGAGAGAGAGCGCGAGAGAGAGAGAGAGAGAGAGAGAGAGATGTTGGAGAACGTACTGCACTAAATCAAAGTACTCAGCAAAGTTGTAGTAAAATATGACGCTTCAAAATGCCAACTGTTTCTATAGTAACGAGATTACCAAACTTCAAAGTTAACAATGCTAGAGTGTTGACACAAAATACTGGAACACGCACGTGCATTCAATAAGGCTCACAGAACGACACACTAATCTAAAAATACACAAAACGCTTATAAAAGTTCGCCCAGCCGGTGTTCTCATCTCGAGTTTCCATTGTATTATATAACTTAACTCTATGCCTGTAACCCAGATTTATACACGGAATTTCGGGTCAGATCCTAATTTCTACAACAGCCAAAATCAATATTTGAAAATGTTGACATATCATACTCCCATATTACCAAATCAGAACGGCTGTGAATGTAACTTTCGTATCTGCGGGTGTGTCTATAGTTTTGTATATTCAGAACCATTTTGGTTATTTAGCGATCGAAAGTAGCGGTGGGTGTATATTGATCTATCTTTCTGTGTGACATTTTCGCAACAGTTTAAATAAGAACATTACCTCACGAATTAGTGTTTCTTAAATCGTGGGACAACTGTATATTCATGTTCATGTATTTTTGCGTGGGTGGCAAAAAAAAAGTGATAGCAGTAATTACCGTACTTAAGTACTAGCTGTGTTGCTGTAAAATGCGTTTGTAGCCGTCTGGAGTTGTTTATGCCTTCTTTGTTATCATGGCTTTAGCTGTTATATCTGTTGTCGTCTGCAGCAAAATATAACATAAATATCTTCGTCTCTCGCCAGTTATTTCACCCAACGATCGCTGCAGTTGTATCCATAGTCGGCCTTAGAACATTCGGCGCCGGGGCGAGTGGTTGGTTTGACATGCGCTGCCTCCCCCACACTTCTAACTGGGAAAGTTAATTAAAGTCTACTGAAAAATTAATTTAGATTTGTGAATAAAATTACAGATAGTGTTAGATAGTTATTACTTACAACAAACAAAACAACAACAACACGATGACAACTAAACACAATGTTCAAATACCTCACAATTTGGTTTTAGTGTTTTCTTGTAAAAGATTTACACTGCGTGCTCTGACCTCTGACCTAATTGTGTTTATATCCTTACCCCAGAAAAGAAGCTACAATTTTATAAAGCACAAATGGTTCTACTCAGCAAAAAATGGCTGTAGTGTTTGACATTCTGCACAATATAAGGTCTTTTATATTCGGACACGCGCTCTAACCGAAGGCTCTTGTGACTAGGTTGAACGCGTCTCGCCAAAACTCCTAAGAACAAAAAATAAGTGTAGTGTTTAACTCACTATTATCCTTCTGTCCTTTCTTAGCGCCGACTACCATCAGGGGCACGACAAGAAGGAACAAGCACAAACTAGATCTCCCCTTCATGTTGTAAAGCTTCTTTAAGAGCAGAGATCTGTCAACTGTAGCGTCATGAACACATGAATCTGAAGAAAAATAAACACACACAACATTTAAATACTTCATATCAGAATACTGATTCTCAATTAAAAGAACAAACCTTAACATGTAGTGAGTGAGTGATATGATACAATAAAACCAACATACCATTGGGGAGATTTATTAGAATTAACAACGCTGTTGGAAACGTTTTCAGTAATTCCATTTGAGTGTGTTTTTTTTTTTTTAAATGTTTTTTTTTTTATTATATCGAAGTTTATATTCGATAAAATCCTGCAGCTGTCCTGGTACTTACATATTTGCATAATACTCTAGCTTAAAATGTCATCAGCCACAGAGACTTCAATCCACTGTCACGACATGTCCCAAACTAGTAATCGTCTGTGCGATGACAGATGTAATGTTGGAAAATGTTATCAGGCCCAAAGGTCTTTTATATTTGAACATGCGCCCTAATATAACCGACTAGGTTGAACGGGACGCGCCTCGCCAAAACGAGGCTAAGTTTTATTTTTAAAAGAAAGGTGTAAGGTAGCCTCATTCGTTGATGTCCTCACTCACTGGATACGTGTATACAGACATACATGCACACACACATATACAGTATGTGCATATATACACATATCGCACATTGACACGTACTGATATGGCATACATATCAGAATCTGTATTCTCCATAAAATACATTAACATGTACTGGCATGATCTGATAAAATACAACATACCACACAGGAGAATTATTAGAATTTACAAAATTGTGGAAGACGTCTTAAGTAGTTCAATGTGGGTGTTTTCCCATCGAATGTTTTCGTTACACATATATAGCGATCTTTAAGCTTCATAAAAGACATTGGCTTGTAATAATATGATATGATACAACATACCAAAAGGGGTATCATTAAATCTTACTGAATTTATGTGGAATACGATTCGAGTAGATCAATATGGGGGTTTGATCAGAATCTTTGTTTGCCATAAAATACATTGACATAAAATACATTGTTATGTGTGAAAAGAGAGAAGATAATGGACAGTTTGACATCGTGGAATGGAAAGAAGTCAACTGGAAACAAAAATATGTGGAGAGACATGATCGTTTAGGCCACCAGGCAATGTATTTGAAGAAGAAGGAGAAAAAGGGGAAGAAGAAGAAGAAAGAAGAAGAAGAAGATCAAATCAACGGCAATATAAGCAAAAGCAGAAACAAAGCATGTGACGACTCAACATTTAATGAGACTACACTCAGGATATAGACTCAATTAGTCCCCACCCACGCACAAACCTCGTGAACAATCAAAGTATACTTGCCGCAGGTGGGCGATATTATTAGAATCAGAAGGGCAGTGCCACGAGAGATTTCTCGATTCCGGCCTTAGTTACATCACGATATCGCAGCTCTCGAGCTCAGAATAGTCAGTCAATACAAGATATAAGCGAAATTTACTGAAAAGCGTTTGCTACATAATAATCGGGGTAAATTGAATGTTTCAGTTGTCTAAAGTGGCATTGCAAATTATCGAGGAAAATTTATGAAGAGTAAAGTGTATGTAAATAAACACTGTGCACTAGTATTGGTGATACGGTGGTCTTTTTCTTTAGGCTGAAACTTTGGGCTTTGAGACTAGGGGTAATGGCTCAACATGATCAATTATGGATCATTCAAGTTCAACAGCAACCGAACGATTTAATTCTCAAAACGTGGCGTATCATTCGTTCGTATCAATTTATTACGAAGACATACAATAATCCTTGATCAGTATTTTTTGGGTTCCACATATTTATAATATGCATTTCATATCCACACGGCTGTATCACTTTCATCAGGTCCAGACGGCAAATATTTATTAGTAGTAAATTTGAATCATATATTCATATATTTCTTGCATATCGATTCATTCCACTTTGAAAGGCATATAACTTCTATGGTATGTCCGATCAGACATAATATTCAAATACACTCTCCGAACTGTATACACGCCCACGGCGACCGTTGCCTCAATTGGCTGTGTGTGGTGTACCCGGAAACGGGGCCTCCCAGTACTGAGGCACAGTTAAGTCCCCGATGTCACTTATCGGTGCAGAGTTGAGAGAGATGGCTGAGCATCACAATCCCCCCTCTGTTGCAGCATGATGAGAACCCAGCATTGCACACTGAGCTTGGGGGGATCACTTGGGCACCAGACTTAATACTGGCTCTTGACTGGATGGCCGCATGCAGGAGATTTCTACAATGGAGGGTTGGCAGGTGGTGGGTATCTGGAAGTGGCTCTGTGCAGGACGTGAGGATTCCTTGGGAGAGCCCAGAACCAGAGTACAACATTGTGCAAGCTCTGCATAGTTGGAGAGCCCCCTGGATGACAGGGAATGCACAGTGTGCTACCCCACCTATCCCCAACTGCTAACTTAGAACCAGAAGTGGGGTCCTCTGTATGCGTGCCAGGCCAGGATAAAATGCCTGGGAAAGAGACTGGAGCTCAGAACTCCCTAACTCAAAGTTGCAGGATGGCAGAAAAGCCATGGGAAAGACAGGGCTATTTTGAAGATAACGCAACCATATTTTCACCTACGAGTTCGGACGCCGCCTCGGTAAACAAGGTCCGCGCAGAGCAGTGACACCCCCAGGCTGCTTGCGAATAGTCTACTACTGGGAACATAAACAGATTAGGGATGAGCCCACTCTCCCGTTGAACAGGTGCTAAAGTCGTAGATACTGGGCCAGAAGGCGCACCGGAAACCACAGTATCACGCAACTCGCTTTTTTTTTTCTATGGAGAGTACACCGTCAAATAAATCTCGTACTGGTGCTCGCCCTGTGGAGCTCCACCAGGCAGGTGCAGTGCCGGGCTCTGAGCCTCGACAGAGCCCACCCTCAGCTACTGGAGGATCCTCTAGACCGTCTTGTGGAGTCAGCAGACGGCGGAGGAGAACTACTGACCAAAACAAAACAGAAAAAGAGAAACCCAGAGTGCCACTTGTCATGATGCACTGGAATGCAGAGGGAGTGAACAGCAAGCAGGCTGGATACAGCAAAAAGACAGAGCTGGAAAACATCTTGTATGAGAAGCAAGTCAGTGTTTGCTGTATCCAAGAGACTCACTTGAAAGCAGATCAAACCTTTAAAATAAGGGGATATCAATGCTTCAGATCCGACAGAAAAGATAGACGAAAAGGAGGAGTACTTACTCTTGTAAGGAATAACATTCCTGCACACGAAAGGAAAACCTTCATGGATGGAGCAGAATATCAGCTGTTGCAGATAAAGGTAGACAAGATGGAAATAGAACTCCTGAACTATTACTGTCCGAACAACAAACCCCTGAGTCTCAGCTCTATACAGGTACCAGCCACCAACTTTATAGCAGTTGGAGACTTTAATAGCCACTCCCAGAGCTGGGGCTATAACCATCTGGATCACAGAGGTGAAGAGGTTGAAACTTGGCAAGATGATCACTCCCTAATCCTAGTCAATAATGCCTCAGATACTCCTACCTTCTACTCCAGAGGATGGCACACAACTTCAACACCAGATCTTGCCTTCTCCACACCAGATATAGCTGGATCTATTAGTAGAGAAGTAGGAGACCAACTAGGGGGAAGCGACCATCGCCCAATCTTTCTTACTGTCCAGAGTGCAACTCTCAGTACAGGCCCAGCCATTACAAGATGGAACTACAAAAAAGCCAACTGGGGTTTATTCAGGCATCAGGTGAACACGCTGCTGTCTACCCTCAAGGTACAGAACACAGACATTAATGAAGTGGTAAAAGACTTCAACAGATGCATACTACAAGCTGCAAAAGAAACCATTCCCAAAGGATGCCGGCGTAACTACATACCATACTGGTCCAGCACACTCCAAGAACGTCAGGAAGCTATGGACAGGGCTAGAAAGGACGCAGAGTCTCAGCCTTCACTTGAAACTCACAACAAATGGAAAAAGGCTGTAGCAGAGTTTCAGAGAACAAAGCTAGAAGAAAAACGGAAAAGCTGGAGAACTAAAACGGCATCGCTGAACCTTGAGAAAGACGGCAGGAAACTTTGGAGATTAGTCAAGTCTCTAAATGAAGAGCGTTCCTCACCTAGGCAGACTATCACATTGGATGAAGGTGGCAAACTTTTCAGAGGAAAACAAGCTGCAGACTTGTTTGCTAAAAGATACAGTTCAGAAAGCAACTTACCCATTAACATAGATCATCAGAGAGAGATAAGAAAAGAAATACTGGCAACCATGGGACAGACAGATACTCCTGCCCCAATGAGGGAACCCATCACACTAGGAGAACTACAGAAGGCTATTTCCAAGCTTAAGTTTCAAAAGTCACCCGGCCCAGACAAAATCAGCAACGAAATGCTAGTAAATCTGAGCTCAGCAGCAAAGACAAAACTACTTGAGATATTCAACCACAGCTGGTTGAAAGGAACGGTACCCCAAGTATGGAGAGAAGCCATCACAATACCCATACTAAAGAAAGGGAAATGTAAGACTGAGGCTGCAAGTTACCGGCCAATCAGTCTCACAAGCTGTGTGGGAAGACTATGGAGCGAATAGTCAACCACAGATTGAAATGGTATTTAGAGTCTGAGCAGATCCTGGTGCCGGAACAAGCTGGATTTAGAGAATGCTACAGTATAGAAGACCAAGTTACTTACTTGTCTCAAGCAATAGAAGATGCCTTCCAGGAGAAGAAAAAGGTCCTAACGATCTGGGTCGACTTCAAGCAGGCCTTTGACAAGGTGTGGAAAGATGGCCTCATTGCAAAACTTAGGAGAAGTGGAATCCAAGGCAACATGATGAAATGGATCCAGACATACTTGCATAACAGGAGAACTAGAGTCACTCTTGACGGTCTGCAGAGCAGAAAAGTGTTGCTCCATCAGGGGGTACCTCAAGGAGGAGTAATTTCCCCAACACTCTTCCTTGTTTACATCAATGACCTGGTGAAAGATCTCCCTGCAGGAGTTAAAGCTGCCTTATATGCAGATGACCTAGTACTCTGGTGCGCTGATGAAAATGTCACCACAGCAAATTATAGAATGCAGCGGGCAGCAGACATGCTAGTGTCATGGGCAGAGAAATGGCTTATCACAATAAACACAGACAAAACCTCCACAACACTGTTCTCCCTCGCCCCCAAGGACAAATCAGCTAACATACACCTAGGGACAACCGTGATCAAGGAAGAAAGCTACCCCACCTATCTTGGGGTGACATTTGACCAAAGGCTTACATGGAATAAGCATATTGAAAATGCAGAAGGAAAGGCCCGAAGACGACTAGGCATACTCAGAAAATTAGCAGGTACCAACTGGGGAGCAAATGAACGAAATCTAAAGAAGATTTATAATGGAGTAATAAGACCACACTTAGAGTTTAGCTCAGCAGCATGGTCATCAGCTGCTAACTCACATCTGCAGTCTTTAGACAAGGTGCAAAATCAAGCTCTCAGGCTCATTACAGGAGCCATGAAAACTACACCAATAACAGAGATGCAGAAGGTTGCTGGATTACAGACATTGTCCCATAGAAGAGACACAAAAACTATGATCCAGATGGAAAAGTACAACAGTATGCCAATGCACCCAATGAAGGCAAGACTAGATGATCTGGCATTAGGACGTCTAAAGCGTAGCAGCTTTGTGCATCGGGGGAAAAGACTTATAAGACAGCATCAAGAAGACCTATCCATGAAGACAACACCACTGAAGCCCACCCTATACCCTGTACCATGGGAGCAGGCCAGCAGTGCCCTCCAAATTAATACATCAGTCAGTGGTCTCACAAGTGGATGTGAGTATAATGATCTGCAAAAACGAACTGCTACATTGAGTATGATCCAAGAAAGCTATCCCGATCAATCATGGATACATGCCTATACAGATGGATCAGCAACTAATGCTGTTAGGAATGGAGGTGCCGGTATCTTTATCTCATATCCTGACAACCACTATGAGACTAGGCACATTCCCACTGGTAAATTCTGTTCCAACTATACAGCTGAGGTTCAAGCTCTAGAGCAAGCTGCAAGTATGATTTATAACTCCAACTCTGACTGCCACCAGGTAGTCATCCTCACAGATGCACTGTCTGTCCTGCAAGCTCTCAAGGGTGGTAAACTCCCGCATCTGAGAAATGAACTAAACAAGGTAGCTGCCAAAACGAGAACCATACTTCAGTGGGTACCATTTCATTGTGGTGTACCCGGAAATGAAAAGGCAGATAAACTTGCAAAAAAAGGGAGGAGAATGTGAACAAGAAGATAATGAAGTCACATACTTTGAGAAAAAGAGAGCTATCCAGACTATCAGAAGAGAACAGAACCAACCTAAAGACGACTATCACACTCTTGACCGGCAGGGACAGATAACTATTTTTCGACTCAGGACAGGGCATAACAAACTGAATAAACACATGCACAAGCTACGATTGTCTGCTTCACCACTGTGCACATGTGGATTAAACGAACAAACTGCTGAGCATGTTCTACAGGACTGTCCTCTGTATGACCAGTTAAGAAAGACATACTGGCCCAATGACTCAACACTAAACTCAAAGCTATATAGAGTTAAAGAGGAACTTCAAACAACAGTCGAATTCATCATGAGAACTCGTCTGACGGTGTAATCATCAAAGATGCGATCGCAAGAAGAAGAAGAAGAAGAAGAACTGTATACAGCCGTCCACTGGACATATATCAACACAAAAGAATCCAGTTGCTACTCAAAACATTCGCACGTCACTTGCGTTGTTGCACATAAAATTCGAACTCAATCGTGTCTTTTTGTGCATCAAATGGTCTCAAAGATATCGATCCATATGATGCGCAAAAAGATCCTCAACATTGGATTGATATATATTGTACACGCGCCGTTTCTTTTTCCGTAGCGGATTTTATAATTATAATGCCAACGGTCGTACTATTGACAGCCATATGACAGTTGCGGAGGAGGAAGATGGATTGAAAAACAGACAGTCATAACGGTAGACAGACATACAGAGAGCTAAATATACGGACAGAAAGACAGAAATAGATGGCTCTAGAACGGTGAACGAAAGGACTACGCATTTTATTGGCAAGGGGAAGACCTTAATAACACTGGAGAACATGGAGCGTGCTTAGCGGTAACAAAACAAAAAAAAATCGCTAACTAAAATGGCTGATTTACACAGCAAGAGACTATTTCTGTTGTTTCTGGTGCCCTCAGTGAAATTGCTTTTACACAGCAAGAGACTATTTCTGTTGTTTCTGCTGCCCTCAGTGAAACTTAACGTACTCTTTGTGGTCATGGCACTTGCAAGTTTTTAAAAAATATTGTCCTCGACAGAAACTTCAAAAACAGACTGCACTACACTGACAGTCTCTTGTGTGATAAACGCACCACCGAAGTGAATTCGCAACGTTTTTCCCCATAACGACTTCAATGAGACACATTCACGCTTTTCACTTACCATCTATTAATATTTAAGGTAAATTTACACATTCATATGAAACGCCAGTCCAGCTTAAAAAAGACTTATTTACTGGTCTTTCTGGTACACACCATAATTAATTTTTCTTTCATATGTGTGTAACGCTAGACACCTTAGACGCAGAATGATGTAAGAATTACCTACCCCTGTTTATTTCCCGGAGTTTTCTAAGAAGACAAAGAAAGAACATGACTTCTGCTCTCTCTGGTATGTCATACAAGACGATTAATATGAGGTTATGAACGAGACTGGCAATCTCATCAGGTCAAACACATTGTGCTGCAGAACCTTACTTACTTAGTTGTTCCCCTTCTACCGTGAGGTGTAGAGGTACCGCTGCAGAACCTACCGCTTTAAAATCACGAGAGCTTTGACGCATGGTTCTTAAAAGGTCAGGTGGTTGTTTGTTCCATATGACTGAAGGAATCCTATAGATGGCCGGAAAATCACTTGTGGAGTAACTATAATAGACCAAAGGTCTTTTATATTTGGACATGCGCCCTAATATAACCGATTAGGTTGAAAGCAACGCGCTTCGCTAAAACGAAGCAAAATTTTATTTTAAAAACAAAAAACTTGAGGAGTGCACAGTGAAACAGAAGATACAGTGTTTAAAGATAAATACAGTTAGAGGGCCTGACAACAACTTAAAACTTCAGCTCAAAAATGAAGAAGCGAAAGACAGGGAGAATGTGTTTCATAAACTGACCACAAGTAATTGAGGCAAAATGAATACAGTCCCGCCATCAATGATACCTATACCTTGTAGCGCTATGGTAGCTTGCGTACCCTAACAACCCCCAGAGCTATGCCAGCGGGAGTTTTACTCCTGGTAGGTTCAACCAAGCTGGACAGGTCTGCGCTGGTAGGGGTCAGACGAAAGCTGGTACACTGTGTGACGAGACGATATTTTTTCTCTCGCTCTCTCGATTTATTTTTGTTTTCTTCTCAATTCCGTCATTTTATTTCTCTAAATGTGTAGACATTGTATTCCTATTCTTGCCTTAACGGTCCCTTCTGTCACATAGCGACTTCGCACTAACCGGTCTCAAGACCACCTACACTCATAATTGCTCAGTGTATTAAATTTCACTCCTCCGTTCCGACCACTGGCCAGTATGAATAGAACAATACGATAAATACGCCATGAACATGAAGGGGGAAGCCGGGGTGTCTTTACGGCCCCATCACATTAAATTCTATAAATATTTGATTGAATACATATTCGATATATGACATCTTATTTCCATCAGTAAAGTTTCATTGTAAATTTCTAAAATCAAGATTAGTTTACTGACTTTTCTTTGGTGTAACAGTGTTGTCTAATACTGTAAGATTATGTCATTTTTGTATTTAGTTAATGGGGGCTCTTTCTAATCATTCAGTACCTTAGGGAAAAGTGTGGCCTGGATAACTACCAACTCTTAGTCTACTCCAAGGATTCTCAACTTGCTAAGAGACAGTTACTTTCCAGTATCCCTATTGATAGATCTGCCAGTGATTCTCACTCTATTTTCTCCCTGCGGAACTTATACTTACATTTTCAGCAGATTTTCTTCGAGCAAAATTTCAGTGAGATTATCTTGGACAGTCTTGGTACTTAGCCATACATTCATTTTCTTCCTTCTATCCATCACTATAATCAGCCAGCCACACCCTGGTCCTCCAGGTTGGGGGTTTTAGTACAGGGCCGACACCCCTGTCTGTGTAAAAAAAATGTTAAGCATTACGGAAACAGTAATAAATGCAAAAACTTTGATGCGGGAAGGAAATCCGGAGTGTCTGAGGCTCGTATGACTGTCACTGGGAATTTACCAAACGGCCGGGACAGAAACCAGATAGACCACATTATGCTTAATGGTAGATGGAGACATTCACTACAAGACGTGAAAGTTAGAAGAGGTGCAGATGTGGGAAGCTATCACTATCTAGTAGTAGGAAGACTGAAGGTGAAACTCAGAGCTGCTGGACCAATTGCAATTAAACAGAACAGGTATAACATCATCAAACTCAAGGACCCCCTCACCAGAAAAGCTTTTGTGATTGATGTAAAGGGACGGTATCAAATTGCCAATAGCCAGGAAAAGACATTGACTGATGCTGTTGACCAGAAATACGACACCATTTCAACTATATATAAGGAAAGCAGGGAATCATGCTTGGGATTCCAGGAAAGAAAGAGACACGATTGGATAACACCTGAAACGTTAAACACCATAGCGAAGAGAAAAGAAATAAAAAGATAGAAAATAGAAGCAGTCTCCCAGGTTAAAGGAAATATATAGTGAACAGTACAGTCAGCTGGACAAGGAAGTAAAACGTCAAACTCGAGCCAACAAAAGGAAATTTCTGGATGATCTCGCAAGACAGGCAGAAGAGGCAGCACTGAGGGTGAAAGTGATCCAGAAGTAAATACATTCATTCCACGAAGAGAAAAAATCATCACAGCTATCAAAGGGTTAAAGAATGGAAAAGCTCCTGGTCAGGACAATTTAAATGCTGAGTTATTCAAGGCAGAACCTGAACTAGCATCAGAACGTTTAGAACAACTATTTGCACAAGTCAGGATAACAGAGACAATACCAACAGAGTGACGTAAATGAATAATTGTCAAATTGCCCAAGAAGGGTGACTTTGCAGATTGCAACAACTGGAGAGGAATTACTCTCCTCTCAGTTCCCAGTAAAATACTAGGCAGGATAATTATCCAGAGAATTTCAAAAGCAGTAGACCATAAACTGAGGCGAGTACAAGCAGGATTCAGAAAGAACAGAAGATGTGTAGATCATATATTCATTCTCATGAACATTATAGAGCAGTGCTCAGAATGTCAGAGATAGCTGTTCATTAACTTTTTTGATTTTGAAAAGGCTTTTGTCAGCATACACAGGGACAGCCTATGGAAAATACTGAGGGCTTATGGAATTCCTAGCTGCATTGTTTCTATCATAAAAAGCCGTTATACTAACTTTACATGCAGTGTTGGGTTGAGCAATCTAACTTTTGAGGTGAAGACAGGAGTACGACAAGGATGCCTATTATCAACAATTTTATTTTTGTCAGTCATAGACTGGGTGATGTGCTAGACGAAAGAGTGCAGTCCAAGAGGAATTTGATGGACAACATTTTCTACACTGGAAGATCTGGAATATGCAGTTGACATTGCACTACTAGCACATTCACATCAACAAATCCAAGTAAAAACAGATAGACTGAATAAGTATAGCCAGCAGGTGGGTCTGAACATCCGTCTAAAGAAGACAGAGGTCATGACAATATGGGCAGTCCCGAGCCCATAACAATAAAGAACCAGAAGCTTGAACAGACGGAAACATTTACATACCCATAGTTGCCAGACAACAGAGGGCAGTTCAAGTGGAATTAAAAGGACATCAAGTTTTCTTACACTAAAATGAGCACTCGCAAGACCACATCAAAACACATCCATAACATGGGCAGTTACATAACAATAAAGAACCAGAAGCTTGAACAGACGGAAACATTTACATACCTAGGATGCATAGTAACACCAGACGGCGGAACAAGCAAAGACATCAAGAACAGAATAAATAAAGCGAGAACAGCTTTTGCTAGTCTCAACAACATCTGGAAGTCTTCCCAGTACAGCACAAACACAAAACTAGGATTATATTGTGCACTTTCTGTGCTTCTATATGGTGGCGGAATGCTGGAGAGTAACAGAGAATGAAATGTCGAAACTGCCCTTCTTCCACACAATCTGCCTAATGAAAAATCTCCCAATATTTTGGCCGAATACTAACACTAACCAAGAACTACTTACTCGGAGTAACCAAGAGGACATGCACACCATCATAGCTGGCAGACGCTGGACTTGGGTTGGCCACATTCTCAGAGGAGATCCCGATGCCATCACAAGAACAGCTATTCTATGCATCCCCGAAGGAAAGCGAAAGAGAGGCCGACCAAAAAAAAAAAACTTGGCGGAGAACTTCGGAGGCCGAGATGCAAAGAATGAACCAGAGCTGGGGCACTGTACAAAGGATGGCCGCCGAACAAACAAAGTGGAACAGTTTGTTGCTGCCCTACAAGAAGCCACCAGGTGTGATGACCACTGATTGCTTTGACAGTCTGCGGCTAAGGATCAAAGAAGAAGACGAAGAATAAACAGTCATTTCAAGACGCCAGAGATTGCACCTTTCCATAAAATCTTAACTGAAAGGTCGTTTGTATGTGGACATACGTCTGTGGTGGGTTTTGATGTTAAGAAGAATGGTGTGCGTATAGTTGTACTTGAGTGAGATCAACTGTGAAGGTCTCTGAGGTAAACAATGAACAACTGTATTACAGAGTACCTTTCTTGTTACTACCTTACGATCTCACTCGAAGTTATATTCTTTTTGACTAGCGTGACTGAAAGCTACATAAAGTGTCTACGGTATTGTAAGAGTGTTGTAAAAGAATCTCAATACAAAAACATGTACAAACATATACTAAGTACTATGATAAACTCAACTAACTCCAGCTGTTAAATTTTATATTTAAAATATTTTTTGTTAAAATTTATTGGTCCTGAGCCTAAAGTTGTTTTGGTCAGGACTACAGTTCAATGAGAATCAATTTAGATGGATAGATATATTTACAAATATATATAAAGATATTTACATGCGACAATATATCCATAGTACATTGTTACAAATGTTCACTTTGATGTTGTTTACTCTATTTTAATACTGGGAATGGGAAGCAGGTTGGGGATTGTCATCATTCCAATGTCTCTTGTTTCACTATGATTGTTTCTTATATTCTTTAGGAGGAATGTTTTTGTAAGCACAGGAGATTATTCGTTATTAGTGATAATTTGTCCCAGGCCAGATATAGCACTTATCTGGTTCCTGGAATAAGCCGCAGTTGTAGTCGGTTTGGCCAAACACTTCAGTCTCCTCTGGTCTTGACTTCTTTAATACAAGTAGGTGCCAGAGACTCTTTGATATCTTGCAGACTTCTTCACTGATTGAGTACTAGCACCAGACAAGTGCCAGCAGGAACCCCTGTCAATGCAAGTTATGGTTCTGTCTTAATATCAAACTAATTCCTCCCAATTTATATGTAAACATATGTCAACACAAAAGAACATGGTCAGCTCTCTCTGACAACCCTGCTTCTCCCCTTTAGTTTGATGGAACCAATTATACCAGTATTCTTTTCTCTTCCCTAATGGATGCTACGCTTCTGTCATTCCTGCAATAATCTTTTCCATGCAATAAGTTAGGTGTAATGTTCCTGTATGACCATCATATATATAGTCCTGTAGTTTTAAATTTCTAGATAGTCCCTTATATGATGGATCAACCTCTAGGCCATGCCTAAGTCTGTTATGGAACCATTTAATTACAATCTTTTTTCATGGCCTTTTCTTACACACAACCCTTTGTTAATTAAAAAGTCAATAAAATCAATCTTACCACATATCAAGGAAATATAAACAAGTAACGATGAATTAGGCAATAGAGTATAGCACACTTTCATCACTGCCTCTGTTCAGACTGCTTTCTGATAGTATTATTAAAAAAAGCACAAGTCTGCTCATCGCTTCTTGCTCCTCTGAATATTTTGAAAAAATGGCAGCGAGCATCCTACTATTCCTATCATGTAAAAAGCTTTGGCCAATCAGACCAAGCATCTCTTTTTTTGAATGAATTCTTTAAAAAAAATATCAAAACTCTATGCGTTACTATTACCAACTAGATTTGTATATTTAGGTCAGCCAATAATATTACGGCTTCCTTCAAATTTCATCCAATCCCTTTCATTGTACTATCTTAGCCTTTCTCTCACCTAATTTTTTTTCCAAAAAAATTATGCTATCCAATCTAAGCAGACATGACTTGACCTGACAGTATCTCCGATTCTCTATGTATTATCCCCAATATTTGATTATCTAATAGACTATTATGTAATTGATAACATATTCTTAGTCAGCAAGGCCACAGGTACACGAATATATGATTTTTTATGGGGCTACGTGGCTTGGTTCAATATTCCATATTTTTTTCCACGTTAGTTGTTGATTTTTAAACTACCTCCTGTTCAGTTCTTTTCCCATGTACTTTCAAGCTAATTACGAGAGTCTCTCGTAATGCACGAGAATTTACGTCATTCGCAATAAGAGCTAAGCGTGTTTTCATGACCGAAGTGTCCACTTTTTTTCTCACGTTTACATCGTAATTTGAAACCGCCTAAGGGCAATACTAGCAAGTTAGTTTTATTTTTAGAAACAATTGTGAGACGTGATTTGCGTTGGTTATCTATCCGTCCCCTCTCCCCTCTACAATGTATTTAGGCAAATACTTAGTTGACCTAGGAAAGTGTTACGTTTGTCTCAAGGACGAATTTGAAAAATTGGGTACCCTTTTTGTTCGGCTAATGTGTTATCAAATAATAAGCTGAAGGCGTAGGCTACGACTAAGATTCTCGCCGAAAAGTTGTAGTACTATCCTATCTTTGACTTTATGCACTATACTGTTATATTATAATTTAGATATTTTATTTAGAAGTTCACCACAACGTCCAGAATAATGAAGGCGTAGGCTACGACTAAGATTCTCGCCGAAAAGTTGTAGTACTATCCTATCTTTGACTTTATGCACTATACTGTTATATTATAATTTAGATATTTTATTTAGAAGTTCACCACAACGTCCTAAACGATGGACTTTTTGTCTTGGCTGAATCATACGTGCCTCGCCAAAATGAGACAAAATCCAAACCAAGAACAAAAGAAATCGTAGTAAATTAAGACATACTCGCCAGACAGTCGGCATGGTGCTTGATAATGATGATGCTATGTGCTGGACGTTGTCCGAGAGACGCAAGACGATTGCGTGATGGTTTCTACACATAATGTCAAAAGCGGCTGGTGGAGCTATTCATCTACCATCTCTGCTTCCGCCTAGCGTGCAGGAAATTGCGACTCACGTCCATTAAAACAAGACAGCTTAGAGTTTAATCCTTGATTTATGACCAGGCATCAGTGGCGTTTACAGAGAAGCAGCGATAAGATTAAGACAGTTTATTGAGTACTAGGAAACTGTTATAGTGAGATTGGGTAGTTGTAGTGATTAATAACAGATGGTCAACGCTAGTGCTCTTCTATTGATTTTCCCAGGTTACTACTTTATCTGTTGTAGTAATAAGTTCGCGCACATAATTTTTCATTATCTGCCTTCCGGCTTTCTGTTTACAGCTGCGCAGTAGTTACTCAAGATCTGGAATCTGGAGATCAACAAAACGACAATCAAGAAGTTAAAGACTGCCATGGCTGGGTGCTTGCGTGGAATTCAAGGACTAAAATGGTTTGAGGAGATCATCAATTCGGTACAGACTGAAAGAACCCGGCAAATATAAGTAGAACAAGAGGTGGGAGAAAACGTCGGGTAGAACACACATGGAAGAAACTAGTAGATCGTGTTTCAGTCTTTGTTCTGGAATCTCCAGGGAAAAAGAAATAGTCAGTCATTTCCATGTTCGATCTCCATGGAGCACTAAACTAGGAAGACACGACAGCTGGGATCTCAAACACAAAGCTGAAGAAAGCGTCCCGAATTCAAATTCGCTAGCAAACAACGGTAGCAGCTTTGTCTTCTGCATCAAACGAAACGGAATACATATGAAAGCAATGTGCCAGTTTGGAATGTAATACATAACCAAATCTATGCAGCAAATATATCTAAGAAAACTGATACATTCAGGGTCAAAATTATTTACATATTTGGCCACGAAAGAACAATAGACAAATAAAAGACAATTTCAGAGCTGACAGAAAAATAATGGATCGAGACTATTAGACTTTCAAATGTAACTCAGTGGCACTTCTGTTATTCCCTTGCGGGCAAGAAACGATGGTATATCAAATGGGATAAATCGCAACTACAGACACACATTGACAAATGGGAATCATGCTTTTCAGCAGAGACAAATATAAGGAAATTCATTAGGACAGTAGGGGCTCCATAACATGGGTGCTCACGGCCGCAGGGTGGTGTTTTCATTTCTAGGAAGGGGCGGTGAATGATAAAGGAGACGTGGGGGACCATAATTTTAAGGGGTGTTGTAGGGGGCAGAGCTTTCAATCACAAGCACACACTTACAGGTCCTGCTCGTTTTAGCCCCAAAGTTAACACTTTTCGTACTCACCAAATCTGGCGCCGAGTAAACAGAACAATTTTTAATGCTGTGTGCACCAAAAACAGTGCGCTTCTCGCACTAAATGTATATTTTCTAAATGGTAAATACATATACAATCCATTTTGGGAAAATACAACTTTTCACTTTAAATTTGGATTCTCTCAATAAAAATAGCTTTTCTTTATATTTCCATGTAATGGAATCAAAATTTAAAAGGTCCCGAACATGAATGTAATTTATACAGTACTTGAAACACAGGAAACATAAATTTAGTATTAACAAGCCCACCCATGTTTGAAGCAGAAGCAGAGCCGGATTAACGTAGTAGCAAAAGTAGCAAATGCTACGGGCCCCGCGCTTTTAGGGGCCCCGCGCCAATAAATATGTACATAATTTTTTGGTCATCTTCTAATACGAGCGCTAAACCAATGATCTTGTGATTTATGCCATCTTTAGCGCCTTTTCATTTGGTGTCACGAAATTGTGAGAGAAAGAGCATAAGAGGGTGACTTAGTGTGACTCTTCATTATTTTTATCTTAACTGTTTGTGGACGGAAGCCATTTAAGTGGCGTTGAAAATTTGGTCACGTTTGGACGGAAGCCACTTTTTTTTGGCTCTAGGCGACTGCCCCTCTAATTGTGTTTCGTTCTTTGTGAAATGAATTTGCATTAACAATAAAAACTAGAATTTAGGAAACGGAAACTTCCTGTTTTAATTGAGGTATGCGGAGTGCTCGTACTCTCTTTCGATCTTGATTAAAATTTCTTGATTTGTAAGGTTAGAAAACTCAAAAAATGAGCAGTAGACACAGAGATATTGGACGTAATTATGCTTCTGGAAATTAAAAACGTAAAGCGAAGGAAGAAAAAGACAGAAGAGATCAACTTGTGATATCAAAAACACGTAAGCTGACAGAATATTTTGATGTTCATGGTGGTGGTACTCTTACCGCTGAAGCTGGAAGTACAGGAACAACTAGTACTAGTGCAGGCTGTGCAGCAGAAAACATACAGCAAAACCCAGTATACACTGAGTCTGAATGTGAAAGAATAAGTGAAACGAAGAAGTACTATAATGATATTGGTGACTGGCCGAACAATATAGATGACTGTGAGCGTGAATATTGGATACCCAAGGGAAGTGAAAAATGTCAACATGTTGATAGTGCCTTCTCTTCATCCGTGCGATTGTATGACACTGAAAAGAAAACTCGATACTGTCAGAAGTCTTATTTTACACATATTCATAAACTTACAAACAAGCAGCATGCACGAAAATGGTTATGCTATTCAGAAAGTAAAGGGCGCCTATTCTGTTTCCCATGCAAGCTTATGAGTTCAGAATGTTCAAAGTTTACTGTGGAAGGGTTTAATGACTGAAAAAATGCAAGCAATCTATTGCGTCGACATGAAGAAAGCTCCTCACATAGACAAGCTTTAATTTCACTGTTGATGCATAAAAACAAAGGTGAACGTGTCGATTCCCAACTTGTGAAACAAATGGACATTCAAGAAAAGTATTGGCACAAACTTCTAGAGCGAATAATTGAAGTTGTGAAGTTTTTAGCAAAACGAGGCCTTTCATTTCGTGGCAGTGATGAAATTGTTGGGTCCCCTTATAACGGGAATTACTTAGGGTTGTTAGAGTTACTGGCCAAGTTTGACCCTTTTCTGGCAGAGCATATAAGTACTCATGCAAACAAAGAATTTGGACATACATCATATCTATCTAAAACAACGTGTGAGGAATTCATCAATCTGATTGGATCCAGCATACTGGATCACATTCTCTGTGAAGTGAAGAAATACAAGTATTATTCCGTTTCATTGGATTCTACTCCAGATATATCTAATATGGACCAGCTGACTTTGACTCTGCGCTATGTTTTGCCATCTGGACCAGTTGAAAGATTTGTGACATTTTTGGATATAGAAGGTCATAGTGCTGAACAGCTTACTAAAAGTCTACTTAATTTTTTTAAAGGCAAATGACATTGATATTAAAGACTGCCGTGGTCAAAGTTATGACAACTCCAGCAACATGAGTGGCAAGTTTATAGGATTACAAGCACGAATTAAAGAGATGAATAAGTTTGCGCATTACATTCCGTGTTTTGCACATTCACTAAATTTGGTTGGAAAATGTGCTGCTGAAGGTTGTCAAGAAGCAGTCATTTTCTTTGGATTTGTTGAAAGCCTGTACACCTTCTTTTCTGCTTCTACCTACCGGTGGGGTCTCCTTTCTACTGCATTATGTGCTGGCGGTACTCATAATAAATCCCATTTGCCCTTTGTGAAAAGACTGTCAGATACCAGGTGGTCCGCTCGGGCAGATGCAACAAAAGCACTTTTACACAGCTTTTCTGCAATAAAACCAGTCTTGGATGATATATCAGATAACAATGATCAGAAGGCAGAGTGTCGTCAACAGGCTCGTGGTCTACTTTCAACCATGATAAGTTAGAAACAGGAATAATGATCATACTGTGGGATCAAGTATTACAGCGTTTTCAAATGACCAGTAAGTTGCCGTCATTTTTGACGGTTCCAGAAGATGTAAATCTATTTAATACTTTTGATATTCGAAGGTACAGAACTGTATGTTAACTCCCTGACACAGGTTGAGTAGGGGTTACCTTCCCTGTGTTTATTCTTTGTGGTTGATCAGTCTTAAGACGGGGGTTAACTGTTCTCAGATCTGTTCTGTCTACGCATGCGCTAGTTTGAGCGCGAACCGAGTAGACATCCGTCTGGAAGTGATGAGCTGGTTTCTGCCGGACGAAGATGTCCGTTGTTTCTTCTCTGCATTATCTGGGGAAAAGATAGTCTTGTGATGTTAGTGATTTTCCCCAGAGTTATTCTGTTCGTATAGTATGACGACAGGTGTTATTTGTGTATTTCTCGGAATTCTGTCCAAGGTAAAATAACTTAATTATTATGCAAAGTTGCAGAACATTTTGTATGAACCTGTGAGTAGCGCTCACAGTTCTTGTGATCCAGAGTCCATTATGTGTGCTTGACGTAGCCAATTAGGTCTATTCGTTGAAGTACTTTACAGAAGCACAATGAACGTATATCGATATGAAACCCGCAGGATGGCGGTATGTTTCAGCATGGAAGATAATACATGCCTATGGAAAAAATGTACAGTTGTTTATCAACCATTATAAGGCCCGTCATTACGGCCTATAACTTTGAGCAGAAGAAGAAGTGCCTGGCGGGTGAAGCCAGATGAAGTCTTGACTTTATTTACAAGTTCACAGACTTCTATATTAAGCAACTATATTTTTTAAAGGACTACCTGACGCGTTCAGTCAGGGGCCCTGAGCTACAGTAGGAAAAAAAATATGTTGTCAAGCCAGCGTTATTAGCATCATACCTACGAGCTATACAAAACTGATGATGTTCGAGGTTCCTATTTATTACCACATATGAACAGTTGTTAAAGGACAGACCATTGTCGATAACGTCCTTATAGATGAGTGGTTCAAGCTTTATATGCCAGATGTTTTGCCAGTCATTTCCAATATATATGATGTCCTTGATTCTCGTCCATTTGACTGTAACTGTTGATGTCACTGTGTCTCGTAATTAAATGGTTGAAAGTTCCAGCAGTTTCTACAATTACTGACTACTGCATGTGAGTGAGTGGGTGCCTTGTTTACATATCAAAGAGCCTAAACGCATTCGTGTCTCTACACACCCACATCACTTGTCAACCACACAGACTTCGAGTACCTCACATACAAGAAATGTCTGATGTTTGTATGTCAACATGACACCCTGTTAGCGCCTCAACGCCTGGTGAGCTAATCACGCATACCAAAGCTGTTTGGCCCAGGTCGGACTGACTACAACAGTACACAGATAAGATATTTTTACGTTCCTACATAACATAACGTAAATCCCACCTTAACATTTGTGGCGGCCGTAAAAACTGGCTAACACAGTGCTTCTTTGCAATCTTCTGACCAAGATTTGAATACAGCTTGTGCACTCTATGAATCCCTGCGGGGGTATATTCAAGCTATGCGGTCTACTTTTGCAGACATAGAGCAAAAGGCCAAGGATCTGACTGAGTGTGAACATTATCAAGAACAAACTCGAAGAAAACACAAACGAAATCGAGAGTATGATGATTTCAGTGGTTCCAGCACACTTGATCCACTTGTTGAATCTCAAACGCCTTCTCAGCAGTTTAAAAGCCGAATATTTCTTGTCCTTATTGATAGCTTGCTCTCTGCCTTGTCAAAACGACAGAAAGCTTATCAAAAGTTGAATGATGTATTTGGATTCCTTCGTCAGTTACAGTCGTTTACACTTGAAGAGGTGGTAACGAGATCATTGAATCTTATTAAATCATATCCGGAAGATCTGGAAGAAAGTCTTTATGAAGAACTTGTGCAGTTTACAGAACTGTTGAAAACTGATCTTGCTTCTCATATTGGCACTACTCTAGACCTTGTAGAGTTACAGTTTTACAGTTTGATAATTGACAATTCTTTGGAATCTTGTTTTCCAAATGTAGAAACCGCCTTGCGCATCTATTTGTCACTAATGGTAACCAATTGCAGGGGAGAACGATCATTTTCAAAACTGAAACTTATTAAAAATGAACTAAGGAGCACCATGAGTCAAAAGAGATTGAACAATCTCACACTAATGAGCATTGAACATAAACTTCTGCGTGAAATTGATACATCCTATATCATCAACAAATTTGCTCATGCTAAATGTAGAAACATTAATATTTAAACAATAATGTTGACTGTGTTGTTACTTTTGATAATGATAATTACTATGCAAATTAAAAATGTATGTGTTCAAATATATTTGTGTTGTTTTATTGGTTTTTTTTTAAAATATAGGGCCCCTTTCTTAACATATGCTACAGGCCCCGTACTAGCTTAATCCGGCCCTGAGCAGAAGAGTAATGAAAGGAAAAAGAAGAATCACTAAGGTGAAGCGTTACATTCATATTTTGTGTGGGCCATTACTTGCAATATTCATGTGCTAAATAAAAACTATCACCATCACGTATCAGCTCCCCAAGGAACATAGGCCTTCAACAACTCATACCAATTCATATAAGAGGCATTCAACAACTCATACCAATTCATGTAAGAGGCCTTCAACAACTCATACCAATTCATGTTAGACTATTCCACTATTTTTTTCTGGCCCGTGATTGTACACTTTCATTTTTTTCGATCATTAGAGAACTCCCACATAATTACTAAGAAATAGCCCATCTGCAACTTTTTTGTTTTCTTCAACTTTTATTTTCATTTTTTTCCAATTTACAAAGAAAAAGGTGCGTTTGACATGGAATACAAGGAGAGTACATTGTACAGTACAAATGATCACTCTCGCGTAATCACATCATTTGCATACTTAAACAAGTTGTATAAAAAAAATTAAATAAATAAAAATGTAAAGGGCTAAGAATTAAAAGATTTTTTCATTGCATATAATGCACGCGCCTAGCCGCGCAATTTAATGTACACGCTTAAGAATAAGATGAAAAATACATAACATTAGAATAAGAATGAGATTTTCCAATGTCTGAAAGGTCAATGCATTTAAAAGGAGACATAAAAAATAAAAAGGGGGAAAAATACATGACAACATTAATAATAATAAATTCTTTAAGCGCCAAACACGGCGCATAAGGCAGAAACCAGTGCTCTCCAGGTTGTTCGTTGTGACGCCACTCCTCTTAGCTCTTGCACATTATTTAGGCCCAACGTTCTTCCTTCTCTTATTATTGTTCTTCTGAGTGTTTCTTTTGGTCTTCCTTTTTTCCGCTTACCCTCAGGAACCCAAGTGAGCGCCTGTAGTGGTATTCTGTTGTTTTGCATTCGTAGGACATGACCGATATATGACCATCGTCTTTTCCTTATATAGTCGGAGACATATTTCTGCCTAGAGTCTTCTCTTATTTGTCGATTAGTCTTGAATTCTTTCCAACTGATGTTCATGAGTTTTCTAAGACATTTGTTCTCGAATGTATTCAGCTTGTTCTCCAATGATTTTGTTATTTTCCAACTCTCACAGCCGTATGTTAACACTGAGATAACATTTGAATTAAACAGACGAAGCTTGGTATGTATATTCAATGATCGTAATTTCCAAATGTTAGATAATCTATTGAAGGCGCTAGCTGCCAAAGCAATTCTAGTATGGATTTCTCTTGTTGTGTCACCATCCTGAGTCATTTTACTGCCTAAATAATTGAAACTTTCAACTTTCTGTAGTTTTTCCCCGTTCAAGATGATATCAAAGGTCTCGTTAGAAAAGTTCATAGCTTTAGTTTTAGAGGCATTTATTTGGAGACCAATTTTAACCGAGAGATGACACAAATTATTTATTGCTTCTTGGGATTGTCTTGGTGTTGAACTTAAGAATGCTACATCATCTGCGAAATCCAGGTCCCCCAGGAATTTTCCATTTGTCCATTTTATACCCAATTGTTCATCGTGGGTATAGTTTCTCATAACCCAATCAATAGCTATTCCAAAAAGTAGTGGTGACATAATACAGCCTTGTTTCACCCCTGTTTCTACTGTAAACCATTCTGTATTCCCTTTATTTGTTCTAACACAACATCTTGCATTATATACAACATTATATACATATAAA
This sequence comes from Oreohelix idahoensis, assembly GCA_024509875.1. NCBI lineage: Eukaryota > Metazoa > Mollusca > Gastropoda > Stylommatophora > Oreohelicidae > Oreohelix > Oreohelix idahoensis. The sequence continues at coordinate 478,075 of JAMPIV010004497.1, forward strand.
TACATACACATACACACACATACATATGCATTCATGCACATACTTACATCCAGACACACGCTCTTATTTATACAAATGTATGTACGTCCACTACTAATGCCTTTTTTTCTATGAAACAATGCTGTAGTAGGTGCAAAAAGGAATACCGTATTATTTATCTTTACTGAAACTTACGTTGGCTGATTTAAGTGCTTTGTTTTTTGTGTAAATATATGTAGAAAAAGTTTTGCATTAAAATCTGCTTGCTCATAGAGGGCTTTATTTCTACAAATCCATACCAGGGTGTCTATATTCTGCCAAAAGCGTTTGTAAATGTATTCTAATGTGTGGGGTCGTCTGTGGAATGATGTTGAGCATAACTGCTTTATACATATCTACTTCTGTTGTTGTATATTTTTACAAAGTCTGTTCCAAAGTGTTTAAAGTCGGTGTCACTGTATCACAGTAAAAGACAATGTGTTCCTCTGTCTCCCGTGTCCTGGTGTTGCATAGTTTACATTTTGGGATGTTTCTCCATTGTGCGAAATGCTTCACCTAAGGGTCTTTTATATTTGGACATGCGCCCTAATATACCCGACTGGGTTGAACGGGACGCGCCTCGCCAAAACGAGGCAAAAGTTTTACACACACACACACACACACACACACACACACACACACACACACACACACACACACACACACACACACACACACACACACACACACACACACACACACACACACACACACACACACACACACACACACACACACACACACACACTCCATTGTGCGAGGAGTTTTTGCCTAATAGGTGTCATGCTATATAGTAATCTGAAGTTAACCTCCTTTGCTGATGGAGTGACTTGGTAACTCGTGTAGGCTGCTGTAAATAGGTTGGTAATCGGTTATGAAATACTTGTGCCCACGTTTTATCTTTGTTGCTAGTGACGGTACTTGTAAACTAATGAGATTTCTGTAAATGACATGTGTATTTTGTTGTAATAAAAGTGTGTTCCCCTGTATGCGTTGTATGCATTGTTTGTAGAGCCGTGTTAAAGTGTTAAAATAATGGGGTTGATTACACTGGCTAACAAAAAAAAAAATTTTTTTCTTTCTCTAACATTTCTATGTTTTTCTGGTCAATTTTAATGCGCTGTTTTTAAATCTGCAAACCGTTTTTCTCTATCAGGTCGGGATCTCTAGAAATACGCAATTGACGTTTTTTAACAACGCATACAGTATTACAACATCATTCGTACAAGTATAACAGTTATGTAGGCTTGAATTTCTTTGCAGTCGACTTTCGTCGGTGAATCGCATGTGGTACATCGCGATGAAGCATCCAACAATAATCGGCAAGCATGGTCACACTCCACCGTCCTTGATAACGTGACTCCATTACGGCAATATCTTGATGGAATCGTTCTCCATCGACAGATTTGTGATTTCCCTGAAAGTTATCGATGATCGATTTGAATGCCATCCATGCGTGAAGTTCACTACCATGTAACAAGTTCTCGAATTGTTTGTCTGCAATAACTTTCCTAATCTGAGGTCCTACAAAGATACCTTCCTTTATCTTTGCATCGCTAACTTGCGGAAACTTTTCTCGAAGATAAGTGAAAGCTTTGCTCGTTTTATCTAACGCTTTTAGGAAATTCTTCATGAGCTCCAACTTTATATGTAACGGTGGTAAAAGGATGCTGTCTTTGTTAACTAATGGCTCGTGTATTACATTTTTATGCCCAAGCTGCATATGATCCCTGATAGGCCACACCTTTCTTGCATAATGTTCCTGTCTGTTGCGGCTGTCCCATTCACATAGTAAGCAACAAAATTTAGTATACCCAGTCTGCATGCCCGTGAGAATTGCAGTGACCTTTAGATCTCCACAAATCCGCCATTGGTAGTCATTGTACTTTATTTTTGCCAAAAGTATAGCCATATTTTCATAAGTTTCTTTCATATGAACGGAGTAGGCAACTGGAATTGATGAAAATAAATTTCTGTTATGCAATAACACGGCTTTTAGACTAGTCTTGGAAGAGTCGATGAAAAGTCGCCATTCGTTGACTATGTGCTCATGACCGAGGTGCACCATTAGACCGTTTACATCTTTGCAATAGCAAATGTCATCATCCATCTCAAAGTATTGAACAAGTTCTCTGTGTCTATGACGGAATTTAGATAACGGAGTATTGGGCGCTAAAAGATTCCATTCTTTGAGTCGCGAACCGAGTAATTCCGCTTGTCCTTTGGTAAGAGCGAGATCACGTATTAGATCTGAAAGTTCTGAATGGTTAATTAAGTGAACACCATCATTTACCGGTATATAATCCGAGTCAGAATTAGTTTCTAAAGCAGGTAAACTATCACTTTCTGATGGTTCATTCACATCCAACGGATATTGTTCAGGTGGAACTGGGATCGGACACGTGATTGGATCATGAGGCACTTGTTTCGAAACCGATTCAATATTTGGATAAACCACAGACTTTCTAGTTTTAAAAGTGAAACCATGGACATTTGTCAAGCAGAAGTAACAATCAGTAGCGTGATTTGTCGGTTCACGCCATATTACTGGCACTCCAAAAGGCATCGACTTATGCTTCGGTGATTTTCGTAACCAACCTGCCAATTTATGTGCACAAGTCGAACAAACTGCATTTGGCTTCCAAGATTTATTTGCATCATCAACTTTCGAATCTAAATAAAGTTCATATGCTTTCTTTAGTAATGGTGTAAAGTTTTTCTGGTGAACACGATCGGTAAAATATCTGCACACGTAACAGAACAGATCAGCCGAATTTCTACAACTTCTAGAAGACCTATTTCGCTCAGAATTATTTCAAAATATAGTAACTATTTGCAAAATAGCGTAACATATGTCATGCATCTTTTAGCAGTATAAAAAGTAGAATTATTTTGCATTTTATTAATTTTTAATAAGTTATATAGTAAAAATGAAACGGAGCAAATAACGGTTTCACAAAAATATATTTATTCACAAATATCTTAAGAACCCGATGTGATAGAGATAAACGGATTTCAAATTTGAAATCAGCGCAAGAAACTGACCTAAAAACACTTATTCTTATATAAGAAAGAAAAATGTTGTTTGTCAGTGTGTTGTAACGACACAAGATAGATAATCTTAAACCAATGTATTAGTGAGCAAGAGGGTATTGTTCTGGATTTTTAACGATTTCTCCTATGTACCTGATTCTTAGAGCTTTTATTTTTGTTGTAATATCCTGTAAAGAAACTCCCCCTCCGTTTTTGGGTTGTATTAACGTTTTGTGCTTTTATACATCGTAAAGTATTTCGAAATAAGAATATTCTTGTGAGTTTGTTTATCTGTGTAATAACTTCTTGAGGAATGGTTTGGACATTTGCTATGTAAATCAATTTTGGTAAAATAAAGGTGTTAATTAAAACAACTCTTCCGAAAATTGTTGTAGTTTTGTCTTTATATCTATCTAGCATGTTTTTTTTTATTATCTCTAACAAGTTCTTCTATACTTCAGTATTCCTTTGTGTTGGTGTGGCAGTGTATGTTATACCGTAAATTTTAATTTTATTTACTTGTAGCAGCTGATAAGGAAAATCTGATCTATTCTTCCATTTACCTATTCCCATTAACTTTGATTTCTGAATGTTTATTTTTACTTGCTGGCCTTTCCAAACTCATTAAAGGTATTTACAATATTTTGTATGGATGAAATTTTGGTTGGAAAAAATAAAAAATATTTTTAAAAATATTTTAAACACAGGCTTTTAATGCTTCTAAAAACCATAAATAATTTTTCAAAGAGTTAATAGCTTCCAGTCAAAAAATGTAACATCAAATTGACAAAAAGCCTCCCGTGAAAACTCCCGTGATATTTGTGTCTTGTTTGATTGTCTCTAATACGGGTTCTATTGATAATACGTATAACAAGGGTGAGAGTGGGCACCCTTGTCTAACCGATCTAGTTAAAATTAATGGCTCTGTAATTGCATGATTTATTAAAAGTCTTTTTTCGGGTTTAAAAAAAATATAATTTCTATCCACTTTCTAAAGTATGCCCCTACATTACAGGCTAACAGATTTTTGTGTAAAAAGGAATGGGATACTTTATCAAAAGCTTTTTCTTGGTCTAACGATAATATAGCGGCATAGTACTGCTTGTCTGACGCGTAATTAATTAGGTATCTAAAAAAATGTGTATGTTTACTAATATTCCTCTGTGGCACGCTGTTCTTTTGCTCAACATGAGTCAGGATATGCATGAATGGTTTAGTTTGCTAGTGAGAGCTTTAGTTAGAATTGTATAGTCAGTGTTTAGAAGCGATATGGGTCTGCAACAGTACATGTCAACACGTGGATTCAACAAAGGATGAATGTGATAGCGTTCGTTTGTTCGTTCGTTTGTCGACTATATTGCTGTTATACCCTGTTCAACCTGAAAATTGGTTATAATTGGGGTATATTGTGCGTTTAGTTTCTTCTATGCTAGTCGATTTTTAGCCCTGAACAGGACTGGTCCTAAAAAGGACCACTAGCTGGCTGTCTGGATTCCTCTTCGTTGCTTGTCTGTTCGTGGTGCTGTAGCGTGTTTCACTGTCTGGCTTGTGTGGTTCTGTTGGTTTTTGCCCTCCTCGTTTTTGATTCTTGTGTCTTCCTTTTCTCCTGTATCTTCTTCTTCTTCTTCCTCGTTCGTCCTGAAAAGGACGTTGGTTGCGTTGTGTCCGTTTACAGCGAAGCTGCGATATCTGCTCCTTTCGGCCGACACATCCGACTTCAGCATGGCTTTTTGGGATCGGGTTTGCCTTCCCACTTCGATCCCTACTCTCTCAGCCAGACTGCAGTGATGCAGCCTGTTTCCAGGACCACCACTTGGAGGTGGAGTAGAGTCTTGGTCAGCTCTGGTTCGCTGACCCTGACGCAAGCAGTCTAGCTATGGGTCGCTGACTGCATTCTCTATTGCTGCATCTTTGGGTCCCAAAATGGGCCATTTTTGTTATAATTGGGGCATATTGAGAATTTGTTTCCTTTTCAAGCTAGGTCGTTGTTAGCCACGAAAAGGGCTGGTACTGAGAAGGACCCTTAGCTTACTGTCTGGAGTCGTCTCTTTCTCGTATCCCAATATTGCGCTTCTGCCCATTTTGGGTCTGGTTGAACAGTGTACAGAAAGCCCTATACCAAAGCTGAACAGAACGAACAAAAGAACTTAAGTGGCATAATAAAAGATTTATTTCCCTTAGCCAAAAACAACCACAAGTCACCATTTTATCTCCCATTTAGTAAGGTCCAACAGTCTGTTACTACTGTATGCAAAATTTCTAAACTATAATTTTTACACTTGATTTTTATAATAGATAATGACCCCAAACTCGCTATCATAATCCAGTTGTCCCTGTTGTTTCCAACTGTTCTAGCTTTGTTGGCAGTCCGAATAAGATCCCAGAGACCCGAAGCACAAATAATGCTCTGGCCGACCCAACGGCCTAATATCCGGCTTTAGGCTAGGATCATGTGTCTAGACACAGGGACCGGTACAGTGACATTCATGTGTCATTAGGTCCCTTGTGTGAGAACACAGAGGATCACTAGGTGACACATTTTGTCACTGGGTCTTCTAGTGTTGGGACATGTGGTCTTGACCAGAGCCGGGTTTTGGGCGGGGACAATGCGACCTCATGCGAGGAAAAAATATGCGACCTCAAGCGAGGAAAAAAAAAAAAAAAAAAAAAAAAAAAAGGCAGTCCGAATAAGATCCCAGAGACCCGAAGCACAAATAATGCTCTGGCCGACCCAACGGCCTAATATCCGGCTTTTGGCTAGGATCATGTGTCTACACACAGGGACCGGTACAGTGACATTCATGTGTCATTAGGTCCCTTGTGTGAGAACACAGAGGATCACTACGGTGACACATTTTGTCATGGGGTCTTCTTGTTTTGGGACATGTGGTCTTGACCAGAGCCGGGTGTGGGGCGGGGACAATGCGACCTCATGCGAGGAAAAAATATGCGACCTCAAGCGAGGAAAAAAAAAAAAAAGGCAGTCCGAATAAGATCCCAGAGACCCGAAGCATAAATAATGCTCCTAGCAAACCCAACGGCCTAATATCCGGCTTTTGGCTAGGATCATGTGTCTAGACACAGGGACCGGAACAGTGACATTCATGTGTCATTAGGCCCCTTGTGTGAGAACATAGAGGATCACTACAGTGACACAGTTTGTCATTGGGTCTTCTTGTGTTGGGACATGTGGTCTTGACCAGAGCCGGGTTTGGGCAGGGACAATGCGACCTCATGCGAGGAAAAAATATGCGACCTCAAGCGAGGGGGAAAAAAAGGCAGTCCGAATAAGATCCAAGAGACCCGAAGCATAAATAATGCTCCGGCAAACCCAACGCCCTAATATCCGGCCTTTGGCTAGGATCATGTGTCTAGACACAGGAACCGGTACAGTGACATTCATGTGTCATTAGGTCTCTTGTGTGAGAACACAGAAGATCTCTACAGTGACACAGTTTGTCATTGGGTCTTCTTGTGTTGGGACATGTGGGTCTTGACGAGGGCCGGGTTTGGGCGGGTACTAATGCGACCTCATGCGAGGAAAAAATATGCGACCTCAAGCGAGGAAAAAAAAAAAAAAAAAAAAAAAAGGCAGTCCGAATAAGATCCCAGAGACCCGAAGCATAAATAATGCTCCTAGCAAACCCAACGGCCTAATATCCGGCTTTTGGCTAGGATCATGTGTCTAGACACAGGGACCGGTACAGTGACATTCATGTGTCATTAGGTCCTTTGTGTGAGAACACAGAGGATCACTACAGTGACACAGTTTGTCATTGGGTCTTCTTGTGTTGGGACATGTGGTCTTGACCAGAGCCGGGTTTGGGCGGGGGCCAATGCAACCTCATGCGAGGAAAAAATATGCGACCTCATGCGAGGAAATTTAAAAAAAAAACAAAAACAAACAAAAATAAAAATAAGATCCCAGACCTTAGGGTCTGTTATATTTGGACATGCGCACTAATATAACCATGTGCCCGGCACAAAAGATCAGTATAGTGACACATATGTGTCATTAGATCTTTTGTGTGAAAACACAGAGGATCATTGGTGACACTTGTTTGTCATTGGGTCTTTTTGTGTTGAGACATGCGTTTGTGTTGGGCGTGTGCCAATGCGACTCATGCGAGTTAATGCGACCTCATGCGAGGAAAGAAAAAAATGCGACCTCATGCGAGGAAAAAAAAAATTTGTTGGCAGTCCTGAGCAATCAACAGGTTTCCTCAGTTTCCATCGCCATCGTCTTCTTCTCATCTCTTGTTCCACTGGCTCTTGTCTTGTTCTTGTCATCAGTTTCACGTTGGTAACCTTGTCATACCATTTTAATCCTTCTATTCTACGCAAGCGCCCATTTATGAAAGTCTGTAGCTTTTTGGTTGTTGTTTTTGTTGTTCTATATGTTTCAGAGCCATACAATAGGACTGACTTGACATCTGAGTTGAAGATTCTTATTTTCGTGTTGGATCCGATTTCTCTTGATCTCCATATATTTCCCAATGCAATGAAAGCTCTTCTTGCTTTTTGTATTCTTATTTTGATATCACTGTCTGTCCCTCCAACTTTGTCCTTTTGCTGCCAAGATATGTGTACGATTCTACATCTTGTGGTGGTGTTTCTTCAAGTTCAACCCTGTTATCATTACCTGCATTTATTTTCATTATTTTTGTCTTTTCCCTGTGTATTTTCAGACTCAATTGCTGTGACCTCTCACGAGTGTTTTCAATTTGTCCTGCATCTGATTACGGTTATGGGACAGAAGAGCCAAGTCATAAGCAAAATCCAGATCATCCAACTGCTTCAGTGGTCAGAGTCCACTGGATTCCATTTCTGTTGTGTGTTGTCGATGTTCTCATAACCCAGTCTGAGTCCACTAAGTGATCTGTATGTGACAAATAATTGCAATGGGAAATCGGGGTTTTTAGGCAGTTCAGATCAAAACGCGTTAGGCGTAAGATGGGAAATATTTTCTCCCAAGTGTTAAAGTTGCTGATATGGCGAGTGATGTTAGAGAGTGTCATCCAGACAACATGCCAATGATTTGGTTGCTTCTGTAATGACAGAAGATGTACTGTTGTGGAGCTCTCTCATCGCTTAGTACGCCATCATGATAGTTAGTCCAGCTGATTCAGCAAATCCATACAATTTCTATGTTCAAGAAGTTGTACAAGTTCTTAAGTTTTACAAGACAACCAGGTATGAATAAACTGTTGTAGAATTCGTGAGAAGAAATTAAGCCGCAGCTAGCCATAAGAAGTGTGAACCATATACATTTTGTAGAAATAGACAACCCTGGCTGTGTAGGCCAGTCTTATCAGAGATACAGCAAAGTGATCACACATAGACATTGAAGTTAGAACTCTGACAAGATAAAAGTGTAACATAGCAAGTAGACGAGTGAACCGTGACAGTAAGGGTTACATGACAACAGTGGTTCTCAAGCCACTACTACCTTGACACCAGAGTCAGTAAATAAAAAAATATAGAAGCAGTGACAGTGTCGAAAGGAAATGTAAGGAGGTTGCAAGAACGATGTTTTATAATTCTCATCATGAAATAACATTGCTGTACAAAAGTTGTATACCTCAAGTGGAAGGTTGGGCAGAATATCGCCTTCCAAATTGTTGTTGAAATCAATAGATGAAAATAAACTTTTCACGTTACATTTCACCGCTGTCTGTGTGAAGTATGTTATCAGATTTAATCATCAACCATCTGTTGTCCAGCTGTTTTATTCCTCAGAAGTAGTTAACATCATCATCATCTACAACTACCTGTTGTTAGGGCAGCGATACGAACCCACTATACACACGCACGGTCACAGATACTCGTAGTCAGCTCAAGGTTCCTGAATCTCCAAACAGTTTTTTGTGGAGAGAGTAAGTTGTTGCCGAATGCCACTCCGTTCACTGCTGTAAGTTGGGCAGGACTGGAGCAGATTTTTGGCTGTCGTGGGGCTGGTGCCACAGGAGCAGAGATCTGCTGGACCAATCCTGTACTTGTGATATAGGTGGTACGGTACCTCAACCTATTGGGACCAGTACGTAAGCGGAAAATGATAACCTGGTCACGCCTAGATAGCTGGTGATATCATCTTTGATGTGACCTGGGTGTTCTCTGTCCATGTGGACTTAAATATGGCTTTTATAGTTGTTTTAGCCATTTCATAAGTTGTCTCTTTGTCGTTTTGTTGCAGGGCTCCCCCTTTTAGCAAGTTTATCTGCCTCTTCGTTGCCTGGAATGTTGCAATGGGCTGGTACCGACTGGACTGTGCACTTATTGAAGCAATTGGCCAGGATTTCAAGTGAGTTTATCAGATCTTTAAATCCTTTAGCATGGTGGCTCTTCAGGGCTGTTATTACTGAGAAATCATCTGTAAAGATCACTATCTGTTTTTCTACATGCACTTTGTACTCAATAAGAGTTGTCGCTGCCTTTTTCAGGGCTTCTGCTTCAGCATTGAAGTTATTACAGTGTTTGTCAGTGGCTTTTGATAGAGTGAATTATTTTAAAAAAATTTAATGTGGATGCCAGCTCCCCCATTTTCAATTACCTTTTTTGCGGAACCATCAGTATATGCATGTGTCCAGATTCTTTGCTGGAATTTTTGGTCAATACTTGGTTGCTATTCGTTTTATTTGTGTTTGTGTCTGAATCACTTTACTTCCAAGCCCTGGAATATCAGATTTTGGATTAGGAAAGCATCTTCTTTTTCACAGTGGAATAATTGTGCTTGGTGGTATTTTCTTTGAACTCCGAACCTGGGAAAGAAGAGGAGCTGGTGGAGGAGATGAGGAAAGCAAAACTAGAAATCCTGGCTATAACGGAAACAATGAAAAAAGGACAAGGAGTCATGGATCTCGAAAAAACTAAAAGAAGGAGAAACCATAGTCAACCTGGTCATAGTGTATGGGCCAAATGAGGATGAGAGAGCAAAGGTCAAGGAGGAATTCTTCGAGCTGCTTCAAAGGACAGTGGATGACTGCCTAGATGAAATTATCATGCTCGGAGATTTCAATCCCAGAGTTGGAAATGACCATGCTAGATGGGGTGGAGTTATCGGAAGATATGGAGAAGATACTCTCAATGACAATGGAAAGCGACTCCTTAGATTCTACTTTGAGCAGAATCTGATCATTACAAACACAAAGTTCCCCCATAAGCGCATACATGCATACACTAGATGTGAACCAACAAAGAATGAGAAGTCAGTGATCGACTATGCCATTGTTAGGAGGAGCTCATTCAAATATGTCCGGGAAGCTAGAGTCTGGAAGGGATCAGAGATTGGAAGTGATCACTACCTTCTTACAATCAAAAGAACAACTGAAAGAGGTGCTCAGCCTAGGAAGTGCCCAACATCACGCAAGAAACCAAGTAAACGAACGGGAGAAATGAGCATTAAGACCTACAAGCTGAGAGAGCCAGAAATTAAGACCAGATATCAGGGGCTTATTGCTGCAGCAGTGAGCTACACAGAAGAATAACCTGATGACTTGGAAACCCCCTGGCTTAAATTCGAGGACATCATAAAGACAGCTGCTGCAGAAGCATGTGGTGAAGTCCGACTTGGGAACAAGAGAAAGAAGACACCTTGATGGACAGAGGAAGTCAAAGAGAAAATTAGAGAGAAGAAAATGGCATGGAAACAATACTTAGGTAAAAACACAACAGGACAAATGGAGAAATATAGAGAATTTGTGACACTCAGAACAGAAGCAAAGAACAAAGTGCTAGCAGCAAAACAGAAGTCCTGGGAAGAATTTGGAGAAAAGCTAGAAAAAGATGCGCAAGAAAACCAGAAAATGTTCTATAAGACCCTAAAGAACACGAGGAAGGAAAAACAATGCCCTCTCAAATTTATAAAGGAAATGCAAGGCAGATTGCTTACTGCCCCGAAAAAAGTAATGGAACGATGGAAAGAATATTTCTCAGAACTCCTGGATGGTGAGCATGGTGAAGCATCAGAAATGATAACCACTAGCACATAAGAGAAAACCAATGATGGTGAAGATGACATAAAGATGGAAGAACTCAAGGCAGCACTGGAGAAAATCAAGATGGGCAAAGCAGCAGGGCATGATGGTATAACACCAGAAATGGTTAAGTACATGGGAGCATCAGGCGACCTATTACTCTTAAGGGTCCTACAGGCAGCGTGGTGCAACAAGACCATACCAAAGTATTAGGAGATTGCCATCATAACACCAATTTTCAAAAAGGGTGACAATCGACAATGTGGAAACCATAGAGGCATATCCCTTCTCAGTGTCCCTGGTAAAATCTACTCCAGAATCCTAGAGCAGAGACTCCGACGCCTAGCTGAGCCATAATTGGATGAGGTCCAGTGCGGATTCCGAGCAAACCGAAGTACTCAAGACCTAATCTTCACACTCAGACAGCTGAGTGAAAAGGCCATTGAGTATAAGAGTGATGTCCATCTTTGTTTCATAGATCTGGAAAAGGCGTCTGACAGGGTCCGCTGGAGCAAACTTTGGGACTGTTTGGCAAGGAAGAACATTCCAGCACCTCTGATTCATGCTATACAGAGTTTCTACATGTCTTGCAGAAATTATGTGAGGACAGCAAACCATAAGTCAGAAGAGTTCAGGACCACCACTGGTGTAAGACAAGGTGATATCCTGTCATCTTATCTTTTCATACTCCTCATGGACGATGTCATCAAGGCATGTAAGGAGAGAACAAGAAAGTATTCAGTGGGGTACTGGAAGATGAGACAGGTCTGTATTTCAGAGCTGGCATTTGCTGATGATGTTGCCCTGATTGCCAAATCAGAGGCACATCTCCAATCCAACCTGCAAGTCTGGAAGGAAGAGCTGGAGCAGGTCGACCACTTTAAATACCTTGGAGCTATTATAGACCGAAAGGGAGACATCAAAGAAGAGTTGGCAACTCGAAAAGCAGCAGCTGGGAGACTTTTTCAGGCCATAAATCGAGGATTCCTCAGCAAGAGAGAGGTTGATAAGGAAACGAAGATGGCTGTATACCACTCCACCTATGTCCCAGTCTTGACATATGGATGAGAGTCATGGGCAATGCCTACAACCCACAAAAACAAGATCCAAATCTCAGAAATGAGGTATCTGAGGAAGGTGGTTGAAGTAACAAGAAGAGACATGGTCCGCAACCAGACGATACGTCAAGGCCTAAAATCCCACTCCCTGCAGATCCAAGTAGAACAGTCCCAACTAAGATGGTTTGGCCATGTCTGCAGAATGGGAGAAGATCGGCTACCACGACAAGCATGGGAAACGAAGAGCCAGGGATCCAGACCCCCAGGAAGATCCAGAGTCCGCTGGGAGGACAACATTAGACAATCTTTGAAGGACCGAGGACTAGAATGGAACCAGGCCAGGAGGAAGGCAGCCGATAGGATAGTCTGGCGCTAACTCTCTCCCAAACCTCTACACCTCACGGTAGAAGGGGAACGACTAAGTAAGACTAAGTAAGGTATTTTCTATGAGATTGAGTTTGCTAGCATGGCTTTTTTGTGAATGTTTTTTTTGTGTGTGTGCATGGGCAACAAAATTAGTTCGCTTGAGCCTGCCTCTTCCAATCCTGTTTATTCTCTTGCACATGGGGTGTCCTTCGAGTCTCTTACATTTGTCAGCTTGTTGTAAGATTCTGTTGTCTCTCTGTACTCCATTGAGTGTAGCCCTGTTATGTTTTCCATATCGTTGATGTTTCATGTAATTTAGGGCCACTGTTATGATACCCGCTGCTTGGTTCTGGAGTTTGTTTACTTTATCAAAATGTGACGTAGCTGCCGTCGACCAGGCTGTAATATCATATTCCATAACAGGCCTGACTCTGCCTGTTTACAGTCTTTTTAGGATGTTTTCATCAGCATCCCATGCGGTACCAGCTAATTGCTTCTTGATGGCCATGCGCTGTTTTGTCCTAATCTGTGCTTTTGTTAGCTGTCTTTTCCATATCGAGCGGCCATCCAGTGTGATACCTAGGTATGTCGGTGCTTTTTCTTCTCGCACTGCTTGCCCATTAAGTTGAAGTTTTGTTTGCTGTGGTTTGTTTTATTCATTCATTCATAACCCTCCACTCTGTAGTGAATTTCTAAATACAATATATCTACATTAATATATAACAATATAGGGCATAAAGGCAAAATAAGAAAGTATAAAAGAATTTTCTGCTAGAACTGTTGGTATCGCCTACGCTTTCAGATTATTATTTGCTAACGAATAGCCGAACAAAACGGTACCCAATTTTTCAAATTCGTCCTTGACATAATCACTTTTCCTAGTTCTAAGAAAATATTTGCCTAAAATGCATTGTGGAACGAGGAGGAAAAAGGATAGATGAAATGCTAATTCGTTTCGCATTGATTTTAAACTAAAAGCCAATACCAGCACAGGGGCAAGCCTTGCCTTAGGTGTTTCCCCAAAATACGAGGAAACAGTTGAACATGTAGACAACTCGTGTCACAAAAACAACCTTAGCTCTTATTTCAAAGGACGTAATTATCACGTAAATAGAGAAGACAGCATATGGAAAAGAATTGAACGTGTAGTAGACTAAAAATAAAAAACACTAACTTAGAAAAAAAACAACTGTGTACTTCTGAACCAAGCCAACTAGTCCCATATAAATTGTATATTCGTGTACCTTAGGACTTGTTGACAAAGAATATGGCAATAGTTACGCAAATAGTCCATTAATTAACTAATTATAGCCATAATACTATAGTGGATCCGACCAGACTGTCAAGTAAAGATCATGCCTGCTTATAATTTTTTATGGCATGTTTTGAAAAAACGACTTTGGGTAAATGAGGTTAAAAGGTACGGGATATTTGATTGGGTGGATTTTGAAGGAAGGCGAAGTATGATTGGTTGACCTAAAACTAAAAATATATTTGCCTTGGAAACATATTGGGAGTTGTTATTTGAAACGATAGATTCAAAAATAAATGTAAACATGGTCCCATTGGACAAAGCAGTAGATACTGGTACGAAACGGGGACTGTTCACTGCCATTTCAAGTAAATTTTGTGTAAAGCAAGATCGATGAGAGCAGGCGGAGAAATTTTCTAACATAGGAAAAGCCTGGACATAGGGCAGATCGAAAATGTGCCATATTCTATTGCCTAGTCATCGTTTACTTGTGTTATTTCCTTGCATCTGTGGTAAGATTGATTTTCTTAACATTTTATTTGAAATAAAATTTGAATGTGAAATACTAACATACGACTGTAAGTAAGTGAGTCTATGGCAGACTCAAAACAGAGTCTAGAGATTGATCCAGCATATGAAAGACTATCAGAGAGGTGTAGACCAACTAAATTATATAGGATTATCATCAGGAGCATAATACCTATCCTACTGTATGGACAACAGATTATTGCTGGAATTGCAGAGGCGTTGAAACTATTAGGGGAGAGGAATACTGGTATACCTGGTCACATCAAAAGAAACTGGTTAAAGGGATTGTCGTAAAGAGCTGATCTTGCATGTTTGTTTGTAATGTGCCTGTACTGGTTGTTGAATATTATAGTAGGCTGTTGATTACGAAGGAGGCATATCCTTCTGATTTCAGAGGGTTGTGGTTGCTGTCAATAACTGGTGCCAGACTACAGTGGGCCGATATATTCATGCCACAGTCTTGCCTTTTTTGGAGACAACTGTAAACCACCATCATTCTTGAAGAAGTGGGAGCTGAAGGTTGTCGTTCAGCGAAGTGCAGGAAGATTCCTACATCATATTACAAAGATAGGTGCATGTTTCGGCACCTCATCGCTCAACTAACATTATAATAAAAATAAGAGACTGGGAATAGTGATATAAACATTCCATCAGTGTCCACAGAAACTTACAAACAAAATGCAGAGATGATGATAATAAACAATCTACCAGTGTATACTAGGAGTCACCTCAGTTAGAAAATTCACTACACCCTTATATAATAATAATATGTGTATTATGGTCAGAAGATCCATTGTATAAATTGATTGATGTAATTAATTTCTATGATTTCACTTTTGATTGACAGTCCTGATTCCAAATAAATTAGATTCAGGACAATAAATTGAAAAAAACATTAACTTTACCAAACTTTCAACCACTGACTTACTAAAGATAGTCTTTTAAAGTGTGGTTTGTATGTGATTGTCGTGGTACTGTTGTGTTGTATTAGATAATAAAATAATTGTGTAATTGTTTATATGTTTAGTTGGTTAATGCAACCTTATACTAACATTTCATAACCCTAGCACCAAACGTAGTCATCTTACAGTCTATCTAGAATAAGTCTGAATGAGATCATAGTGGTGGCAGTAGAAAGGTGCCCTGGAAATTTACTCTGATATTTATTATATTCAGGGACCTTCACAGCTGACCTCATTCAGTACACTAAGATTTCTTAACAACAAACTGTATTAACATCAAACCCACCACACACTCCCAAAGGAGCATAGGCCTTCAACAAACACATGCCAAGTCCTCCTATCACGTGCCATCATCTCAAGTTCTTTCCACGTTCTCCTTATCATTTTCACCTCTGTTTCCAGCTCTCTTCTCCATGTGCTTCTTGGTCTACCTCTGCTTCTCTTGCCCTGGGGGTTCCAGAACAAGGACTGCCTTGTAATGCTATCAACAGGTTTCCTCAGTGTGTGTCCTATTCATCGCCATCGTCTTCTTCTCATCTCTTGTTCCACTGGCTATTGTCTAGTTCTTGTCATCAGTTCCACGTTGGTAACCTTGTCATACCATTTTAATCCCTCTATTCTACGCAAGCACCCATTTATGAAAGTCTGTAGCTTTTTGGTAGTTGTCTTTGTTGTTCTCCATGTCTCAGAGCCATACAATAGGACTGACTTGACATTTGAGTTGAAGATTCTTATTTTCGTGTTGGATCCGATTTCTCTTGATCTCCATATATTTCCCAATGCTATGAAAGCTCTTCTTGCTTTTTGTATTCTTATTTTGACATCACTGTCTGTCCCTCCAACTTTGTCTATATTGCTGCCAAGATATGTGTACGATTCTACATCTTGTATTGGTGCTTCTTCAAGTTCAACCCTGTTATCATTGCCTGCATTTATTCTCATTATCTTTGTCTTTTCCCTGTGTATTTTTAGACCCAATTGCTGTGACCTCTCATCGAGTGTTTTCAATTTGTCCTGCATCTGATTACGGTTATGGTACAGAAGAGCTAAGTCATCAGCAAACTCCAGATCATCCAACTGCTTAGTTAGAGTCCACTGGATTCCATTTCTGTTGTGTGTTGTCGATGTTCTCGTAACCCAGTCTATTGCTAGTAAGAAAAGAAATGGAGACAAGAGGCATCCCTGTCGCACTCCTGTTCTTATCCCAAACGGTTCTGTAAGCTGTCCTTCGTGAAGAACTCTGCATGTCATGTCTTCATATGTTTTCTTTATTAAATTAATGATCTTCAGGGGAACTCCATAATGCCTCATCAATTTCCAACGTGATTCTCTGTCTACACTGTCAAATGCCTTTTCGTAGTCCACAAATCCGATGTATAGTGATGAATTCCATTCCAGACTTTGTTCATCTATTATTCTCAAAGTGGCTATCTGGTCTGTACAGGATCTGTTTTGTCGAAAACCTGCTTGTTCATCTCACAGTTTCTTGTCTATGGACTCTTTTATTCTTTAAAGGATAATCCTGTTTAATATTTTTCTGGCACTGAAAGTAACATTATTCCTCTATAATTTGTGCACTCTTTTGTAAATATCCCTTCTTAGGCAACTTAACCAGATATCCTTCCTTCCATTCTGCTGGTATCTCTTCCTTTTCCCAGACTTTACCAAGTAATTTATATAACATCTCTGTAGCCGTTTCGATATCTGCTTTGATGACCTCTGCTGGAATGCCATCAGGTCCAGACGCTTTTCCATCTCTTAGAAGCTTTATGGCTTTCTTTATTTCTTCCTTCGTTGGTCTTTCACCGTTAATTTGTAGCTCTTCTTCTGCTGGCTGGATGTCCGAGGGGTTTTGTGGAGCTGGTCTATTGAGAAGGTCCTCAAAATATTCTGTCCACCTCTTCATTTGCTCTTGTATATTGCTGAGCAGTTTTCCATTCTTGTCTTTTTATGAAGCAACTTGTTTGCTTGTATTTCCCCATTAACTTCTTTGTGCTGTTATACAGTTCTCTCATATTCCCGTTGGCTGCAGCATCTTCTGCCTCTCTTGTCCACTCCTCAATATACTTCTTCTTGTCTCTTTTGATACTTCTTTTTACTTCTTTGTTTGCTTCTGTGTACACTTATTGAGCCTTGGCTTTGGAACTTCTGGTTTTGCTTGTGTTTAAATCTGCTTTCTTGTTTTTCCTGTCTTTTATCTTATTGATGGTTTCTGTTGTTATCCATGCTTTTTGTTGTCGTTCCCTTTTCCCCAGTATTTCTTCACATGTCTCATTCCATACCGTTTTGATTTGCTGCCAATAGTCTTCTGTATTCTCTGCATCTTCCAGCTGTTGGAGCACTTGGAATTTGTTGGATATTGTGACCGCAGATTTGTCTCTTGTTTCTTGATTTCTTAGATGTCCTACATTAAATTGTTGTCTATAATTTTGCATTGCTGCATATCTCTTGAGTTTCATTTTTACTTTCGCTATCAGAATGTGGTGGTCTGATGCCACATCTGCTCCTCTATATACCTTTACATCCTGCAATGATGATCTAAACTTCTTGTTTATGCATATATGATCAATCTGATTTTCTGTTCTATGGTCTGGTGATATCCATGTTGCCTTGTGTATTCTCTTATGTGGAAACATGCTTCCTCCTATAGCCAGTTGATTTGAAGCACAGAAGTTTGAGAATAGTTCCCCATTTTCATTCATTATTCCTAGCCCCTGTTTTCAAATGACTTCTTCAAAGCCGGTGTTGACTGTACCTATCTTTGCATTCATGTCACCCATCAAAATTGTGATGTCTCTTCTTTTTACTTTTTCCATAATTTCCTGTAGTCTAGTATAAAATGCTTCTTTCACAGACTCTTCTTTGTCATTAGTTGGTGCATAACATTGGATGACATTTACATTTATTTTCTTTTCAGCTGTTTTAAAAGTAGGTGTTATTATTCTGGATCCAACGGCTTCCCATTCAATGAGTGCTTTCTGTGCTTCTTTAGATAACGTAAGAGCTACCCCTTCACTGTGGTGTGAACTTTCGTCTTCATGTCCTTAGGACAGCATCAATTCACCTCTGATGAGTTTCTTCCTGTCTACCCCCTTCCACTTTGTTTCACACAGTCCCAGAACCTCGATTTTATATTCCCTCATCTCTGCTGCTACTTGTGCCACTTTCGGTTGTTCGTTTAATGTCCGAACATTCCAGGTGCCAAATCTGGAAGTTCTCCTAGAAGAAAGAAGGTTAGTCGGCAACACAGACTCCTTTCGGCTTTCTTTGTGTTGCATCATACGCCTCCCTGCGAGAGGACCTTCTCCTGTCTTGGATGGCTGTGTTTTATTTTCTTTAATTGACTTGTCCATGTTTGTTGAAGTTTTTTGTGGTTTAAATTTTTTACAGGATGGGGTAACCGGCCAATGCCCAACCCTCCTTAGTCGCTTTCTACGACATGCTTGGCAGGGAACAGTGTTACTATTCTTTGCTCCCGTTTCGGGCCCCGTTAACACACGGGTGGTGGTTTGTTTGACAAAGGTAAATATAGTGGGTGTGTGTGTTTTTTTTTTTGTTCATTGATTTTGAGTATCAACCTTCTGGACCAACCTTCGATGGCTAAAAGTGAATTATGTATCCACACCTTTGCTTTGGTGATGTATTTTTCTGGTCCACATGGCCAGGTCATTAGCACAGAGTGAATTGTGTACATTACCATTAATGTTTTCAGTAATGTCGTATATATATATATATATATATATATATATATATATATATATATATATATATATATATATATATAAGGATGGGTGTGAGGGAGAGGACCCTACCTTGTGGGACACCTTGCTGAATTGTTATCTTTTTGCTAGTCTGTCCATGCGCCTGTACACCTGCTGTTCTGTTGTCTGATCCATATGTGACAGGGGCTAGGTGTGGTAGAGGCAAACTTATGTCGACGTGGCAACCTCACACCCAAGACCCATGAACTAAGAAAATTTAATTAAGGATCGTTTGACAGGGGTTGTAATTATTGGTTGTTTGCAACCCTCTCAGCACACAGACTTAGTAATTCAAGCAACATAAAGTTTATGTAGAACGACATTTAATTCTACCGAACACCCAGTCAGTGTTCGTGGACAATCCAAGGCAACTGCGGATCAACTCTGGTTCGACGACTTTTCTCTCTCTGCGTCTTGCAATAGAAATAACAAAGAATATTGAGATGTTAAGCTTTGCGCGGTTAACATCCGGACAGTTTGATTGGCCGTTGTCCGTCAGCGGACATGACTAGCGTTCTATATTTAGATCCTGACTAACGCTTATGCTCCGTCAGCGGACGTGACTAGCGTTCTATATTTAGATAACGCTTTTGGCTGCTACATAATTAGACTAAGGAAATGAAGGAATGGTGCTGTCACACATATAATATAGGGAGTCTTGGGGGAAGTTAATTAAATAGTTTTAATTTTACCAGCGGGGTGCGAAACTGAAAATAGTTGGCCCCTCTTTTCTAACACATTACCCGTGTCTGTAGCATAACTGACGAACTGTGTTGAAGAGGTCAAGAGGAGAAATTAACACAGAGTGGTGTAAAAAACAAAAGGAGGGGTTAGGGGTGGTATAAACAATGATGGAAGAAAGTTGTCGACATTGTACCACTCGAACCGGAAGCGGACAGCGGTGACGGAAATAAACAACGGGATGGCGAAAGCTGATGTTTGCTAATCTAAAGGAAATAGGAAGGATTGTTTTGATATCATCTTTACCCGTCGTGCCAGGAAGGTGTGACGTAAATTTGTTGGAGGCATGTGTTCATCAGAGAGATGAAGGGTAGTGAATAAATGATGGTTGACAATTACACAATACTCATATGACATTGCCTTGAGACTTGGATTGAATTGATGACGTCAGACCTTGTAAACGCAGACGATAATTACAGGAGACACACCACATAAACGATTACTGCTGGCTATAATTGTGAGTACGCTTGGCTTATGTCAGCTTCCCTGCACGGCCTAGTACTAGGGCATATAAATAACTGATACTTTAGACATTAGACTTCTACGAGATAAACTGCCTTCTCAAAATGTGGTTCATGAAGTAGAGCTTACCTTGGGTGATACGAGTGGTGCGACCGTCCGGGTGCCTTTTGGGGGGTATTCCGAAATGTATTTGCAAATTTAAAATGTTAAAGAACTGTGGTGAAGTGGGATGTTATAAATATTTATAGGGGACTTAGTGTACTGACTGAGATCAGCTGTGAAGGTATATATATCTAATAAGAGTAGTGTATTATATATAACCTTACTTGCTGCCACATATGTATACCTCAGTCAGAATTATTCTGGAATAGTGTGATGACTACGTTATTTGTCTAGGGTATGTGTATGATGAAGTGTACGTCAAAACAACAACAGACAGATAAACAATTTAATTTATTCCACTACAATTGACAACACTGTGACACTCACATACATAAAACACTCTACAAGGATATCTTAAAGGAGTCACTGATAACTTTTCAATTAACAATATGTATTCATTGCTGTCATGAATGAATATGTGTCCTGATTCAAATACAAAGGGAACCAGGAATCACAATCAATTTTAATTACAAGTTATAAGTACAGAATTTATCAATATGAATATTGTAGTGACATATATTATTAAAAGTATCCTATGTGTGTCAGTTGTGTAGTAGTAATATGAGGTAATACTGGGTTTGTTTTGTTCAAGCTCTGTTGGTATTTGTCATCATGACTTCAATAGTTTGTCTTTATTGGAACTAGTATTGGAGATGTTCTCAGTTCCTGATATTAAAACAATTTAATTCCCCTCTTAATGTTATTTTTACAATGTCATTTTAAGATGGGGGTACATAATGTTGAGCCCAGCTGGCCACATCAGCTTATCTTGCGTGATGGCGGCAGGAAAAGGCTCCTCTGCTCGATTTCTCCCCTGTGCTCTGGAGACACCTCACTGATAGCTAAATGGACCAAGGAGTATGCTGTCCGACTCTGGATTCAGCAAAGCTCTGACCAGGTGCTGCTCAATAACGTTAAGACCACAGTCCCTGAAAACAAGAAGGATGTACCTTCTACGTCATAACTAATTTATACTCTCTTTTTACACTGAGCACAATACATCACAAACATTGAGTTCAGAGCGTTAGGCCAACTGTCAGCTTCATCTGAAATACTTTATACCAGTATTAACCTCCTTAATGGTTACTACGCCTCTGCACTTCCAGCATTATTTCTTTCTAGTCAATCATCTAGGTGTCAGTGTACTGTTTGGCCATTCCATGCTGTTTTACTTTCCTCCGACACCTTCTGTTCAGGCTGGAGCATTATAGGCTTTACATCATGTTTGCTACTGAACTACACATATATACAGGCATAAATTAACAATTCACATTCAATTTTCATTAAAAGATACTGAATGTTTCAAGCTTACCACAATTCATGGAAATAAACACAGATACGTTGACTAGCAATGAATTCTGGCACAAATACTGGCACAAATTCCCATCTGCTTATGTTCCAGGCTTTTATTTAGCAAAAATATGAGCTGGCTTCAACGCACTGTTGCTTTATCAAGCTTATTTGAACTAGTGGTCTCGAACTAACGCTCCTAAGTGATTATATCAGCGAGTCTGGCCAATGGAGCCACGTTTCGACAAGTGTTTGAAAAAATTTTACTTCCTACGTCTCCCCTAACAACCAAGGATAGCATTTATAGTCCGACTAATCGTGTTTAGCCTTACATATCATTCCAGCCAATCAGTTCAAATGTAACTTGTGGCCCATTTCCCGTACAATGGTGGTTTAAAAAATCTACCACTGAGCGATTCTGATTTTGGGTGTTGTCTGACAGCACCATCATTTTATTTTGGCTATAACTTGTTAATTCCTAGACTATTTGCGTAACGTTTTACATATTCTTTGTCAGCAAGCCCTAAGAAACCCAAATATACAAATTTAAAAGAGCTACGTGGCTGCGTTCAAAATATGCAATTTCTTCTACCTCCTGTTTCGAAGATGTGCTGTCTGGGTACTGTAATGTTTTCAAACGTAAACCCATCTATTGTCATCTTTCCTAATAAGAGTTTTTCAGGATTTAAAAACCTAACTCTGGGAAGGTTAGTGTTTTTATCACTGTCCGTCTGAAAAAAAAGTTAGTGCATGTGGCCTTACACGCGTGATAGTAGTAATTGTGTATCGCGTTACGCTTGTTGGGGTGGCATTAATAGCGAGACGCGTGTTCAATTTTGCATGCGTTCCTGATTTTCATTCGCCCCTCTCTCTTTCTATTTGAGTCCATCTGTTCGTTCGTTTTGGTAACGCAGTATAATTAATGTTAGGATTAATTTAGGTCATTACGCAGTGTGCCTCTCAATGTTTTTCTCAGAAATGCAATACCCGTTTTAATGTGTTGTGGAAACGCTTGTATTTATGCAGTGGCTTATATTTAACGTGGAAACGTTACAATTTGCAGACGAAGCATAAAACAAAGGGGATTTCGAGTACTGTCATTGTGACAGCAATGTTATTTTACCATTCTTCTTCCTTTCTTTATTATATGTATTTATTAGGCTTTATATTTACTTGATAATTTATATATGTGGATTAGAATATTTCACGACACCTCCCCTCTTAAAACAGACATCCCATGTCAGTCCTTTATTCTATATACACATAGATAAATGTAAGTCAACTTGACTTTACTCTGCTGTGGTGCTATCATGGTTTTATGTAGTTGGGTCCATTCAGAGTAGGCACTACTCATGAAATCTGCCTCAGACTTCTACAACCAATAATATATTTCGGTTATGTTACTGAACAGCCGCAAGTGTGAGTGCTTGTCTTAATGCTGCTTCGCAACCCGTATTCACCATTTCTCTTCTCTGAGTCTGCGCAATGACATGTCCAGAGAACATTATATTTCCCTCAAAATGTACGTTATGAGGAGATAACATATACCTGGTGATAGCAGAGTTTTCGTAGTGGATCCCATAATCTTCTTATTATCCTGTATGAAACATTCGGAATATCCTCAATCAAAGAGGCAACTCAGGGATTCATTACGTTCCTCCGAAATGTTTACATCCAACAATTTTCTCATCATTCTAGAGAAGACACTAGGCGCATTCTTCAATCCAAATGGCAATCTATTAAACTCATAGTGTCCTTCTGAGGTACTAAAAGCTAGGTATGGTCTAACCTCAGGCTTTACTGGAATCTGATAGTATCCTTTACTCAGATCCACTTTTGAGAAATATTTAGCTTTATTTAGTCTGGCTGTTACGGGCTTCTCGGGATCCCAGTATGTACTGGGTGCTTCGATGACTTCTAGTATTTGAGGATGACCAAGTTGTTATATTCGTATTCAGTTTATAGAGTCAAAGTCCCTCGGGTTCTTATCACTTTTGTAGGATTCCGTAATACTGTTCGTTGGTATCGATAATGTCTGCTTTAACCCTTGTGATTCATTATGTGCTGAATGTGTTTCATATTAAATTCGACCCTTGACTGACCTGTATTAGTCTCTTGTCTTATTAATTATATTGGCAGTGTGAGATGCAGCGTGTTAAGACATTAATCATCACTGGTCATGATCAGTTGAGGATGAATAGCATTTAACTCAACTCCGAATACGATAGTTGATAACACTGTGATTTTGACGACTCAAAATATTTAATTAGTTATTTCATACCATGAGCAGACACCAACTACATGGGAACAAAAGTCACATCACATTCATGTACGATCTGTAAGAGTACTCATTATTTCATAAGCACATGTTCACAATCTCTATCTAGAGTCCTGGTTAGAGGTCAGTTCCTTTTTAACGGCCAATGTCCTTTGGCATAAATTCAGAGGCTAACTAGACTTAACTATCCTGCTAGTCAGCAATACACTTATTATGCTAGGCTTACGTCTACTGCTAGTCGTTTAATATCCGTTACACTAGGTCTTACGCTATTGCTAGTAACATAATGTTCCTTTGGCATACCACGCCAGGCTAATCTGCCATAATTATGCAAACTGCGTTATTCCTACTACGACTTACGTTTGGTTCAAGAAATACACTGCTCAAATGGCTTCCCAGCCACACAATTTAAAAAGTGGACTACGCCACACACTTTCCAGTGGTTATACCACACAATATAAGTGGCAATGGCCACACATGCCATACGCTGCCGTTGGGGCCGAAGCCCACACGTCGAATGACCTTACAAAGACATACGCGTCATGCATAGTGATATGCATACCTATCGTTACCATATTCAATTGCGATGTTCCATGGTGCAGCAATCCGAGTTGGCCAAACTCAAATGCTTGCACACATGCAACAATCATCGACATCGGTCGCGGAGATATAATCATTTGAGGAATGCGCCATGCTGCATACATGAAGCAATCCTCAACACTGGCAAACAGCTGATTTGTATCCGGCAATGGATCCACCTGTCCTTCTGTAATAGCATTCAGTCTCCTGTAATCTATACAGAGTCTATGTTCTCCAGAGGGCTTCCTTAAGAGTACAACACCGGAACTATACGAAGATTCACTGTGTGAAATAATTCCTTCCTTCAATAGATAGTCTATCTCTTCCTTCAAAGCTTTCTCCTTAGCAAACGGAATCGAATATGGTTTCATACAGACAGGTGTGGGGTCTATCAGTTTCATATCATATTCCAATAGGTTTGTATGACCTGGTCGGTCTGTTAACACCTCTGCATGATTATTTAGAACCTGTTGCACTCTCTCTTTCTGAGTTTTCGTTAAATGTGTACTGATTTTCACCTGTGCTGCTGTCTCACAGGGATGTAATGGATATTCAAATGATGAAAGTGGTTCCTTTTTCATCTCCATGGCGATGGACAAGGTCAACAAGTGTGTCTCTTTCTGATGTTCTCTTTCCAAATATTTCTTCAGGAGATTCACATGATAGATTTTTTCTTTCCCTTTCTTATCTATCTTATAATTTGTTCTAGACACCTTCTCTAGAACTGTATATGGACCCTGCCATCCAATTTGTAACTTATTCTGACTCCCGGGCAAAAGAAGCAGTACTTTCTCTCCCACAGCCAAATTTCTGTCTTTCGCCTTCCTGTTATAATAGGCAGCATGTTTCTTCCTGGCTTGTTTCAAATTTTAATTGGCAAGTTTCCAGCCAGTTTTTAAACGAGTGGTCAGCTCATTCACATATTGGTATGAAGATGTAATGTTTTCCTCTGCCTTTTCATCAGTCCACGTTCTTAACAAAGCTACATGTGGACCTTTAATTTTGTGGACCTATTTGTCCATGCACCGGTATGGTCTCTTCCACTCGAAGCTCTATAGTGGTGATTTTTCCTCCCAGAATTATCATTCACAAAACGACCGCTACCAATTTTTCTTTTGGGGCTTTCTCCCCACTTAAAATTCTTGATGAGAGATTTCCTCTCTACATCCTCTTCCTCCAGTTTGTTTAAGTCCGATTGAGGGATTTTCGGCTTATCCTGGGGTAAGACATCTTTTTGCACTCTCCGCATAGTGGCCATTGTAAAACAGTTAAGTGAAGCTTGTCCGTGAAAAGGGGCTTCCCATTCCATTTGGTCCACTTTATCAAATCTATTTTTCTTTTTATTATCAGGCCTAATTTTGCCCCGTGGCGTGTCCAGGTCCTGATCCATGTTCCCACTTGTGGGTGTGCCCTCATGTGCTATGCTACACCTTTCTACAAAATTCTCAATGTCCCATCTTGCTTTAGGCCAATAATAATTGTGAGCCACCTTTTGAATGATGGTACCTATCTTCTCATGGTCCCCATCTGGTTTCACATGTAGGCTCCTTATTAAGTCTGCCCTATATCTTTTAGGAAGTACCAGCTGTCCCTGACCTTTGGATCTAGCTCCAGTCTTCCTATACATCAACTTGTTTTTCATGTAAAAATCTCCCTTGCCTGGAGTTGTATGACAAGTTGACAATTTTCTGAAACAAGGCTTGAGTGTTTTATCCCCAGCCTGTGCCTTCCTCATCTCTTCTGGAGTGGTATCCAACATAATATCCTCCTCCTGTCTTGAGGTCGACCTGACCTGAAGGGTTGCCATATACACAGGTTTCCTTCTGCAACGGTCAGTGTCATGATTGTCCATCTGACAATTTTTACACCACCTTTTTCCTTGGTTGAAAGATTTTCTTTCATCATATTTCCTTTCATCGAATTGTGGGAATTTATTTTTATTTTCATACCGTGGCCTATCAAACTGGTGCTTACCTTTGTTTTGATCCCTAGGATCAAATTTATTAAAGTTCTGTGGTGCCCTAAAGTTATCCACTTGTTTCTTTTTATTACCTGTTACCTCTGCTTGAGCTGCTTGATACCTTTCAGCAACATTTAGCAACTCACCCAGCCTCTCTGCACCTTGTTCCATGAGAAACTTTCTCAGGTCTGGAGCCATGGACTCTCTTAATTGCTCTATAAGGACCATTTCCTTAAGATCTTGGGTTTTCCCCAGAGAAGTCCATTTCTCCAAGTATGTCTCTATTCGTGCAGAGAACTGGTGATAGGTTTCACCTGACAGTAGTTTAGCATTCCTAAATTTTTTCCTATAAAATTCTGCATTCTTTTCATATCTTAACAAAAGAGCCTGCTTTAGCATGTCATAATTTTCCTGATCACCTCTGCTCATTTTTGCAAAAACTTCATAAGCTGCCCCACGAAGTCCTGAGATAACTTTAAGCTCCACCTTTCTCTCTCTAACCCATACGTGGTAGCTAATAGTTCATACCTATTTAGGTAGCTCTCTATATCATCGTCTTTCTCAACAAAAGGATCTAAATGAAAATTCATAGCTGAGGTTGAGGCTCCTTGGCTAGCAGTGGCATCAGAGGCAAAGGGACTGGCACCATTTTCAGGAGCATGGCCTTGAAACTCAAACTCCCTTAGTCGTAACTCATGTTCCCTTTGTAATCTCTTCTCCTCCTTTTCTGCTTCCCTCTCTGCAGTCAATCTTCTTTCTTCTGCTTCCCTTTCTGCAGCTAATTTCTTCTCTTCCCTTTCTGCAGTCAATCTTCTTTCTTCTGCTTCCAATTCTGCAGCTAATTTCTTCTCTTCCCTTTCTGCAGCTAATTTCTTCTCTTCCCTTTCTGCAGCTAATTTCTTCTCTTCCCTTTCTGCAGTCAATCTTCTTTCTTCTGCTTCCAATTTCTTAGCCTCAGCCTCAATCTGCAACCTCTTAGTCTCAGCCTCAGCCTCAAATTGTAACTTCTTAATTTCCCTTTCAGCCTCTAACTTTCTTTCGGCTTCAAACCTTCTTTCTTCGCGTTCAATAAATTTGTCACATTCCGTAGTGACATAGGCAACCATAACTTGCCCATCTAATCCTAACTCTTTTGCAGTCTGAACAGCAGCAGATCGAAACTTGGCCAGGTCCGCCATTGTCTATCAGGTAAGTTTATACAATGTCTAACCAACAATTCAATCTCTAAATATATATCTAATGGACAACACAGGCACCGTGAGCTCAACCTTATTTAATTCCACCCAAGGATACCTTTTAATTCTTATATTCCCTGAAGTGAATTACCCCCAATATTTGTAATAGGGAAAGATTCAAAATCCCAAGAGCGAGCCCCCAATATATGTGGTGAAGTGGGATGTTATAAATATTTATAGGGGACTTAGTGTACTGACTGAGATCAGCTGTGAAGGTATATATATCTAATAAGAGTAGTGTATTATATATAACCTTACTTGCTGCCACATATGTATACCTCAGTCAGAATTATTCTGGAATAGTGTGATGACTACGTTATTTGTCTAGGGTATGTGTATGATGAAGTGTAAGTCAAAACAACAACAGACAGATAAACAATTTAATTTATTCCACTACAATTGACAACACTGTGACACTCACATACATAAAACACTCTACAAGGATATCTTAAAGGAGTCACTGATAACTTTTCAAATAACAATATGTATTCATTGCTGTCATGAATGAATATGTGTCCTGATTCAAATACAAAGGGAACCAGGAATCACAATCAATTTTAATTACAAGTTATAAGTACAGAATTTATCAATATGAATATTGTAGTGACATATATTATTAAAAGTATCCTATGTGTGTCAGTTGTGTAGTAGTAATATGAGGTAATACTGGTTTTGTTTTGTTCAAGCTCTGTTGGTATTTGTCATCATGACTTCAATAGTTTGTCTTTATTGGAACTAGTATTGGAGATGTTCTCAGTTCCTGATATTAAAACAATTTAATTCCCCTCTTAATGTTATTTTTACAATGTCATTTTAAGATGGGGGTACATAATGTTGAGCCCAGCTGGCCACATCAGCTTATCTTGCGTGATGGCGGCAGGAAAAGGCTCCTCTGCTCGATTTCTCCCCTGTGCTCTGGAGACACCTCACTGATAGCTAAATGGACCAAGGAGTATGCTGTCCGACTCTGGATTCAGCAAAGCTCTGACCAGGTGCTGCTCAATAACGTTAAGACCACAGTCCCTGAAAACAAGAAGGATGTACCTTCTACGTCATAACTAATTTATACTCTCTTTTTACACTGAGCACAATACATCACAAACATTGAGTTCAGAGCGTTAGGCCAACTGTCAGCTTCATCTGAAATACTTTATACCAGTATTAACCTCCTTAATGGTTACTACGCCTCTGCACTTCCAGCATTATTTCTTTCTAGTCAATCATCTAGGTGTCAGTGTACTGTTTGGCCATTCCATGCTGTTTTACTTTCCTCCGACACCTTCTGTTCAGGCTGGAGCATTATAGGCTTTACATCATGTTTGCTACTGAACTACACATATATACAGGCATAAATTAACAATTCACATTCAATTTTCATTAAAAGATACTGAATGTTTCAAGCTTACCACAATTCATGGAAATAAACACAGATACGTTGACTAGCAATGAATTCTGGCACAAATACTGGCACAAATTCCCATCTGCTTATGTTCCAGGCTTTTATTTAGCAAAAATATGAGCTGGCTTCAACGCACTGTTGCTTTATCAAGCTTATTTGAACTAGTGGTCTCGAACTAACGCTCCTAAGTGATTATATCAGCGAGTCTGGCCAATGGAGCCACGTTTCGACAAGTGTTTGAAAAAATTTTAACTTCCTACGTCTCCCCTAACAACCAAGGATAGCATTTATAGTCCGACTAATCGTGTTTAGCCTTACATATCATTCCAGCCAATCAGTTCAAATGTAACTTGTGGCCCATTTCCCGTACAATGGTGGTTTAAAAAATCTACCACTGAGCGATTCTGATTTTGGGTGTTGTCTGACAGCACCATCATTTTATTTTGGCTATAACTTGTTAATTCCTAGACTATTTGCGTAACGTTTTACATATTCTTTGTCAGCAAGCCCTAAGAAACCCAAATATACAAATTTAAAAGAGCTACGTGGCTGCGTTCAAAATATGCAATTTCTTCTACCTCCTGTTTCGAAGATGTGCTGTCTGGGTACTGTAATGTTTTCAAACGTAAACCCATCTATTGTCATCTTTCCTAATAAGAGTTTTTCAGGATTTAAAAACCTAACTCTGGGAAGGTTAGTGTTTTTATCACTGTCCGTCTGAAAAAAAAGTTAGTGCATGTGGCCTTACACGCGTGATAGTAGTAATTGTGTATCGCGTTACGCTTGTTGGGGTGGCATTAATAGCGAGACGCGTGTTCAATTTTGCATGCGTTCCTGATTTTCATTCGCCCCTCTCTCTTTCTATTTGAGTCCATCTGTTCGTTCGTTTTGGTAACGCAGTATAATTAATGTTAGGATTAATTTAGGTCATTACGCAGTGTGCCTCTCAATGTTTTTCTCAGAAATGCAATACCCGTTTTAATGTGTTGTGGAAACGCTTGTATTTATGCAGTGGCTTATATTTAACGTGGAAACGTTACAATTTGCAGACGAAGCATAAAACAAAGGGGATTTCGAGTACTGTCATTGTGACAGCAATGTTATTTTACCATTCTTCTTCCTTTCTTTATTATATGTATTTATTAGGCTTTATATTTACTTGATAATTTATATATGTGGATTAGAATATTTCACGACAAGAACATAACAATAGGAAATAGAAAATTCAAAAATAAAATTGACTCAGTCACGACGGGAAGCTAGATCAGCAAATGAGACAGTTCTTACAAGGGTGGCTTTGTATGATATCTTGTTCTAAGTCACTATTGTAAGTATGATATCTTGTTCTAAGTCACTATTGTAAGTAAGGATAGGCAGTCTCAAATTATGGGTCTGCCAAATTCTAAAGGAATAAAAACACTTTCTACCATAAGATACCATAAAGGTACAGTATTATGTTTCTGTAACATGTTACGGTGAGCACCACGTGTGGAAGTTACAGTGTGATTCAACTCAATAGCATGAAATTGAATATCGTAAGAACACAATCAAAGTACAACAAGTGGGGGTGGGGCTGAGCAGTATAAGGCCCCGCACCACCTTAAAAATTACCTGAGGCTAATTCAGCCTATGCGACACAAGTGACAGCATGTAACTGGATGGAGGTCAAACAATATTCTAAGCCAGTGTTTATCTACATTATAGCAGACATGGACTCCTTGAGAAGCGCATAACAGTATGAGGATTTCTATCATGAAAGTATTTATCAACAAATTCTCAGTGCTAACTTTTTCTGCTTCGTTCCCTCTTATTAACTTTTTCTTCTCTATTAAAACTGGTGGCCCATCTCAGTTCTGTCGTATTGTCATACAGCTTCTTCCTTGAAGGTGTTGCTCTGGTGGAGCCGAAATTCTTGAACGACAAGTTCTATCTACTGTTTGGTTGTGTTCGGCACATAAACACATTTCTATCTGCCTGACTTTTTAATTTATTGAACAGATGGTATGTGAGACTTTTTCTTCTTCTTCGTTGACCCTCAGAGGTCAACTTGAATAAGTTCAAAGACAGCAGACGTCAACTTGAATATGTTCAAACAGAGCAGTGGTCAGTCTAAGGCTGTTGAGATTTTCGTAGAGCTTTTCTAGGAATGGTACTGATGATGGCCATTTGAGTCTGAAGTGGTAGAGTCTCCTAGGAATGGTACTGATGATGGCCATTTGAGTCTGAAGTGGTAGAGTCTCCTAGGAATGGTCCTGATGATGGCCAATTGAGTCTGAAGTGGTAGAGTCTCCTAGGAATGGTACTGATGATGGCCATTTGAGTCTGAAGTGGTAGAGTCTCCTAGGAATGGTGCTGATGATGGCCATTTGAGTCTGAAGTGGTAGAGTCTCCTAGGAATGGAACTGATGATGGCCATTTGAGTCTGAAGTGGTAGAGTCTCCTAGGAATGGTACTGATGATGGCCATTTGAGTCTGAAGTGGTAGAGTCTCCTAGGAATGGTCCTGATGATGGTCATTTGAGTCTGAAGTGGTAGAGTCTCCTAGGAATGATACTGATGATGGCCATTTGAGTCTGAAGTGGTAGAGTCTCCTAGGAATGGTACTGATGATGGCCATTTGAGTCTGAAGTGGTAGAATCTCCTAGGAATGGTCCTGATGATGGCCATTTGAGTCTGAAGTGGTAGAGTCTCCTAGGAATGGTACTGATGATGGCC
Source organism: Oreohelix idahoensis (assembly GCA_024509875.1). NCBI lineage: Eukaryota > Metazoa > Mollusca > Gastropoda > Stylommatophora > Oreohelicidae > Oreohelix > Oreohelix idahoensis. Next base: position 509,846 of record JAMPIV010004497.1, read on the forward strand.
ATTTGAGTCTTAAGTGGTAGAGTCTCCTAGGAATGGTACTGATGATGGCCATTTGAGTCTGAAGTGGTAGAGTCTCCTAGGAATGGTACTGATGATGGCCATTTGAGTCTGAAGTGGTAGAGTCTCATAGGAATGGTACTGATGATGGCCATTTGAGTCTGAAGTGGTAGAGTCTCCTAGGAATGGTACTGATGATGGCCATTTGAGTCTGAAGTAGTAGAGTCTCCTAGGAATGGTACTGATGATGGCCATTTGAGTCTGAAGTGGTAGAGTCTCCTAGGAATGGTACTGATGATGGCCATTTGAGTCTGAAGTGGTAGAGTCTCCTAGGAATGGTACGGATGATGGCCATTTGAGTCTGAAGTGGTAGAGTCTCCTAGGAATGGTACTGATGATGGCCATTTGTGTCTGAAGTGGTAGAGTCTCCTAGGAATGGTACTGATGATGGCCATTTGTGTCTGAAGTGGTAGAGTCTCCTAGGAATGGTACTGATGATGGCCATTTGAGTCTGAAGTGGTAGAGTCTCCTAGGAATGGTACTGGTGATGGCCATTTGAGTCTGAAGTGGTAGAGTCTCCTAGGAATGGTACTGGTGATGGCCATTTGAGTCTAAAGTGGTAGAGTCTCCTAGGAATGGTACTGGTGATGGCTATTTGAGTCTGAAGTGGTAGAGTCTCTTAGGAATGGTACTGATGATGGCCATTTGAGTCTGAAGTGGTAGAGTCTCCTAGGAATGGTACTGATGATGGCCATTTGAGTCTCAAGTGGCAATGAAAAATTATGAAAATTATCACATGATTTCTGCTTTTGAAAACTTCTGCAATATCCAACTCTGGATGTTTTCTATGCAACTTGTTTTTGTTGGAAGCTATTTATTATTATTGCTTTTATTTTATGTCCTGTAAGTCTAAATTTTACCTTCTCCTTCTTTGACGAATCTAGCTGCCTTTTTATTTCTACGTTTCTTGCAATGGGCAGGAATCCACTGTACTCCATGGCTCCATGCTTCATAGAGAGCGAAGTGGGAAATGAGGATGATGCTCCACTAAACCCCCCACCCGTGTATTAAAACTAAAAAGCCTTGAATAAAAGGTTTCAGACACTCGGACATGCCGCAACTTGCGGCGTGTAAGTAGACTTTTCAGGCCTGAAAAAATCTTTCAAAAACTAAGCGTCGACTTCTACGGCGAGTATAAAGGCGAACCTTTAGATTTTAATTTCAAGATTAGCTTTGCTTTAAAGTTGTATTTTACTGGCAATGAAAGAATGTACAATCAAATTAAAAATCCTTCAAAGCCTTGCCGTAAATGCTTTTCTAGAAGTTCCGACTTCGTCTTCGATATTTTTACTGTAATCCTCTTCCTCGTCACTGTCTCGCCACAACAAATTATGTTCTTCCTCATCTATTGCATTTTAAATCCAGTTATTGTCTACCAGTAGGCTACTGTATGTTTAGGGTCGGCTTATACGGCAAGTATAGATAGACATAATCCAGAATTCTGAGCTAAACATCTTGATGCCGACGTATATGCCAGCTCAATTTACGGTAGTTCCAGAGTTCACGATATGTTTAACATTACTCTTTGGATGGCACGTGCTACTGTACATACGTCGAGTGTCGAGAATGAGGCCACATCTATTAATCATATTTTTTAACCGTTCATCATTCGTGGTTCAAGTGCCAGCTTCTACCTGTGTACCTGATTAATTAAGCGATGATAACTCTGTTTGGGTGTTCACGTGCTGGGTAATGGGTTTGCTAGAAGATATTGACTGATACGAATATACATAGCCTTGGCACGTTCATGTTTGTTTACCCGAGTAAACAGAGACCCACTTCATAATCTCTCTCTCTCTCTCTCTCTCTCTCTCTCTCTCTCTCTCTCTCTCTCTCTCTCTCTCTCTCTCTCTCTCTCTCTCTCTCTCTGTGTATGCGTGTAGGAATCTATTTTTCTCTCTGGAACGAGCGAACGAACTTTATTTTCAAAGTGTTTAGGGAATTTTACACGCAAGCCAGTCTGACATTCTGCCCATCCTTTCTCTCATCTTGTATACCGAATCCATTTATTCTCACATGCAGAGGCGTCCCTCAAGTATTTGGCACCCGGTGCGAATCATACCTTTGGCACCCCCTCCCCTATAAAGAAACACACTTGTAAGTAAATTCGTACTCCCTTTAGTACGCTCACTCGCTGTTTACAAATTAATGTCAAGTAATGCAACGTTGTAACATTAATGTCAAGTAATGCAACGTTGTAACATTAATGTCAAGTAATGCAACGTTGTAACATTAATGTCAAGTAATGCAACGTTGTAACATTAATGTCAAGTAATGCAACGTTGCAACATTAAAATACTCGTAATAGCATACTCACATTCACAGTACCTAATTATAATGAAGAAAAAATACTGAAAAGTGTAAAAATCATCACTGAAACCTACATACGATAATATATATTTATTTGGAAGAAAAAGGTAGATCATTCATTCTTTCTTCTTACGTCCCTTGATTCCTTCCTACTGTACCCATCTAGCTCTGGCGAATCGCAGTAAAAAAAATAGATTAATTTAGTACCAAATATAAGACAGCATGAAGAGACAAAGATAGGATATGACTATTGCTCCCAAAGGCTGGCATATAAGAAGCGACTAATATTAGGTTGTGCAAGCAACTGGCAACCTCATCATGTCAAAGAAATTGCAGCAGAAACCGCTGCTGCAAGAGCATGTGTTCTTGTCTATATGATGACACACTGTTATAGACTCTATCATGTCCATCTCTTGATGTAATTTTGACATTTATAGTGGTGTTTTCCACTTGCTTGTTTACCTTTAAATATTGTCATCGTTTATTGTTTTCAGCAAAATGGTTTTTTTTAATGTGGCCAAAATATTTTATCAGTCTGACGTTGACGTTGACGTTAAATCTCATTCATGATTTTTCTCTTCATTCTTAACTTTTCTGGGACCTTTTTATCTGATTTCTTCTCTTTCCATGAGGGTGTTCCCCGTTCTTCTGTATATCCACATTTAAAAGGCCTCAGTTCTATCTTCCAACTGCTTGTTCGTTGTCCATGTTTCTACGCCATACAATAATGAAAGGAAAGCACAACACTTGACGGCTTTTGTTAAGGTGATGATAGGTAGTCGATTAACACTTCACAAAAATACGGCCAAGGACAATACAATCAATAATCCAACTCCACTCACACATAACATATTTAAAAACATCCACTATAATTTTTCCACGTATAATTTCTTCAGCTACATTCGCCACTACTTATCCATAATATATAGTTCCGATTCATCCAGACAGTGAACATTTCCGATACTTCTATGCATGTGAATAATTTACTCACAACTTCTGCGACAAGTCCACAGGCGGGTTTTATGTAATCTATCACTCAGCTATAATAATTTTGACACATCAGATTTTTATTTCTAACTCTCTGTATCCACGAACATATATTCGACACTTTCATTTAAAGCTAAAACACGTTGGGGTGCTTTATTCATGAAAATTAAACACTTCTTCACCACAGGTACAGTCCTGCCGGATCCATTCCAAAGAATCATCTGGTTGCTACTCCAAACAAAACCACGCCATTCTTGCAACCACACAAAGACACATTCACATGGACACCTTTTTGTGCACCACACAGTTTGAAAATACAAGACACCATGTGGTGCTCAAAAAGGGTGATAACAGTTTATTTTCTTACTTTTTTAGTTTTCTGTCCGGATATACGAGTATAATGTTCACAACATGTGTTTCCTTATGTTTTAAATGTTATCTTGACAGAGGAGAGTTCCCCTATTTTCTATTTCCTCGAGATACTCTCCCTCTCTGTCTCTCTGTGTCTCTTTCACTGTTCGTGTGTGAGTATGTAGATTGCTCTAACCCACTCAAAAAAGAAAGTATAATATTAACAGTTCCTGCACTTAATGTTGTAACTGCTCCTTAGCACTCTCACCAAATTTGCTCGTTTTTCTGATAATATTTCATCTCAATATGGCAGTCTTTAAGTGCAATAATATTTGCGAAGTTATTTATACTTTTTCAGCAGTTATTTCTCAATAGTCTCTTTTTGCACACAGAGGCAGTTACGTTTTCCGTAAAAACATTAATATAAGTGTTTATTTCTTTCTGGTAACATTTCGATGAGAATATTACTCTTCCATTCAAGTGTTTATTCATTCATCCTTTACCGTGTAGCTTCTTGTGAAACTTAGGGCTGCAAAAAGTTGCAAACACAAACTCAAATGAGTCGCCTTGCACGACATACCTGAGCGTGCAATACCCCTTTGTCTTTTTTGTCTCTCCAGAGACCCACGACAACCACATGGAGCTTGAACTCAAGTAGAGTCACCTTAAGTTCGATTCTGATCGAAATTGGAACTAGTCGACATAAAAAGAAATTTATCACAGACGGGGAGGCAGACAGACAGACGGGCAGGCAAACAAACAGATGGACAGGCAGGCAGGCAGACAGATAGACGGACAGGAAGACACAAACGGGCAGGCAGACAGACAGATAGGCAGACAAACCGGAGGGCAAGCAGACAGACAGATGGGCAGGCAGACAGACAGACTGGCAGGAAGAAAGACAGACGGGCAAGCAGACAGACAGACGGGCAGGCAGACAGATAGACGGGCAGGCAGACAGACAGACGGACAGATGGGCAGGCAGGCAGACAGACAGACAGATGGGCAGGCAGACAGACAGACTGGCAGGAAGAAAGACAGACGGGCAAGCAGACAGACAGACTGGCAGACAGACGGGCAGGTAGACAGACAGACGGGCAGGCAGACAGACAGACGGACAGACAGACGGACAGACAAGCAAGCAGACAGACAGAGAGACATACAAGCAGATAGAGAGGCAGACAGGCAAGCCGACAGACAGACGGACAGACAGACAGGCAAGTAGACAGACAGATAGACAGACAGGCAAGCAGATAGGAAGACAGACAGACAGGCAAACAGATTGACAGACAGGCAGACAGACATACAAGCAGACAGACAGATAGACAGACAGATGGGCTAGCAGACAGACATAAAGACATGCAGACACAGACAGACAGGCAGACACAGACAGACGGGCAGTCAAGCAGGTAGATACAGACAGCCAGGCAGAAAGGCAGACAGACAAAATGAAGTTGGTAGCTCGTTTTACAACGTTTAAGATTGGATAAGCGAATAGAGGGGTTTACTCCCGCGGCAAAGTTAGTGAGATCCGTTACCGAAACCTGGTGGCGTCACGGTCTCCCATCTGTAAATGGGTACATACATCTGCTCTTGAGTTAAGAAAGGCAAAGTCAGCGAGGATAGGCGCTGCTCCCCCTTACCTCATAAATCTGAACATAGAACAGTGAAGTCTCTAACATTTCACTACCATACGGCAGTATCTACAAAGGGACTACCGTCACCTTTTTAGTGGTGAATGTGCTAACAATGTAAATCTAATGCGGCTGTTCGGAAGGGCTAGCATACGGGAACATTCTACAACATCAGAATAAATAATTATAATTCTTGGCAATGAAAGACCTCCTCTAACAGTCTTCAATTATTGTCCATTATTCGCTTTCAACTTGAATACTCCTCCTTTCATAATGAAACAAAATGCTTCCTGCACAAATTACAAGGCATTGTCTATAATAAAAGATAGGAGATACGGCAGTAGGGGAGTGAAGTTCTGTAGACTTTACAATACTAGGTCTCAGCGGTTATGAGGTGAGATGACTGGTTCCTTTCTTCGCTGTCTTTGCCTTACCTAACTCAAGAGCAGAGGCAGTACACATTTAAAACTGGGTAAAATGAAGCATGGCGCCACGAGGTCTCGAACTCAGTACGTCTGTCTCGGGAAACACACGTTCTAACAAGTCTGTCACTCAACGGTCGTCTATTAAAATCACCATCATTTTCATTTGCGGGGTGCATGGAACAATCACTGCAACTGGATCCCTTGCAGGAAGCCTGCCCAAACAGTCACATGCTCTTGTGAGATGGTTTCTGGGACAGTTCGTTTTCCCTCATGAGGTTGCCAGCCCTGTGTTCAACCTTATACTAGTCGCCATTAGGTACGACGTTCCTGAGAGATCATTAGTCCTATTATTTCCTTGTCTCTTCACAGACCCACCCCACCCCCACCCCCACCCCTGTCGAAACTATACAAGGCTCATTTAAAATAAAGAAAAGTAAAGGTAGTCATATAGTAGATACTACCGTAGGGGAGTGAAGTGTTTGAGACTTCACTATACTAGGTCCAGTATCAAGAGATGGGGTGAACAATTCCCTTCCTTGCTGCCTTTTCCTCCCTAATTCAACTACCAAAGTCAGGTACCCATTTACAGCTGGGTTAGACTGGAGCGTGTCGATACCGTATATCGAAACCGACACCTATGCCGCGAGAGAAACCAGCAATCTAACCACTCTATCAGTTGGACGCTCATCTATAATAAACTAGCAATAACCCGTCAATAATGACGGAAGTAAATCAAAAACTGTAATATATTTTTGAAATATTTTTTAATTCATTATAAAAATTATTTGATGACAATATTTTTTTGTGAAAGTGTGTGGATTTGTATCAAAGAATGTTCCCTGATAAAAAGTGTTTTTAACAAAAACTTTCAAGTTTTCATGATTTGTTCCTCGGGTAATGTCGACATAGAGCTTGCCGTGTCCGAATACAGGTTAAGGAAGGAAAACTCCTACGTGATCAAAAGGCATCACTGGGAATTGACGACGTCGCATCCTAAATGGCAAACTGCGCTCGCTCGGTTCTAAGTCAATGCGAGGAATTAAGAGTCGTTCTCCCTTATTACTGCCAGTGATAATTTCTGCATCAATGGAATTCCGATGCAAGACTTTTATGACCAAACGCGTGCCATTCAATAGACCGTTTTTTTTTGCGTTCAGATTACGCAATAGCATGATACATGCAGCAACCTTTTATTTCAGCAAATGCGGTGGCATTCTTGATGGGCACTGCTCGTTAAGGAACTCGGTTGGGAAATCAACTACGTCGTTGGGATCATCGGAAATCATGGTATCTATGCTCCAATAAAAGACCGTGCACCATTCTTAAACGGGTATGGCGCGGTTTGTCGCGGTGATTTGTTGCTATCCATCAAACATACTTGATGCAGATTCAGATATCCTCCGTCCTATATAGACGTGAATTTTTTCGTGTGCTTGTCCTGAGTCTAGGCAAGCCACGGTCATTGATAAGGGTGGAATTAGGATGCCGTCGAATTACCACCTCTATCGACACCAGGTATTACAATGCAAGATGTGGGTGTCTTATCTGGTTTAGATTGTTGCTGTGTGTGTTGCAGTAGAACAGTTCACAGGGTACACCACAGGCAACATGACGTGTAGAGTCATAAAAATGGTAACTTCGCTTTAGGTTTATACCATTTATTGCACGCCACAAAACAGTCATGATACTTATGTTATCATCGGCATAGCACAACGAATGCAGCATTCAAACTCATGTTAACTGACAGTCGTGTAGAAGTCAATACTCAATAGTTGTATGGAAAACAAATATCATAGCGAAGCTTGATAAATAATACATATAACTTCTGCAACCGTGGTCAGCTGCAGATCCTTAATGTTCATAGACAATAATAATTATTCCTTCCTGATGCTAGCAGATCAGATGTATACAATACGTCCGTTTACTGTCTGCACGTGAGTAGCATACATGGATTACAGGTCAGCTCGACCTTTAGAACCTTCCTAAGTCTAACCATCTGACTTGGACGTGATCTCTGATATAACGAATCCTGGAACACAGACAATAGTCTTGTTGGTCTAGAGCGACCCATAGATATATAACTAGTTCAGGTATAAAGATACCGGTGACTTAATCCTAGTCAAAGTACCTCTCCATTTTGAATCACACAGGCGAGCAAAAAGGCGACAAAATGACGAACCTCTAGATGATAGCCTAAAGTTCGATACAAGAGGAATTACCTTATTTCGGAAAATCAACCATGAACATATGCCTCCAGGCAGGCTTGAATAATACGGGGAAATAGTCTAGTTAGCTAACTAACTCACAAAGACAATGTATTTCCCTCAGAGAATCACAAGACGCAGTCGCGTCCGCTCGCTAATCAGTCCATTTCTCAACTGCCCGACCTGGGCGGAACAACAAACGACAACCAAGTCGAGACATGCGCAGAGTGACAATCTCTGAGTCGCTGTTCACAATAAGACGATTCTAAGAACATTCGAGATAAAAGTCTTACACAGTCGCGCCTTTTATGGACATGAACAGAAGCGTTAAGGAAGGTTTCAAACATCTACAACAGTTGACTGATACTACCAAATAAGGAGATATGGTCACGCTTCGTTCAAGACATTATAGACCGAACGTGTCTCTATACAAGAGGAGGTAAACTCATAAAAAATAGCAGTATCGATATATCGGGTTCTGTCCCTTTGACCATAAAATATATATAACATGCATTTCAGTCAAATAATGATCATACATACGAAAAACGATCATACAAAGACTTTGGAAAAAAGTAATTATTTGTGCGTAACAGTCATAAAGAAATTATAATCATCTGGAATTTGAAGATGATGTTCTTGAGGAGTAATACCAAGAATCGTTTTATTCCAAGTATTTTAGCCATAAACGGCTCATTTTAAGTATCTCGCATCCGATACTTAGTTCTCCTATAAACGTTATGGTAGAGCTTCGACTTGACCAGATATGTCAAGTCGCGAGTGCGTCCCCTCTAACGCTAGGAGCGGATTGAAGTCAATCAACGTCCATGTTGATTATTATTAACTATGTATTTTTCCTGCCAATATAACATGATGATTGCATGTATCACTTCGTCAACGTATTCACGTCTGGTCTCATTAAATGATGTCTCGTTGCAAACTATACCCTACGAGTCCAGCGTCCACTTTCTCTTCGGTTTGGTCACACAGTCTTGACCCATTGTAGTATTGAATGCCAACACACAATATCGGCCCACTAATCATTCGCACAACTTATCATCCAAAGATACGTCGGCCACAGACAGTAAGCCCGACAGGCCAGTAACCATGAAAGAAAGTAGGCAACAATAGTCCTATAGCAATACTGCAGTAGGGGAATGAAGTGTTAGAGACCTCACTATACTAGGTCTCAGCTTGATAAGGTGGGATGACTGGTTTCTTTCCTCGCTGCCTTTGCCCTCCGTAAGTCAAGAACAGAGTAAATAAAAGTTGATGAGGAAGACATGGAAAGATCGGGAAGTGATGGCACGGGACAGTAGGACTGGGTATGAGTTTGTTCAAGGTCTATGCTGCTTGGGGAGCTAAAGCAAGGATGGTGATGATATCTTGGATCACTGATATCTTGATGATATCTTGGATTACTGATATCTTGATGATATCTTGGTGGGACAAATCAGTTGTGTCCTTTTACATCATAGAAAATATCTTAGAATGCTCTGTCCCTAATATTGCAATGAGTGACCACTATCCAGTATGCTGTACATGGTCAAAGAATAAATGTAAAGTTCCAAAAAATAAACATGTAAGTATCAAATTTAGAAGTTTCAAACATTTAAGTAAGGAATTATTTTTAAATGACTTGCTAACTGCACCTCTCGCCCGTGTTTACCAACTTCCTGATCCGGATGACGCTATTGCATACTGGACAAAAAATTTTTATAGTGTTTTTGACATGCACGTACCAGCTAAGGAAATTCGCGTCAAACGACAATTAAAATTTCCGTGGATCACGCAGGAAGTGTTGGAGGCTATGAGGCAGAGAGATGAAGCGCACAAAAATAAGGACCTCAACACATACAGGGTATACAGGAACAAGGTTCAATATTTAATTCGCAAAGAAAAGAAAAATCACTTTAGAAATATGGTTCAGAACAAATCAAATAGTAAGGAAATATGGAAGGCAATTAACACCTTAGCGAAAAAACGTAATGCACCAGACTCATTCTCTTCCAACACTTCATTTACTTGCACCGACTTCAGCAATCACTTTCAAGCAGAAATAAACAGTCTGAAATCCACAATACCATCTTCCTGTAGTGACTTAGACACACTTTCAGCATTCTGTAAGAACAAATGTAAAAACTCAGTTCCACCCGACATTCCTTTTATGACAGTTAATGAAGTGCATAACTATCTTATTGGCCTTAAAGATAATAGCTCATCAGGGCTTGACGGAATTAGTAATCGAATACTGCGTTACGCCGCACCAGCTATTAGTGATTCACTAACTTTTATATATAATCAATGTATCGCTAAAAGTTATTTTCCTTCGGCCTTTAAGATTGCCAAAGTATATCCTCTCTTCAAACCTGGCTCGTCAGATAACAGTAATCTTGGTAACTATAGACCAATTTCTCTTTTATCATCGCTTTCTAAACCACTAGAAAAACACATACATAAAGCAACACTACATTACCTAGTTAGCAATGACTTGCTAATTGACAGTCAGTCAGGGTTTCGACAAAAGCATTCATGCCACACAGCTCTAACTAAGATGATAGACAACTTGCTCCTAAACATAAATAACGATAACATATGTGGAGCAATCTTTGTAGACTTTAGGAAAGCATTTGATATGTTAGATCACGCTGTTTTAATAAGAAAATTAGAAACAATGAAAATTAACTTTAAACTAGTGACATTACTTAAATCATTCCTGTCCGACAGACAGCAAGTAGTGTGGTACAATAACTCCTTGTCAAGCCCAACTATTATTGACACCGGTGTTCCTCAGGGTTCTATTCTCGGCCCTCTTCTTTTTTCCATTTACATAAATGACCTTCCACTACACATCGAGCACTCATCCTGCGACCTATTTGCCGATGACTGTACCATTTATACTAGTGATAAAAGTTGCAACAGGCTAGAAATATTATTACAAAGCGACACAGACAATCTTATTAAGTGGACTAATGAAAACTGCATGCAAATAAATATCATTAAAACAAAATGTATGATAATATCAACTAGACAAAAATTACAAAACTCACCGAAAACAACACTTCAGCTCTACATTGGAACCTCTTTAATTGAAAATATAAATGCAAATAAACCACACGCAGTCAACGCTACTTAACAGCGGCACTTCTTTCATTCGGCCCAATGACATGTCAGCGCGGCTCGCCAACGCTTAAGTAAATTACACATGCCCAAGCCTAGGCTCGACTTATTCAAGAAAAGTTTAGCTTTTTCTGCTGCTCATTTGTGGAATACTCTTCCACACGACTTAAAAAATACTCTTAGTCCATATTCATTCAATCACAGGCTTTTCAAATACATCATGAGTGCAGATTATATGCCACCCTAATTTCGTTATGTTCTTAAATAATTACATAACATCATATGTAGGTTTTAAAGATAATTTTGTCCTGTTTAATATTAATTATGATAAGGTACTGTAAATCTGTGTAACTGTTATTGTACTGTTACAATGTTGGGATTTTATTTTATTTTGTTATTTTATTATTTAAGTAATATTTAGGATACATGTGAGAATAAATGGATTCAGTATGGAAGATGAGAGAAAGGAAGGGCAGAATGTTAGACGGGCCTGCGTGCCCAATTCTAAACCCGTTGAAAATAAAGTTCATTCGTTCGTTCATTTTCTTTCTCTCCTGCTTTATCAACTTATTTCTTCATTTTCCTAACGATCGCCCTATTATTTGGCATATTTTATGCACCTACATTCTTGCCTAGCCACTCCCAGACTTGCTTACCTTTCACCATGTGAATCGTAGTATTACAAGGCTGATTAGACCGACTGGCAGATTATAATTTTATCGCCCTGTGTCGCGTAATGCAGACGGTCACAGAAAATCATTGTTGACACAAGGTGGTCTCGCACGATCGACGGAAAGAAAGCCAGATTGTCTGTCTAAGAAATCCGTCTGGGACATGTACGTAAACACAGGTGATAATACGTAATCGCTTCTGATGGTCCGTCTCTGTATCAATAGTACAGATAACCTGTCAGATGAGACAATATGGACGGAAGGTATTAGCCAGGAAATAAGTTCACCGATGTGTTTGTGAGTTTGTACAAATGCAATCGGAAGTATTACGGCCTTATTTTGAAAAAAATAGGTCATGAGTTTAAATTTTAAAGGATAATTTTAAACTCGCGGGGGAGAATTAGATTAATGCTCCACCACACCCAGTCCCAAGCTTACCACTGGCTCCATTTGAGAGCAGAACATAAACATCAGCTTTCATTGGCAAGTTTGTCGAAAATGCCATATGGGACAGGAGTGGAAATGAGAGATATAATCTAACAAAGTCAGAGACACAAATGAGACTGCATTTTCAACAACGTCAAGTAACAACTCGCAGTAGCCAGAGAGAAGGATCGGACAAAGAATTCCAAAATTAAAAGTGACAGATCGAAGTATATGGGCGTTTTTATAACTTAAAAGAGAACCTGCAATTTTAAATACAAAGACTGGAAACTTAAGGAATCAGAAGTACGAGTCATAAGAAGGATTCTGAAACTACCCGGTGTTCGAAGCATCAAATCAACGTTGCTGTGTCCATTCTACTGTGCCAGGAGATTGTATATCCCATTCGCCGTGAGTGGTTGTTGCGTAGCAAGTGTTGTTTAAGTATTATATGTGTTGATAAATGTTCTGTGGAGGATGTCACATTTGCCACACAACGTTGAGGGTGTTGTAATTCATCTGCTTCTCTCAAGGTATGATGATCCTGGCCTTTGCAGAGTAGTGTGCCACCCTCAGACACCAGGGATGATGAGGCGTAGTAACTTGGTGTCTGTAGTCTGGTTTAAGTGTGATGTAAGGATACAGATGTGTATACAAACAGTGAGCATTACGAACAAGGCAATCCACACAATGACGTCACGTTAACTCACGATGTGAAAAAGTCAATCAAGCTTTAAACAGCAGTGATGGGTTTTTGGCAATATATATTGTACGCCACAATGACAAAATGCATGGACATCGTTATGCAGAAAAACATCACAGGGATAGTACAACAGTCATTGTATCATGAAGTAGTCGATTCAACAGGCACAGCAAACAGCATAATATTAATGTACATGATATGCCTTTTAGGATATCGTAGACCGCTGGACATGTAGTCAGGTAATAAACTTCCCCTTTCCATAAGAGCTAGTAGATATCAACTAGGAGATTAAATCTGGTCTCCTATTTTTGACCTCAACAAGACAGGCATGTCTTTTGAGCGCCACATTATCGTTCTCTATGTTCCTTATACAGCAAAGGTATCAAACCTAGATCCATCAACAAAGTTCAGGAAGCAAGTAGTCCGTAGGACAGGCATCAATCGATGCGTGACAATATAAGTGGATCATAAGGCAGGCTAAGCGAAAGTCAACATCACAAGATGGCGATAAAGTCACTTAGCAAAAAAAAGGATTCATTTACCTGTTCATCAGGAATAAACTGAATAATCACATATGCCTCCAGGCATTAGGAATAACATGGAGATATATCATCTCAAAAAAGGAACTACAATAATGAGGACTCCTTCCTGAATAAACTGAAGCGAAGACTAGCACATAGCTACGTCTCGCCTTCACAGCTTCTCAGCACAGACTAACCTGGGCGGAAATCGTTTAAACAACGCCAAAGGGAAAAGCGGACAATCAGGCCAATTTACGAAACGAAGAAACGATGTTCGACGAATACCGATCTTGAAACATAGCGATTGCCAACTAGCTATCAAGATAAGACAACTTCTTAACGATAGCTATCAAGATTAGACGACTGTAGAAATAAAAGTGACTACAATTTCATGAGTTCCTTCCCATGCATTAAAAAATTAACTATAGTCAGAATGCATGGTCAGAATAAGTTGCGACAAGTTTTTAGCAGCAACATTACCGCCACCTCCCGATAAAAAAAAATGTGCAACATTTTTTTTTTAAATATCCAAGAGTTAAACCAAAACCGGGTTAACAACGCACGAATAATGCGGGGATAAGTAATTGCACTGCCTAATATGAGGCTAAATTGACACATAAAGTGTCTGGTGAGAATATTTCTCAACAGATAAAAAATCTGATTCAAAAATATATCGGGGAGGTGCCACCAACACACATTACGCTTGCATTAAAATACAATATAAATATGCAAGTTCATATCATTATAATCAAATAGCAGTGTCATAATCTAATACCGCTTAGAATGGATGTACACATCTGATATTGAATGTTAAATATTACATTATCTAAATGTTTAATATTACCATTACACAATGAAATTAAACATATGACGATCCAGGACACATCTCCTGTTGTTCCAAAGAAACTGTACAATGTGGAACTCTCCATGTTTGACAACAGAAAGGTAGCTTCTCAGATCAACAATAACGTGCTGAGAAAAAACAACCAACATAATTCTATTTAATAGCCATTAAGTTTCATACTATACAATACATTATTATTAACAATTGTGACCGAGTGAACTTTCGGCCCTTATATTAACTACTCAGTCTTCTTCTTATATTAAAGATGGAACAGAAGAAGATGATAACAAAGCACAATAGTATGTGTTCACCTAAAGTGAGGACAGATGTGCTAATGTATTGTAGTAATATAGGTGTGTTATGGCTCTGTCGTATATCTATAAATAGAACAGAAGTATTAGTTGGAATCATGTGGGCATCTAGACAGAATGTCAGCTATCACATTATCCGACCCACGGATAGCTCGTACCGTGAAGTGAAAAGGTTGAAGAGCAAAAGCATATCGAGTGGATCTCGAACTCTTCAAGTTCTTAGTCTGAATAGCTGTAAGAGCTTTCTGATCAGTTTCTAGAATGAAATGTGCGCCCAGGAGGAATCTTTGTAGTTTGAGAATAGACCAAACCATAGCCAACAATTCACGGTCTAAAACCGAGTAGTTCCTCTCTGCCGCATTTAGTTTTCTAGAAATGTACATGACAGGAAACAGAGTTTCAGCATATTCCTGCATAAGTGCTGCTCCGATCCCAGTGGATGAAGCATCACTTCGAAGAACAAAAGTTCTATCAAGAGTAGGTAATCTTAGGATGGGAGGAGAAGAAAATATACTTTTAATCTGGTCTAAGGAAGACTGACATTCCTGAGACCAACGAATCAGATTAGGCGACCCTTTCTTCAACAACGTTGACAGGGGTGCCATTATCGAAGATAGATTCGGAATAAATCTCCCATAGAATTGAATTAACCCCAAGAGACTCCGGACTTGTTTCTTCGTCTTAGGTACTGAGATGTTCAATATTTTCGAAGTATTGTGGTCTTCTGTCTTCAAGAGACCATGACCAACGCGATGACCCAAGAAAGAAATTTCACCAAAACCAATATAAGCTTTAGAAGGTTTTGCTGTCAGATTATACTCACGTAGAGTAGACAGTAGGTCATATAAACCCAGATAGTGATCTTCCCAAGAATCACTGAAGAGACAGATATCATCTAAGTAAGCGATGACATCTGAACGATGAGAAAGAATTCGACGCATCATGCGAACGAAAGTAGCAGGGGCGTTCATAAGACCGAAGGGCATTACATTCCATTGAAATAAACCCCTAGGTGTAGAGAAAGCAGTCAGATGTTTGGCGTGATCTGCTAAAGGCACTTGCCAATAACCTTTTGACAAGTCAAGTTTAGTGAAGAATCTAGAATTAGAAAGTCTAATAAGTAGATCTTCCAGTAAAGGCATAGGTTCAGCATCGAACTTTGTGACTTGATTTAATTTGCGATAATCAACGCAAATTCGTATGTTCTTATCTTTCTTCCGAACAATAAACATGGAAGAAGAATATGGAGAAGTCGATGGTTCAATTATTTTTAATTGGATCATTTCATCCAATTCCTTTTCCACTTGTGACTGAAAGTGTATAGGGATAGGATACGGCCTAACCCTAATAGGATTATTGTCGGTAAGAATAATGTCATGTTCTATGACATTCGTGTGACCAGGGATGTCGGTTAGAACATCCTTAAATGTCTGTAACATCGACGAGACTTGACGATGTTCATCAACAGAAAGATTAGGAGAAATGGACACATCTTTCCAAGATTCCATAGAATGTAGTGGAACCACTGGAAGAGGGAGATCGACATCAGAAAAAACAGATTCCTCATCCTGTATGACAGACAGGGATGAGTAATGACCATGAGGTACAGAAGATTCGTCCGTTGCCTGGAAAATAGGCAGCAAATAGTCTGGACGCTCATGAAATTCCGTCAGCATGTTGATATGGAAAGTTTTATGCTTTCCATCTATATCGACCACATAGTCAACATCGGAAATTCGTGAGACTATTGCATATGGACCTTTCCATGCAATCAGAAGTCTATTTTCCCTACTAGGGAGTAAGACGAATGCTTTGTCACCTGGACAAAGTTGTCGTAGACATCTGTTCTTGTTAGCAAACTGCCTTGCTTTTTCTTTAGCAATTTCTGACGAAGCAGTCGCTAGTTTGCATGCCTCAATGATCTTTTGCCTAAGAGCAATGACATACTCATATGAAGATTGAGTGTCATCACTAATATCATCGGCAGTGATGAGATCGTGTAATAAAGACATAGGGCCGCGCGGACGCGCGCCGAAGACAAGTTCAAAGGGAGAAAATCCTGTGTGCTCGTTTGGGACCTCTCTATAGGCAAAGAGAGCCGCAGGTAAAACCCTGTCCCAATCTTGAGGATGGTCTTCAGTTATCTTACCAAGTAAAGTCTTGAGCGTTCTATTCAGACGCTCAACTAACCCATTAGACATAGGATGATAGATGCTACTGAGAGATCTTTTAATGTGTAAGGTAGACATTACTTGAGACATAGTATCAGATATGAGTTGAGTGCCATGGTCTGACAGTATTTCTCTGGGGAACCCCAAGCGAGAAAATATCAGCCAAAGAGCATCTGCGATATCTGTAGTAGATATGCTCTTTAGAGGGATAGCCTCTGGCCAACGTGTGCACATATCGACACATGTAAGGATAAACTGATGTCCTCTGGCCGACTTTATCTTAAAAGGGCCAATAATATCTATGGCCATTTTTTGGAATAGCCGAATAGGGATGTCAGCAGCCTGGATAGGCGCAGCATGTCGTGGTCCTCTAGATTTGACCTCCTGACATACCTGACATGATCGGCAGTATATACGAATGTCCTTGTTAACAAAGGGCCAAAAGAAAGCCGCAAGGACTCTCGACTTTGTACGGGAAAATCCCATGTGTCCAGCACATTGCGAGTCATGAGCATGTTGCAATATTTGCACTCTCATACTCTTGGGAACAAGAATTTGCGAATGTGCTGACGTAGCCGAGTCTTGTACCATACGTACAAGTACGCCGTTTTTCATTTCTATCCAAGATTTTCTTTGTGTATCCTTATTTGGATCACCTTTCTTCGCAAGAATGAAGAATTTCTTTAGCGTAGGATCTTCCTCTTGTAATTTTATGAACGAGTCACGAGAAATAACCAAGGTACTATCTTGGCTATGAACTTCATTATCATTATTCATCGAAGTTAGTGGTGTTTGTAGAGCTTGTGCTCTTGTAACCACTGCATTGGTAGCTTGCATATTATCATCTTCCCAAGCAGCAATCTGCTGTGGGGTACATTCCCTAACTCCGTGGATACGACCAATAATAAGGTCCGCAATTGGATTAGGTAAGAGACAGGCATGCACATCTCCTGTAAAGAAAGGAGTGGCAATGTGGATTACAGCAGTAGGATATTTCTCTAGAGTGCCGCGAAATGTGACACATTTGATAACCCTTCCTGTCGCACAGGATGGATCTACAAGCGATTGTCTAACACCAATAGTGGTGCATCCGGAATCGAAGAGTAGTGAGACCGGAGTATTATTAACAAGACCCTTATGTAGGATTAGAGAACCTCTCCCGTCATGTGCAACCGAAGCAGGAAGAGCGGGGAGAGGGTGACCACAACTCAACGTCGATATTGTAGTTGGTTCGAACAGAGTACTGCATTGGGGGCACTTGTTTGCTCTCCCAAAGTCAAAAGAAGAACAAGTGACAGCGTCAGAGTTGTTATTATCAGAAACCTGATTACAGGCTCCTTGAGATTCTTGTTGAACCGAGTTAGCCTGCTGATATCTCTTTTTTTTTGTATTGAGATCTACCGCGACTACTATTACCTCTGAAGTTATCACTGTTGTTATTGTCTCTGTAGTTATTATTGTCTCTATTATAACTGTTATCATGTTTCGAACTACAGTTTCCATGATTATTATCATGTCCACATTGATGTGAACATCTATTTGTTTGGTTTTGAGGTTTACGCGAGGAAAAGCCTCTGTTATCATATCCTCTTCTAAAATGCCTAAAATTATTAGGTTGGAAGTAACGAGGACTGTCAGCTCGTGTCCAATTCTTCGAAGAAGAATCACCCTGAAATTGATTTCCATAATTTTGACCGTAACTACGGTTACTTTTCCTATCAAAATTTTGTTGGAATCTATTACTAGAGTTTTGACCATAAGGTGCTGCCGAAGCAACTGGCAGACCTTCTTTTACTTTAGAGTTACTAATAGTTACGTGAGGATGTGCAGTTATATACTGGCTACAGAAATCTTCCATTTCATTTATTGTTTTAGGTTTACGTTCATGAAGGAAAGTAAGGAAAGACTCATTAACAGAAGACATGACTTTGTCTCTAAGTATTAAGTCTATAAGTCCTTCATAAGTTTTTTCTATCTTAGACAGCTCCACCCAACGTAAAAAAGTAAGACGTATCTTTGAAATGAACTCAGAGAATTGCACACCAGTTTCTGGCAACATATTTTTAAATTGAAGACGATAGCCGTCTTCGTCAAGTTGGTATTTCTTTAACAACATAGCCCTGACAACATCATAGTTGTTCTTGTCAGGCTCATCTACCATGCTTAACATATTCATAGCATCACCTCTAAGTATTTTGGACAAATGATAAACCTGCAATGATTTATCTATGTTATGTACTTTACATGTAGTTTCAAATCTGTCCAGATAGAATGTTATATCGTCGATGGAAGCATTGAATGGTGGTAGATTAAGCTTGAAAGTGCTTGCATTAGTCTTATCTGAGACCTTATTTGCATCATTAGCATTACCCATGTTCATCACCTTTAATTTCTCAACTTCCAAAGCTAAGATTTTTTCTTCATGCTTAATTTTTGCTTTTCTCTCTTCAGATTCTCTTTCAAGTCTTTTATTTTCAGCTTCTATTTCAAATCTTTTATTTTCAGCCTCAATCTGTAGTCTTTTCTCTTCAGCTTTTGCTTCTGCTTCTCTTTGTAACTTCTTTTCTTCAGCCTCAGCTTGTTTTTCTAATCTTTTAATTTCCACCTGCATCTGCAGTTTCTTTTGTTCAGCTTCCATTGCTTTATCATATTGAGCAGTTGCAAATTCTTCTAACTTATCACCAGTCTTCCCAAGCAATTTACCCTGCTCAATAAAGTGCTCAAATGTAGCCATGATGAGTAATAATATGAGTCCACAACCTGAAATAATTAATTATCTTATTCCAAATTTAATTATAACAAGTCTTAAATGAAGCACTTGTTTACTCACAGAGATTGGGATAATAATATAGTGTCCCCACACTGGCCACCAAATGTTGCGTAGCAAGTGTTGTTTAAGTATTATATGTGTTGATAAATGTTCTGTGGAGGATGTCACATTTGCCACACAACGTTGAGGGTGTTGTAATTCATCTGCTTCTGTCAAGGTATGATGATCCTGGCCTTTGCAGAGTAGTGTACCATCCTCAGACACCAGGGATGATGAGGCGTAGTAACTTGGTGTCTGTAGTCTGGTTTAAGTGTGATGTAAGGATACAGATGTGTATACAAACAGTGAGCATTACGAACAAGGCAATCCACACAATGACGTCACGTTAACTCACGATGTGAAAAAGTCAATCAAGCTTTAAACAGCAGTGATGGGTTTTTGGCAATATATATTGTACGCCACAATGACAAAATGCATGGACATCGTTATGCAAAAAAACATCACAGGGATAGTACAACAGTCATTGTATCATGAAGTAGTCGATTCAACAGGCACAGCAAACAGCATAATATTAATGTACATGATATGCCTTTTAGGATATCGTAGACCGCTGGACATGTAGTCAGGTAATAAACTTCCCCTTTCCATAAGAGCTAGTAGATATCAACTAGGAGATTAAATCTGGTCTCCTATTTTTGACCTCAACAAGACAGGCATGTCTTTTGAGCGCCACATTATCGTTCTCTATGTTCCTTATACAGCAAAGGTATCAAACCTAGATCCATCAACAAAGTTCAGGAAGCAAGTAGTCCGTAGGACAGGCATCAATCGATGCGTGACAATATAAGTGGATCATAAGGCAGGCTAAGCGAAAGTCAACATCACAAGATGGCGATAAAGTCACTTAGCAAAAAAAAGGATTCATTTACCTGTTCATCAGGAATAAACTGAATAATCACATATGCCTCCAGGCATTAGGAATAACATGGAGATATATCATCTCAAAAAAGGAACTACAATAATGAGGACTCCTTCCTGAATAAACTGAAGCGAAGACTAGCACATAGCTACGTCTCGCCTTCACAGCTTCTCAGCACAGACTAACCTGGGCGGAAATCGTTTAAACAACGCCACAAAAAGGGACATGCGCAGAACACGCGAATCGAATACAACTCAGGCCAATTTACGAAACGAAGAATGTTCTACGATGTTTGACTTAAGACCTATTACCTTAAAAGGAAATGAATCTTGAAACATAGCGATTGCCAACTGTTTTCAAAGAACTGACGATCTGAGCGCTCCATATATGGTCGTGACTCAAAATCGTTCACACAACTATCGGCAACCCTAGCTATCAAGATAAGACAACTTCTTAACGATAGCTATCAAGATTAGACGACTGTAGAAATAAAAGTGACTACAATTTCATGAGTTCCTTCCCATGCATTAAAAAATTAACTATAGTCAGAATGCATGGTCAGAATAAGTTGCGACAAGTTTTTAGCAGCAACAGTGGTAAACATACATTTTTTTAAAATGTGAAGTTGACATGCCTGTACTTGCTAAGTGGTTATACCAGTCATAGGAGGCTGGCAACCTCAACATATGAAAATAGTATATCCACAAACCACTACAGAAAGCGCTGGTGATTGCTTCTTATTAGATCCCTTAAGGAATCGAACGCAGAGGTAACCCCAGCCTCCAAAGGAAGTTATGAGTGATGATTATATCCCATGTACATAAAGTGTATAAGTATCATTTTGTGAGATAAATGTACCTTGTTAATTTTAGTTCAGGCACAAATCATTGCACTCGCGCTGTCCAAACACATATGTTCCCATTAAAATACCCAGAAGAATATTGGTGATTTCTAATCATCTTCCCTGAGTTACGCTGTATATACTCAAAGAATCTAATTACTCAGAGAGGCTAACATTGGTGGGTGGACAGCGAGACAATGCACTTGTAAACGTCAGCCCACAAATGCACTTAGCAGAAGCATGTGTTCTTTTATTTTTTCTTAAAGTTCGTAGTACGAAGTTACACTTACAAGAGACGAGTCTGAAGTAAGAGTCATCGCCATTATCTTGTTATTCGAGAGGTGGGTTCGACACCAACTACCTACAGTGGTCACGTTGTGAAGACACCCACATTGACATTAGGAGAGGAGTTCATCTAGACGCCTCTAGAGAAGAGCCCTCTTCACGAAAGACTCGTCAACCAACCATTGCAGTACTCCGCAAGTTAAGTTTATGTTAACAGGCGAAAGCAACGGACAATAACCAACAGTCCCCAATTAAGTCTCGATGAAGACAATTTCTGAAACCCCCCTAAAACATTCTTCATCCACATTTATTTTAACTTGTTAAAGACTAATTGATTATTAAATGTGTTATATGTTATTTTACAAATTCATAGTTGATTCAGTTATTATAGATATAAGAGCGCATGTATGATCGAGAATCTTATATATATATATATATATATATATATATATATATATATATATATATATATATATATATATATATATATATATATATATATATATATATATATATATATATATATATATATATATATATCTTCTTCTTCCGTCCTTAACCACCGACCGTCAAAGCAGTCAGTGGCCAATCAATATATATATATATATATATATATATATATATATATATATATATATATATATATATATATATATCATCTCATCTCAACCCGTAACCCGTCATGGGTCGTAGGGGTGCCATGGTGGAAGCATCAGCAGACAGGGTCCTCCACTGCTCTCTGTCCTCAGCAATGCGTACAAGTGTGGAAAAACCGTGTCCTGCCCATTCTTTGATGTTATCAGCCCAGGATTTTCTTTGCCTTCCTCTTCTCCGTTTACCTTTGACTGTTCCCTGGAGGATCGTTTTCGAAAGGGAGTCATGACGAGTTACATGCCCAAACCAGGCAAGCTTTCGACGTTTCACTACTGACAAAAGTGGTTCTTGGTGGCCTGCATAGGTGTTTATCTTCTCTCTAACATAAACATTTGTTTTGTGCTCTTTATAGCAAATGCGCAAAATTCTTCTATAATATTTATGCTCGAAAGCCTGAATCCTTCGCTCCGTATCTGCAGTGAGTGTCCAGCTCTCACACCCATATAAGAGAATAGATAATACAAGTGATTTGTATAATTTGATCTTCACAGGAAAACTGATGTTACTTTTCCAGATCACATTCAGTCTTGTCATGGCAGCTGAGGCCATCTCAAGTTATATATATATATATATATATATATATATATATATATATATATATATATATATATATATATATATATATATATATATATATATATATATATATATATATATATATACAGGCGTCCAACGCTAATTCTCCAGGTTAGGGACCAGAGCCCTGTCAAACAGCGGAAATCGTCGAAACGCGGAACCCAGTCTTTTTTTTAGCTTGCAAATGCATTTTGGCCGCCGAAAAACGTAAAAAACGCACAATATATCACTTGCGAATGTGCGCGAAAGCTAAATAACACACTATATGTATACAAAAGCACAGTAAAATGAACATAAGCTTACCTTTAAATATACACAAATACTGTACAGTAAAATGAACAAAAGCTTGGAAACATGACGAAATAGGTCAAAAGAGCGGACCACGCGTCGAATGTATTGGTTCTAGTTATAATTGAAAAGCTTCGAAAGAACGGATCGTCGAAAAGCGGATCGTCGAAAAGCGGACTGTCGAAAAGCGGGGGACGCCTGTATATATATAGTTACATCCATACAGCCAAAAATACTTATAACAGGAATTTTGCTTGATTAAACCAGCTACGGGCTCGAACAAGCCATACCATAACATAAAGCTTCACAAAAGGTGACGGATCAATATAAGTTAACAGTGCTCTGCCCTATGCAGCATTTTTCTTGACTTCTGAATTATCTTGTGGACACTCCCTTGAGAAAGAAGCATCATTATCGTTCTATCTACAACTCTGCCCAGAGTAATCTTGTGCGAAGGTAGACACCGTTGAAGACCCATGTTTTGGTCACTGGTGGACCACTATTGCAGAGCAGAGGGGAGGCAAATCCCGTGATACTTGGACTAATAATATCTTAATGATATCTTGGACTACTGATATTGTGACGAAATAATATCGCCTTATTTTCTCTACTTTTATCTTTCCTCATACGAGTTCACTCATTCCTTTCTTATTTTTAGAAAGTCAACCACTTGTCTAAGTCAGTCGCTCTCTTCTGTATTCTTTTCAATAAAATACCTCGCTCGTTGTTCCATCTTTGATTGAACTGGACAATTCCTTTCTAACTCAGCCATGAACTTCTGACCGCTGTGCTGTTTAACATGGGTTTTCCCCTGGGAATAATTACAGTTCTAGTCGTTATTGTCATGCGACGTTTGCTCGCAAGTACCAGTGTTTGTGTGTGGTGGGGTGGGACAAGGGGCAAGAAGAGGTGAGCCACCCCCCCATCCCCTAATTTAAATTTAGCAGGAATAAACCCACCAAACCTTGTAGTGAATTTAGGCGCGATTTTCGAAGCGGCAGCTTAGCCGGGCAGACCTGCCTGAACATAATGGCTTCAAAGTAATACAGAGGGGAAACGTCCATCTAAAACACAGCAGTGGTTCAGATGAGCGCAGTAAGTGATCTATTATTGTTAACGTGAATACTGAATAATAATCATATGTTTATTTGCAGCATATTATTTCAGTATATTTTGTTAGGCAGAGTTCTACATGGAATTTCCTTTTAGTGGCAAAGTGTTATTTCATTATATACATGCTACTCAACAAATTCTAATGTATGAGTTCGCAGAAGTCAGTTACTCGTTGATCTTCTTCTCACATCATGGTAGAAACAAGACAGGGTTAAATTGTTGATGTATATCCTTATTGTTACTGTGGGATTTGTATTACTGAACTAAGCAGAACAGGAAACAAATACTAGGAGTCCTTATACTTCCTATTTCTTATAATGTTCCATTGTTCTTTAGTCACAATCATACAAACTTGATAAGTGTGTTCTTGTTCACATTTCTTAGCCCTTTGTCTTGATTGGGATATTAGTGTTTTCAGCATGGAATATTCTTTCTATACAAATCCCATGATGATTTCTGAACTATCCATATCAGGTTTTAATGAGTATATGCATGTATCCTGTGTTATGATGGTACTATCAGGGTATATGAATGTTTATAACATAACCATAGAACTATGTAATAATTTAACTGACTGTGAGACAATGGTTCTCAAGGCTGAGACCAGGAACACATTCAAATAGATTTAATGCTCAAGCAGCAAAAATGTAAATCAGCTTTCTCAAGCCTTGGCTGCAAGGACACCCCAACAGGTTTTACGGCAGCATGGGAGACTATATTCCAGTGGCTCTCAAGCCATTGGTACCAATAACACCAAATTGATTTGACTGCTCTATGGGCATAAGGTAGACCAGTGGTTCTCAAACTGTTGATGACCACAGCCTCCAAACTTCACAGTTGATGAAGCTAACAGTCTATAGGTTGGAAATCACTGCGGTAGACAAGCAGGAAGCTAGATATAGGTTGAGATCCACCGGAATGCTTATAGCATCAGTTATGACATAGTATTTAAGATGGATAATAGATAACACATTGTTGTTGATATTAGGGATGATGTTTTAATGTTATTTCTGATGGACGATTAGCGTCCAGCAGATATGGGAAATGGCGTCAATTGCAAGACTACTAATAGAGCTTGAATTGTTTGTCAATCCAGTCCTACCAGGGTGTCCTACCAGGTTGTCATACCAGGAGACCTAACCATATGCAGAGTTCTGGAGGGCCGACATAATCCATCCCAGTTGGTGATGAACCCTGTGTCAAGACAGAGGAAGCACCCCCTGCCATCCTCTGAAACCCTAAAAAGAACTTGCACTACCGGTCCTGGAGTGCTGAGACAGATTTAACCCCCTGGCAACTAGACAACTTAAATCCAGCTGCATCTAAGACGAGTAGTTTACAATGCCAGCAAAACCACTACAGAATAGCTATTCAGTATATATGATGCTAATTAATTCTGATATTTCTCAGAACCATTAACAGATTAGTTAACCAAGCTTATGGCTGTAAATTTGTTAGAATCTATCGTCATTTTTGTAAATTTAAAGTATGTAAAAATCTATCTTCATTTTTGTAAACTTTACATAACAGAGTCTGATGTTATTTTTCTTGTAATATTTAACTGGGTTGTATAGTTTTAGTTAAAACCTACACCTGGGGGCAGAGCCGTAATTGAATAAACACTATTGACTCGGGATATTTTTAATGTGGCTGGGCACCAAATCTCTTATCCAACTATATGTACTTTACACAGCCCTTTGTAGGATTTCGGATAAAGAATTTATCGCCTAGAGAATTTCCTGTTTAGTTTCACCAGAATTCTCTTTTAAGTAAGGTTTTCTAGTGGACTAATTCCCGAGGAGAGACAGTGCATTCAACCTGCAATCTGGAAGATTTTCCTCTAGATATTATCTTTTATCCTTTCATACAATCTGTCACTGCCTCCTCAAAATTATCCGTCACAGATATCTTGAGGATATCTTGGACTACTGATATCTTGATGATATTTTGGACTACTGATATATTGGTGATATCTTGGAATACTAATATTTTGGACTACTGATATTTGGACTACTGATATCTTGAGGATATCTTGGGCTACTGATGTCTTGATGATATCTTGAACTACTGATATCTTGGACTACTGATATCTTGATGATATAATGGACTACTGATATCTTGATGATATAATGGACTACTGATATCTTGGTGATATAACGGACTACTGATATCTTAATGATATTTTGGACTACTGATATCTTGATGATATACTGGGCTACTGATGTCTTGGATTACGGATATCTTGGACTGCTGATATATTGGATTACTAATATCTTGGACTGCTAATATCTTGATGATATTTTGGACTGCTGATATCTTCATGATATCTTGGACTACTGATATCTTGATGATATCTTGGACTACTGATATCTTGCGATATCTTAGACTACTGATATCTTGGACTACATATCTTGATGATATCTTGGACTACTGATATCTTGATGATATCTTGGACTACTGATATCGTGAAGATATCTTGGACTAATGATATTTTAATGATATCTTGGACTACTGATACCTTGGTGATATCTTAGGTGCTGCCACTTATTAGAGTTAGGGTAAGAATACTTAAGCAAGATTTAAACACTAAGTATTTGAGCGTGTCTAGTTAGTAAATAAACACTAGCCACAAATCCTATGAGTAATTCAATCATAGTGTTCAGAAAATGACGTCATAAAACTTGGGGTAGAATTGATACAAATTAAGACGGAAGTGATTGTTTTGTTTTTGAAGAGGGTTAAGTGAGTTGTTTTTGATCACGTGACTAGCGGGGCAGTTTTTCACCATCTAGCAGGTCCGTTGGCTGTGTAATATTTTTCATGTATGACTGGTTGTTTACATCGGAAGAACATGTATCTACGAACAAGAATAAAGTTATCATAGTATGCTGCTACCCAATAAAGGTATTTGATTATTTAGATCAGAGTGGACTTATTTACTTGATCTCCAGTTGGAAGTGTTTTGTGTAGACGATAGCATATCGAAAATAGAGTACAACCCATCTACAACGATCATACAGTCAAAAACATAAACACAGTTACGAGTCTCCTACGAATACCTGGGTTCTATTTCAAATCACATCTGTAATTCACCATCTCTGGCGGTAGCCAGTAAAATAGCAGAAGGACAGTGACTAAAGATACTATCACAAAAATTTATTCCCCTGTCACAGAACGATTTCTTTTATTTCTTCACCCTGTCACACTAGAGTTGATTTGGTGCCCGTGACCTGCTCGTAACTGTTTTTTATGATGGATTCATCCATTCAACAGCTTGAGCATCAAGTATTTTTGTTGCAACAGCAAAACCAACTGCTTCAACAACAATTGTCACAGCAACAAGCAGCGAGTCAAACTCTACCTGATTCTCCTGATACTTCTTCCAACACATTACAGTCGATTGCTAATACTCTCAGCTCCGTAACACAGAGTGCCAACTTCCAAAATATTCATAACATTGTCAAGCCGTTTCACGGTGATGCTTCTCACTTTCGACAATGGCTTATTGATATTGAGAAGTTTTTGTCTTTGATCCCCTCGGCAACCGATGAGGACCGAAAGCATGTTGCATTCTTCTCTTCCCAGTCATTGGTAACTGATTTCTTGCGCCGTCGTGCACAACTTTTCCCTACAGAAACTTATGCTTCACTGAAGAAGGCACTGGTCAGTCGCTATTCTTCCATAACTGACTGTCAGCACGCGTGGACTCTTCTTCGTAGGACAGACAGGAACCTGTACAATTTTATGCGGACAGGCTGTTAAACTTGGCTGAAGATGCCTTCATTGATTCGTTTTCCACATCTGCAGATATTGGTCGGCAGCTTGTTGGTATTTTCATTGATGTTTTGTCATCCGACGCACTTAAATTGCATTTGATTCGCAAGGATCCTCAGACAGTCACAGATGCAATACAACAGGCCATCACAGAGGACAATGTGAAGAAACGATTTACCAACCGTCTCGGTCGCGAGCCTCTCCTTGAACACCAATATGATGAAGAACCGATGGACGTTAGCCATTGCCGCCACTCTTGGCAGCAACCTTCAAGATCACCAATGCCTTGCACTAATGCTTCCTACCATCAGTACCAGCCTCGACGCCCTCACCATCCACCAGCACCACAGGTCCATCAAGTAGCTTCAATAATATGCTACACGTGCGGGCAACGGGGACACGTCTCGCGTAGCTGTTTTCAGCGGCTACAATGCAGTCCACAGCCTCACAGTAATCCCGTGCTACAACCACTACATTATCAGAACAGGTCAGGACGTTGGAACTGCCTGAACAGGAGAAGAAATAGAATGACAATAAGAAATTTCATTGCAGAGATAAGATAAACAAAGATATGGGAGATAAACGATAGTGCATGTAAAAACGAACGAAGCTGTGTCATGACGACAAAAGGGTGTTGGAAGGACCATATACGAGTATACCCAATAAGATCGGGAACTCCTTCTTCTCCCTTCCATATGGCTGAGTTACCCTCCGTTACTCCGGGCCCCTCTTATGCTTCGCCTCAGCATGATATTATTGTACCTCCTATTACTGCCACATCTCCTGTCCATACCTCCCTTCCTCCCTCTGTTCACCCCTCTTCTGACCCCGCTTTTCCTCCCTCTGGTTATTTTGCTCCGTCTCCCTCCGATCTTGATACAGCCCCTGAGTCTGACTCTTCGGATGTTGAACCTGCTCTTCCTACCTCTGATTGTTTTCCTCCCCCTCCCTCCGATCTTGACCCCGTAGATTACGTATTCCCCTCCGTTATCCTCCTACCGGTCCACAGCCTCCACCCCGACCCTCCCGTTATGTCCCGTCCACTCCCGTTGTCCATGCCATTGTTCCTCCCTCCCAACCTATACAGTACGATCCTCGCCTGTCATCCCAAGTCATTGAAAGATTGGAAACAATGAACATTCTCGCAAAAATGTTTACGAATTGAACTTTACTTACCTCCAGATGCCGACTCCTGTCATGTTGACATTTCCTGCCCTGATGTCATTTTCTAGCATGATGTCCACCCTGTTTCTCGTGTCTTCCGAAGCAGTTCTCCTACACAATACCCCTCCTGCTGAATTGCTTGATCCTGATGCGACCGTGAAGACCAATCGTTACGCATCCCTGGACACCTCGGTTACAGACTTTACGCACATTTCAAGTTCTGCTATAAGTCCAATAATCACTATTTATGGAGAGATGTTATATTTTTTTTCTTCCGCAAGAAAGACATTGACGACTATGCCAGTACATGGACAGTTCCCTCACGACATCCTTTCGACCACTGCTGATGGAGATCCACCAACTCAGACGATCTCTGCAGTCCTGATATATTGTAATTGATATATTTCCCTTTCACACGCGTTAGCGTCATTATGTCACATTATTTTTGACTGATGTAATATTTGACCATCTTTTGTGCCCCTATGATTTTTTTTTTTTTTTGCCATGTTTTTTACACAAAAGATTTTGCCCAGATTTTAAGTGTTCAGATCGTTCAGTACCAGATAAAAGTGTTTAACTAATGTACATCTTCACCCGCCACTAATGTTGGCATTATTCACGACTTATTATGATGATGACCACCTATTGCGTTACGATTGTTTGAATTTCCGGTTATTGTTACCCCGACACTCATATATGTGATTTAACTATTTGCCCATTTATACATTCTATACCAGTGTCCGTTAATTACAATGTTTCCATTCCATTCATTGTTTCCGGTTGTTGTTACACCGGCACAGTCAATTTGTTTTTATTATGAGACTTACCCATTTTGCCCATACTTTGCCACCAAGTTTTGTGGTTCTATTTCCAATAGTTCCATTCCTTTTTTTTTCATCACCCACTTCAGTGAAGTGTAGGGTGACAGCCATTTTGAGCATCCGCCATATTATATGTGCACCCGCCATTTTTTGTGTGTGTGGCCAGCTTTCCTTTGCGACGTTAACTCGTTGTCATGTTATATCATGTTTTATGATTCGCATATGTTTGAGAGATATTGATGACTATCAACCCATAAAAGTGGTTTGCTAGTTTGTTGACGATTGTTCAGTTACTGTTCTATTTTGCCTATATAATTTTTTTGCCACTTATGAGTACTAGTTTTAGCTACTTGTCCTCCCTAGTCTTCCCATGTGTCCCTCGATTATGTTATGTCCATCAGCCCCTACCCCTTAACGATTCCTTATTGAAATGTTACTGGTATTATTTCATCCATCCTTCCCATCTATTGATTATTGTATTTCTTCCGACATGATTTATGGTAGGATACATGAACCCCACTATTTTTAGAGTTAGTAATTTTTTCTAGGGAATAAAGTGTCTCCCTACGGAATACACTTTAGTGGCCCCGGCGTATATGACAGTATGGACTACTACGTCAGATTAGCACTAAGGTGCTGCCACTTATTAGAGTTAGGGTAAGAATACTTAAGCAAGATTTAAACACTAAGTATTTGAGCGTGTCTAGTTAGTAAATAAACACTAGCCACAAATCCTAAGAGTAATTCAATCATAGTGTTCAGAAATGACGTCATCAAACTTGGGGTAGAATTGATACAAGTTAAGACGGAAGTGATTGTTTTGTTTTTGAAGAGGGTTAAGTGAGTTGTTGTTGAGCACGGGACAGCGGGGCAGTTTTTCACCATCTAGCAGGTCCGTTTGCTGT
The DNA here is from genome assembly GCA_024509875.1 of Oreohelix idahoensis. Classification (NCBI taxonomy): domain Eukaryota; kingdom Metazoa; phylum Mollusca; class Gastropoda; order Stylommatophora; family Oreohelicidae; genus Oreohelix; species Oreohelix idahoensis. The sequence goes on from JAMPIV010004497.1 coordinate 540,685, forward strand.
GTAATATTTTTCATGTATGACTGGTTGTTTATATCGGAAGAACATGTACTCGTATCTACGAACAAGCATAAAGTTATCAGAGTACGCTGCTACCCAATAAAGGTATTTGATTATTTAGATCAGAGTGGACTTATTTACTTGATCTCCAGTTGGAAGTTTTTTGTGTTGACGATAGCATATCGAAAATAGAGTACAACCCATCTACAACGATCATACAGTCAAAAACATAAACACAGTTACGAGTCTCCTACGAATACCTGGGTTCTATTTAAAATCACATCTGTAATTCACCATCTCTGGCGGTAGCCAGTAAAACAACAGAAGGACAGTGACTAAAGATACTACCACAACAATTTATTCCCCTGTCACAGAACGATTTCTTTATTTCTTCACCCTGTCACATAATGGACTACTGATATCTTGATGATATAACGGATTACTGATATCTTGATGATATCTTGGACTACTGATATCTTGGACTACTGATATCTTGGACTGCTGATATCTTGGACTACTGATATCTTGAATTACTAATATATTGGACTGCTGATATCTTGATGATATCTTGGAGTACTGATATCTTGATGATATCTTGGACTACTGATATCTTGATGATATATTAGACTACTGATATCTTGATGATATCTTAGACTACTGAAATCTTGGACTACTGATATCTTGATGATATCTTGGACTACTGATATCTTGGACTACTGATTTCTTGATAATATCTTGGACTACTGATATCTTGTACTACTGATATCTTGATGATATCTTGGACTATTGATATTTTGATGATATCTTGGACTACTTTTATCTTGATTATATCTTGGAGTACTGATATCATGATGATATCTTGGGCTACTGATATCTTGATTATATATTGGACTACTGATATCTTGATGTTATCTTGGACTACTGATATCTTGTAGTACTGATATCTTGATGATATCTTGGACTACTCACTGATATACAAGTCAGATAAAATCCTACACTTCACTTTTTTTTTCCTTACCATTTTTATGTTTTCTAATTCAGATGACATGTTTTCTGTGTTGATTGAAATGTATAAACGTTTTCCATTCTCTGTAGGTTATATGTTTTTTTGTGTGTTTTCAAGTTTAATTAACACATTCTCTTTGCTCTAAAATGTTGACATCGCGCTTTCAGTGTCCTTAGCTAAACAGGAAGTGACAAAGCTCTCACCGTTACAACTTTTCAGGATTCTCGACACGCGCCCATCTGGAATAGATTTTAATGGCAGTATAGAGTAGGGTTCCCATAATGTTTTGTTTAAAAACCGGGACATTTCCAAATTTTTACCAAAAAAACCCGGGACATTTTGTAAAAAAACGGGACATGTTAAAATTAAGGTAAAGCACAAATAAATCTATTATATATTATATGTTGCACTTAAAATAAGATACTTTTATAAAAATACACATATTAACTAACACAACTTCTACTTTAAAAAAGAATTCTAAATTACAAACATTACTTAATTAGAAAAATCGCACCTTTAAAAAATACACAATAGTCAAGTTTATATTTCAGATTCATCAGAATATTTATCAGATTGATGGGCCTGTTCAAGAAGTTTTTTTTCTTCTGATATTTGGACATAGAATTCAGCACAAGAGAAATCCTTAAAATGGGTCTTTATAATGGTTAAAGCTTTCACTGTCTCAATTTTAAGTCTGTTTTTTTTCGTCTGTCCAAAGCGCATTTATTAATGAAAAAACACGTTCAACAGCTGCATTGGATCCTGGCAGTGCCAAACAAAAACTAACTAGGCATTTCAGGTTCTCAGCATTTATATCCTGCTTTGTAAAATGAGCGAACATCTCACACCATTTTTTCACTGACACTTTGATCCTTCAGTTCACTCCACACATCAAATTTGCTTTCACAATATTTTTTCACACATGCAAACTCATCAAGTAAGTCCTCTTCATTCACAGTAAAATTTGGTGACACTGTCTTCATGAATATGTAGCTTTCTTGGATGTTCTTCCAAGTCACAGACTCCTTTCCCTTCAAATTGATCCAATCCATAGACTGAAGAGGCGTAAGAAATAGTGTACACCACTCCTGAATATATTCAATGCAGGTGTCATAGAAATCTACTGCATAGCTTTGAAACTTTTCAACTGTTATGTGTCCTTCTTTTTCTAATTCTTGCAACTGATTTCTCACAGTAGTGGTAAGAAACTTTTCTGCCTTCCTGTAGTTATGCACCGCCGTGTGATAAGCGAAGGTTGCTTCCTGTGCTGCCAATGATAACTGTTTTTCCATTTCCTTTTCACTCTGGGTTTTCGCATTTAAGAAATGACTTATACTGCTGTCGGAAGCCTTACTTTCAACAGCACCTTTATGTTTTTTCGTTTTCACGTCTGTCCGACCACCATGTGAAATGCAAAATTTAGAGCTGCATAAAGTACATTCCACATTTTCATCTACACCTTTAATGAAGGGAAATTCTCTTGTAATGTTATCATTTATACTGCACTTACGTTTCGGCATTATGCGGATGAAAAACGATAAAAAATACTGTATAATAATGCTAATACGCATTACATCATTTGGTAGATGCTCACTGAACATTGTTTTGGTCGACTTTCGAATTTTTGTTCGAGATTCAAACCGAGGGTCCACTGTAACCGGAAATTGATAAAGTAACACTACTAAAACACGGAATAAAATCCGATACCCAAAGATTTTTTTTTCAGGAAGGACCCTTAAAAAGCGGGACATTTGGAATAAATTCGGGACACCGGGACATTTTATCAAAAAACGGGACTGTCCCGGGAAAAACGGGACGAATGGGAACCCTAGTATAGAGTCAAGGTAAATACGCTAGCGGAATACATTGTAGCACATTAGCGTAATAGTAACCTTGCCAGAAATGCTAGAATTCTGGTCTAGTCCTTAAAATTAGGGCAGGTATATTTACCGTAGTACATCTGTTCTACAAGCAACATCAAATTTATATGATCCTTCTTTGATTTGCGAAAATAAAATTCCATTAATACTTCATAATCAGGAAGTGTTTTCTATACCATTAACAAAGCTTGCTTTTCTCTGTGTGCGTGCTTTCTTTTTTACGTTAATGTAGCAGAGCCTACATTTGTAACAACATTTTAAAAAGGGTGCAACAGCATCTTAATGTGCTTTGAGATTTTCCCCCATGGTTCAAGGGGGGAAAAAGTGTTGCTTCTAGACCTTGAACTCAAAATTTTAATGATTTTTCCACACTTGGCGCTCGGTGGAAATCCTGTCTAGATTAGTGTGCAAAAAAATGTGAACTTGTGGGTTAAATGAAAGGTTGTGCTAAAGATACTTTCATTTTTAAAGGGAACAGATGACGAAGAATATTCTAGCAGCGATGATGATGTGAAAACTTATTTAAACGTCTGATTAAATTCGTCTCAAGTTTGCTTTATGAATTATGTTGCGACATTGTAAATATCAGGGGTAGAATTAGAAAGTGCGGGCCGCAATTCGAACAATTTCGACGCGGACTCGCCAAGGATGAGTTTACAAACATAAACAAAAACACTTTTAAAAATTTAATTTTTCCCCATTTATTATTTACTTTAAATGATTTTATATACACATTTACAAAAAAATTATATTTCGCACATGTGTTGTATTATAAATATAAAGTTGGTCATTCTATTCTATACAAGCATCCATTTATGAAAGTCTGTAGCTTTTTGGTCAGTACTGTCTAAGTTTGACTTCCAACACGTCCAGAAGTTACCGTGGCGTATTTAGAGAAGGGCTTCCGGGCTTGAGGCTCTCACCCCAATGTTTATCTCTCCCCCCCCCCCCCCAAAAATAAATAAATAAATAAGAAGTGTTTTTAAGTTGCTCTTATGTCGTGGAATATTCTAATCCACATATATAAATTATCTAGTAAATATAAAGCCTAATAAATACATATAATAAATAAAGGAAGAAGAATGGTAAAGAACAGTGCTGTCACAATGACAGTACTCGAAATCCCCTTTGTTTTATGCTTCGTCTGCAAATTGTAACGTTTCCACGTTAAATATAGGCCTTCTGCAACATACACGCGTTTCCCAAACACACAATAAAATGTGCTGCCTTTCTAAGAAAAACCTTGAAATATGCAAGTTGACCTAAATTTTAAATTCCATTCATGTCTTTTTCTACACTATGTTACCAAAAACGAACGAACAGATGGACTCAAGTACAAAGAGAGAGAGGGGCGAATGAAATCGGGAACGCATGCAAAATTAAACACGCGTCGCGCGATACACAATTACTACTATCACGCGTGTAAGGCTACAAGCACTAACTTTTTCGGACGGACAGTGATAAAATACACTACCCTTCCCAGACAGCACATCTTCGAAACAGGAGGTAGAAAATACATATTTTGAACGCAGCCACGTAGCTCTTTTAAATTTGGATATTTAGGTTCCTTAGGGCTTGCTGACAAAGAATATGTAAAACGTTACGCAAATAGTCCAGGAATTAATAAATTATAACCAAAATAAAATAGTGGGGATGCCTGACAGCATGGAATCATTTCTGCTCATAAAATTTTTTTATAACGTGTTTGAAAAACCTCACGTTACAGAATTAGCCTACCATGTAAACTCCAAATTGATTGGAGCGCAACAAATGAAAGACTAACCACGATTGGTCGGGCTATAAATACTATCTTTCGTTGTTAGGGGAGACGGGGAAAGGTAACATTTTTTCAAACACTTGTCGAAACGTGGCCTCATTGGCTAGACTCGCTGATATACTCACTTAGGAGCGTTAGTTCGAGACCACTAGTGCAAATAATCTTGATAAAGCAACAGTGCGTTGAAGCCAGCTCATATTTGTGTTAAATAAAAGCCTGGAACATAAGCAGATGGGAATTTGTGCCAGTAATTGTGCCAGAATTCATTGCTAATCAACGTATCTGTGTTTATTTCCATGAAATTGTGGTAAGCTTGAACCATTCAGTATCTTTTAATGAAAATTGAATGTAAATTGTTAATTTATGCCTGTATATATATGTGTAGTTCAGTGGCAAACAGGAGATAAAGCCTATAATGCTCCAGCCTGAACAGAGGGTGTCGGAGGGAAGTAAAACGGCATGGAATGGCCAAATAGTACACTGACACCTGGATGATTGATTAGACAGAAATAATGCTGGAAGTGCAGAGGCGTGGTAACCATTAAGGAGGTAAATACTGGTATAAAGTATTTCAGATGAAGCTGACAGTTGGCCTAACGCTCTGAACTCAATGTTTGTGTTGTATTGTGCTCAGTGTAGAACTAGAGTATCAATTAGTTATGAAGTAGAAGGTATATCCTTCTTGTTTTCAGGGACCGTGGTCTTGATGGTATTGAGCTGCACCTGGTCAGAGCTTTACTGAATCCAGAGTCGGACAGCATACTCCTTGGTCCATTTAGCTATCAGTGAGGTGTCTCCAGAGCCCAGAGGAGAATACGAGCAGAGGAGTCTTTTCCTGCCGCCATCACGCAAGATAAGCTGATTTGGCCAGCTGAGCTCAACATTATGTCCCCTCATCTTGAAAATGACTTTGTAAAAATAACCTTAAGAGGGGAATTTAATTATCTTAATATCAGGAACTGAGAACATCTCCAATACTAGTCCCTAAAGACAAACTATTGAAGTCATGATGACAAATACCAACAGAGCTTGAACAAAACAAAACCAGTATTACCTCATTTTACTACTACACAACTGACACACATAGAATATTTGTAATAATATATGTCACTACAATATTCATATTAAATACATTCTGTACATAACTTGTAATTTAAATTGATTGTGATTCCTGGTTCCCTTGTAGTTGAATCAGGACACATATTCATTCATGCCAGTAATGAATACATATTGTTATTTGAAAAGTTATCAGTGACTCTTTTAAGATATCCTTGTAGAGTGTTATATGTATGTGAGTGTCACAGTGTTGTCAAGAGTAGTGGATTAAATTAAATTGTTTATCTGTCTGTTGTTGTGACTTACACTTCATCATACACATACCCTAGACACATAACGTAGTCATCACACTATTCCAGAATAATTCTGACTGAGATATATAGATATGTGGTAGCAAGTAAGGTTATCTATAATACACTACTCTTAATAGATATAGATACCTTCACAGCTGATCTCAGTCAGTACACTAAGTCCCCTATAAATATTTATAACATCCTACTTCACCACATCTTATAAACATTAAACCTCGTGCATTTCGTCATGGACGTTTAGTCATCTATTGAACAATACAAGTAAGTCATTCGCCAAAACATGGCGGAAAATAACTATATTGTGGCTTTTTTTTTTTTTTTTTTTTTTTGCTGCATGTCCTCATGGCGGCACTAATTCTCCTGTGGTCATTTATCTGCTAAAGAGCAACGCGCAAAAAATGGTTTGGGCAGAAGTGAAAAAAAAGCCAATGGACTGAAATTTAACTAATTAATTAAAAGCTGGCATGTACCGATATCGTTTAAAATCTTGCCTTGGCATTTATTAAAAAAACACAAAGAACTAAAAAAAAGCACAATAAAATGTAATATTACCCTGTCTCCAAATCATTATTTAAATAAGTCTCGATTTGAGCGACTAAATCGGCCGAGTTACTGCACATGTAACGAACTCCAATCATTATCTGCTTCTAAATATAAAAATGAGATGCTTATTCATGCTCACCCGAAATACAAATGAAGAAAATTCAAGAAATGGTGTCCAAAATCAAATATCCGCCATTATTAAGGCTGGAAACAACATGCGCGTTATTTCAACGGGCGCGCTATTCAGTACCCCGCCCGAAAACGAGCCATGGAAAAGTTTGCAACTTTGGTGGGAAAAGGTGTAATCACAATAACGCCAGTCTGTGAGGATATGTGGATTCTTATATAAAGGAATGCTCAGTATAATTGAGAACGTATTATAACAAAATAGCCTGTTGGAAAAGTCGGTGTGTGTGTGTGTGGGGGGGGGGGGGGGCGGCTTTCAAGATTGAGCATCCCAATAGACGCCCCTGACCCGAAAAGCTCGCTTGCTAAAAAAATATTCTTAAATACGCCACAGAAAGATTTCTTTACCTTGCGGGTTTTGCCTTCTCATGGCGAGTCATGGGCCTTTTAACCTAGAGTTAAGCCCTTTCGTTATACCAGAGCGCAATCTGCCATTCAAAAATGAGTGAACTCTGTACATCGTTGATAGATGCTAAGTCCTGAAAAGGACTAATAGTATCTATCTGATAGCATGAGTAAGCCCTGAAAAGGACGTTCTGAAAAAGACTGACAGCTACGCTAACGCTGTCGTACCTCTTCAGCGAACATAAGGGAAAAAGAAAAAAATATTTAAAGAAAGAAAGAAAATGGCCACTTAAACGATAAATAGTACAACTATGGTGATATGAAAATAAGTTTATTACAATAATCTAGGGGTCATGAAAGTTATTCGCACCCCTAAATTTGTCCACATTGTTCCCGGGGGTCTCAGATGAGACAAAGAAAGAATCGGACTAAAGATATCTCATTTATGTCGTAGGAGGCGACTAATGTCAGGTTGTTAATGGTGCTGGCAATCACATCATGTAAAAAAAACCACTCAATTAGTCAACCGTCATACGATCGAAAAGATAGATGTGGATTTTAAGAATCTAACACTAGCGAGCTGGGGGTATGCAACCAAGGAACTGTCAAGCAAGTATGTAGACAACAAAGATGTGTGCCCGAAGGAGATGAGAACAGTTATAGAACTGGACATTGTATAGGCGTTGTTAATAATAAATAAGAAACGATCAAGTTTGCGACAATGAACATAATGGGTACAGAGTGCTGAAGACAATGAACATAATGGGTACAGAGTGCTGAAGAAAATGAAGGAGACTGTAACGAACAAGAGTAGATTAAGACAAAGGAGGTAGGGGAAGACATAAAGAACAAGAAAATGAAGTAGATAAAGGAATCGAACAACAAAAACAAGAAATAAAGAACAGCAAGATGAACATATAAAGAAGAAAAAACGTGTAGGTTAACATTCGCTTCCACATGAAACATTGAAAGAAATACCACATTCAAAGACATGATGTCTTACAGTAAATCTCCTGCCATGTTTTCCATCAGGCGTTACGCAGACCGGCGTTCTACTTTTTTTCCGGCATACATACAGACCGTGTTTTTGTGCCTTCCAATGAGCCGTTGTAACCTTGTTTACTCCCTCGAGTAAACACAGAGAGACTCGGCTCTCGTCAAGAGTAGGTCTGGAAAGCGAGATATTTTAATAGTGCGCGCGATAACAAATACACGGAACCGTCCTGCACGACAAAAGAAAGCTAGGATATTTTGTGACAACCGGAAATATTGAAGGACAAAAAATGATAGTGAACGATAAAGAGAGAATATCACCTGATAGTTTGACATTGTGGCATGGAAGGAAGTCAACAACAGAGATGATAAATAGCATTGTGGGTAGGAAGTTGTGGAGATTCCTTATCACATACGTCCGCCAGTGAGGTACTTGAAAATTGACTTAAAAATTGACCAGTCCAGCAATAGGGTCCTTCCCAAACTAAAGTGAAATTCCAGCAAATGACCCAGACATGAAAAAGTAACATTCTCTGATCATTCACGACATGCTAATATTACAAATGAAGCCGAAATATTGATATATTGAAGAATGGATCTGGTACACCAGGACAATCCCCATAGGCCAGGGAGATGTTTTACAAAAGAATTTCAAGAAGATAATGAGCAGCTTAAAAAAAAAACCGTGGATGCCCTAAAAGAATCTTGTTACTTATATTAGAAGGAAGGCAGTCCACTTTGACAGGTAGATGGAAACCAAAGAACACACGGAGAAGAGAACTGGACACATATATGAAGGCACGAAGAAGACATGGACAGACTTTGAGTTAAAGGCACAGGACAGGAAAACTTTGTTGAAGGCTTATGCTCCTTGGGGAGCTGAAGGGTGGTCATTACGTTGGACATGTTTTGTGAAGACAGAAAATACCAAAAATAACAATCATAAGTTACAGACTTTCATAAGTAGGTACTTTTCGTGGAATACCAGAATTGTAATGGTTATGATAAGATCACCAATGTGGTACTGCTGGAAAGAACCAGATAAATACCCGTGGAACAAGATGTGAGAGGAAGACGCTAGCTGTCGATAGGATGCACACTGAGAAAACCAGATGATAGCTTGCCAAGACAGTCCTTGTTGTGAAACTGCCGGGGTACAATAACTAGAGCGAGATTGAACAATTATGGCGTAGAGAAATGTGTTCCCATAGCGGATACTGCCGTATGGGCATGAAGTGTAAGAGATTTCGTTATACTAGATCTAATATCGAGAGATGGGGTGGCCAGTTCCCCTTCCTCATTACCTTTTCCTTCCCAAACTCAAGGGCAAAGTCAGGTACCCATTTACAGTTGTGTAGACGGGAGCGTGACGATACCGTCAATGAAACCCGGCACCTTTGCCTCGAGAGAACAGCGCTCTAACCACTCTGCCAATCGGACGCTCGAATTAGACATAGGATAGAGTAAAGAAGACATGGAAAACAACCTTGACAGGATAGCACAAGTCAGGAAGGGCATGTAATTGTTGACAATTGTGGTAAAGTGGGATGTTATAAATATTTATAGGGGACTTAGTGTACTAACTGAGATCAGCTGTGAAGGTATCTATATCTAAAAAGAGTAGTGTATTATAGATAACCTTACTTGCTGCCACATATGTATACCTCAGTCAGAATTATTCTGGAATAGTGTGATGACTACGTTATATGTCTAGGGTATGTGTATGATGAAGTGTAAGTCATAACAACAACAGACAGATAAACAATTTAATTTATTCCACCACACTTGACAACACTGTGACACTCACATACATAAAACACTCTACGAGGATATCTTAAAGGAGTCACTGATAACTTTTCAAATAACAATATGTATTCAGTGCTGTCATGAATGTATATGTGTCCTGATTCAAATACAAAGGGAACCAGGAATCACAATCAATTTTAATTACAAGTTATATGTACAGAATTTATTAATATGAATCTTGTAGTGACATATATTATTAATAGTATCCTATGTGTGTCAGTTATGTAGTAGTAATATGAGGTAATACTGGTTTTGTTTTGTTCAAGCTCTGTTGGTATTTGTCATCATGACTTCAATAGTTTGTCTTTATTGGAACTAGTATTGGAGATGTTCTCAGTTCCTGATATTAAAACAATTGAATTCCCCTCTTAATTTTATTTTACACTGTCATTTTAAGATGGGGTACATAATGTTGAGCTCCATGGCCACACTCTCTTATCTTTCGTGATGACTGCAGTAAAAGACTCCTCTGCTCGATTACTTTAATGAGTTCTGGAGTCACCCCACTGGTTGCTATATGGACCAAGGAGTATGCTGTCCACCTCTGGCTTCAGCAAAGCTCTGACCAGGTGCTGCTCAATAACTTTAAGACCACGGTCCCTGAAACAAGAAGGTTGTACCTCCTACTTCATAACCAATTTATACTCTAGTTCTACACTGAGCACAATACGTCACAAACATTGAGTTCAGAGCGTTAGGCCAACTGTCAGCTTCATCTGAAATACTTTATACCAGTATTTCCCTCCCTAATGGTTACTACGCCTCTGCAATTCCAGCATTATTTCTTTCTAGTCAATAATCTAGGTGTCAGTGTACTGTTTGGCCATTCCATGCAGTTTTACTTTCCTCCGACACCTTCTGTTCAGGCTGGAGTACCATAGGCTTTACATCATGTTCGCTACTGAACTACACATATATACAGGCATAAATTAACAATTTACATTCAATTTTCATTAAAAGATATTGAATATTTCAAGCTTACCACAATTCATAGAAATAATAAACAGTTTCGTTGACTGGCAATGAATATAGCACAACTCCGATCTGCCGATGTCCCAGGCTTTATTTTATAAAAAATATACACTGGTGCTCAACGCACTGCTTCTTAGTAGGTTTATTACAAGATGTGGCAATGAACTGACGCTCTGAATTGAGTATATTCGCAGCTCTAACCAATGAAACCATGTCTACACATCTTTTCAAAAAAAATACTCCTTTTCACGTTTCCCCTGACAACACAAGATAGTATTTATAGCCTGACCCATCGTGTTTAGTCTTACATTTGTGGCGCTCCAATCAAATAGGAGTTAACATGGTAGGCTATTTCTGTAACGTAATGTTTTTTCAACACGTTATAAAAAAATTTTATGAGCAGAAATGATTTCATGCTGTCAGGCACCCCCACTATTTTATTTTGGTTATAATTTATTAATTCCTGGACTATTTGCGTAACACTTAACATATTCTGTGTCAGCAAGCCCTAAGGAATCCAAATATCTCAATCTAAGGGAGCTAGGTGGCTGCGTTCAAAATGTGCATTTTCTACCACCTCCTGTTCACTTCCATCCCCATGTGGTATCTGGGTACTGTCATGTTTTCAAACGTAAACCCATCTAATGTCATCTTTCCTAATAAGCGTTTTCCAGGTTTTTTAAAACCTAACTCTGGGAAGGTTAGTGTTTTTATCACTGTCCGTCTGAAAAAAAGTTAGTGCATGTGGCCTTACACGCGTGATGGCAGCAATTGTGTATCGCGCGACGCGTGTTTAGTATTGCATGCTTCCTGCCTTCATTCGCCCCTCTCTCTCTCCTGCTTTATCTGTCTTTTAGTTACGCCGTGTATGGAATGAATGAAATATTAAATCTAGGTCATTGATCAGCTTGCGTATCTCAAGGTCAGTACACGTTTCATTGAAGAAAGCGGGTAATAATACAGTAGGCTTTTACTATCAACGTGAAAGCGTTACAATTTGCAGACGAAGCAGAAAACAAGGGGGATTTCGAGTACAGTCATTGTGACAGCACTGTTTCTTTTACCATTTCTCTTTCCTTTTATTAAATTTATTTGTTAGGCTTTACATTTACCTTTTAATTTATATATGTGGATTAGAATATTTCATGACATCTCCCCTCTTAAAACAGACATTATATGTCAGTCCTTTATTCCATATACACATAGAGAAATTTATTATTATTTCTGGGGTTTACGGTGATTCTCGTCACACGGATGGCGGCTTAAAAAATCCGCTCCCAAATTTGTTTTTCCAGATATATACTCAATGCTAAAATTATATGGAGCCAAAAGTAAGGACCATCGGAGTAACCTAGAGTTCTCATGCCTAGCCTGTGCTAGAAACGATAAAGGTTTGTGATCCGTTTGCAACTTAAATGCCTTCCCATACAGATAAATATTGAATTTCTTTATTGCCCATATTACTGCAAGACATTCTTTTTCGCTAGTTGAGTAGTTGATTTCAGCTTTATTCAACTTTCTGCTAGCATAAGCCACTGGGCTTAATTCCCCATCCAATGCATCTGATTTCTGTAGTAGAGTTGCACCTAACCCAATATTACTGGCATCCGTCCTTACTATGAATTCTTGACTTAAGTCAGGTAATTTCAAAATAGGTTTACTTGTGAGCTTTTCCTTCAATTCTTGGTAAGCCATTTCACATTGTGGTGTCCATGTAATGCGATCTGGATGTCCTTTACGTGTCAAATCAGTTAACGGTGCACATATGGAATTAAAGTTTTTGATATACTTCTGGTAGAAACCACATAATGATACAAAGGATCTCACGTCCTTCTTGGTTTGTGGTCTCGGGGCTTTCTTTAGTTTCTCTAAATTCTTTGGGTCAGGGGTCATGTTTCCCTGATAAACTGTGTGTCCCAAAAATTCCAATTCTTTACATCCAACGCAACATTTGGTTGGTCGGGCTGTTAAATTTGCTTCCCTAAGTCGATTAAACAGCATATTCAGAGAGTCAATGTGTTCCTCAAATGTTTCTGTTGCTATAAGGATATCATCCATGAAATTTGTTATATATGGATTATTCAGAGGGTCCAATAATTTTCTCATCATTCTAGAGAAGACACTAGGCGCATTCTTCAATCCAAATGGCAATCTATTAAACTCATAGTGTCCTTCTGAGGTACTAAAAGCTAGGTATGGTCTAACCTCAGGCTTTACTGGAATCTGATAATATCCTTTACTCAGATCCACTTTTGAGAAATATTTAGCTTTATTTAGTCTGGCAAACAGCTGATTTGTATCCGGCAATGGATCCACCTGTCCTTCTGTAATAGCATTCAGTCTCCTGTAATCTATACAGAGTCTATGTTCTCCAGAGGGCTTCCTTAAGAGCACAACACCGGAACTATACGAAGATTCACTGTGTGAAATAATTCCTTCCTTCAATAGATAGTCTATCTCTTCCTTCAAAGCTTTCTCCTTAGCAAACGGAATCGAATATGGTTTCATACAGACAGGTGTGGGGTCTATCAGTTTCATATCATATTCCAATAGGTTTGTATGCCCTGGTCGGTCTGTTAACACCTCTGCATGATTATTTAGAACCTGTTGCACTCTCTCTTTCTGAGTTTTCGTTAAATGTGTACTGATTTTCACCGGTGCTGCTGTCTCACAGGGGTGTAATGGATATTCAAATGATGAAAGTGGTTCCCTTTTCATCTCCATGGCGATAGACAAGGTCAACAAGTGTGTCTCTTCCTGATGTTCTCTTTCCAAATATTTCTTCAGGAGATTCACATGATAGATTTTTTCTTTCCCCTTCTTATCTATCTTATAATTTGTTCTAGACACCTTCTCTAGAACTGTATATGGACCCTGCCATCCAATTTGTAACTTATTCTGACTCCCGGGGAGAAGAAGCAGTACCTTCTCTCCCACAGCCAAATCTCTGTCTTTCGCCTTCCTGTTATAATAGGCAGCATGTTTCTTCCTGGCTTGTTTCAAATTTTCATTGGCAAGTTTCCAGCCAGTTTTTAAACGAGTGGTCAGCTCATTCACATATTGGTATGAAGATGTAATGTTTTCCTCTGCCTTTTCATCAGTCCACGTTCTTAACAAAGCTACATATGGACCTTTAATTTTGTGGACCTATTTGTCCATGCACCGGTATGGTCTCTTCCACTCGAAGCTCTATAGTGATGATTTTTCTTCCCAGAATTATCATGCATAAAACGACCGCTACCAATTTTTCTTTTGGGGCTTTCTCCCCACTTAAAATTCTTGATGAGAGATTTCCTCTCTACATCCTCTTCCTCCAGTTTGTTTAAGTCCGATTGAGGGATTTTCGGCTTATCCTGGGGTAAGACATCCTTTTGCACTCTCCGCATAGTGGCCATTGTAAAACAGTTAAGTGAAGCTTGTCCGTGAAAAGGGGCTTCCCATTCCATTTGGTCCACTTTATCAAATCTATTTTTCTTTTTATTATCAGGCCTAATTTTGCCCCGTGGCGTGTCCAGGTCCTGATCAATGTTCCCACTTGTGGGTGTTCCCTCATGTGCTATGCTACACCTTTCTACAAAATTCTCAATGTCCCATCTTGCCTTGGGCCAATAATAATTGTGAGCCACCTTTTGGATGATGGTACCTATCTTCTCATGGTCCCCATCTGGTTTCACATGTAGGCTCATTATTAAGTCTGCCCTATATCTTTTAGGAAGTACCAGCTGTCCCTGACCTTTGGATCTAGGTCCAGTCTTCCTATACATCAACTTATTTTTCATGTAAAAATCTCCCTTGCCTGGAGTTGTATGACAAGTTGACAATTTCCTGAAACAAGGCTTGAGTGTTTTATCCCCAGCCTGTGCCTTCCTCATCTCTTCTGGAGTGGTATCTAACATAATATCCTCCTCCTGTCTTGAGGTCGACCTGACCTGAAGGGTTGCCATATACACAGGTTTCCTTCTGCAACGGTCAGTGTCATGATTGTCCATCTGACACTTTTTACACCACCTTTTTCCTTGGTTGAAAGATTTTCTTTCATCATATTTCCTTTCATCGAATTGTGGGAATTTATTTTTATTTTCATACCGTGGCCTATCAAACTGGTGCTTACCTTTGTTTTGATCCCTAGGATCAAATTTATTAAAGTTCTGTGGTGCCCTAAAGTTATCCACCTGTTTCTTTTTATTACCTGTTACCTCTGCTTGAGCTGCTTGATACCTTTCAGCAACATTTAGCAACTCACCCAGCCTCTCTGCACCTTGTTCCATGAGAAACTTTCTCAGGTCTGGAGCCATGGACTCTCTTAATTGCTCTATAAGGACCATTTCCTTAAGATCCTGGGTTTTCCCCAGAGAAGTCCATTTCTCCAAGTGTGTCTCTATTCGTGCAGAGAACTGGTGATAGGTTTCACCTGACAGTAGTTTAGCATTCCTAAATTTTTTCCTATAAAATTCTGCATTCTTTTCATATCTTAACAAAAGAGCCTGCTTTAGCATGTCATAATTTTCCTGATCACTTCTGCTCATTTTTGCAAAAACTTCATAAGCTGCCCCACGAAGTCCTTGAGATAACTTTAAGCTCCACCTTTCTCTCTCTAACCCATATGTGGTAGCTAATAGTTCATACCTATTTAGATAGATCTCTATATCATCGTCTTTCTCAACAAAATGATCTAAATGAAAATTCATAGCTGAGGTTGAGGCTCCCTGGCTAGCAGTGGCATCAGAGGCAAAGGGACTGGCACCATTTTCAGGAGCATGGCCTTGAAACTCAAACTCCCTTAGTCTTAACTCATGTTCCCTTTGTAATCTCTTCTCCTCCTTTTCTGCTTCCCTCTCTGCAGCTAATCTCTTCTCTTCTCTTTCTGCAGCTAATTTCTTCTCTTCTCTTTCTGCAGCTAATTTCTTGTCTTCTCTTTCTGCCTCCAATGCTTTAGCCTCTTTGTCAGCCTCAATCTGCAACCTCTTAGCCTCAGCCTCTAACTTTCTTTCGGCCTCTTTTTCTAATCTTCTTTCTTCCCGTTCAATATATTTGTCACATTCAGCCGTAACATAAGCAATCATAATTTGTCCGTCCATTCCTAACTCTTTCGCAGTCTGTACAGCAGCAGATCGAAATTTTGCCAAGTCGGCCATTGTCTAACAGATAAATGTCTAAAATATGTAACTAAACAATTTTATCTATGACTAACTAACTTAGGACAACACAGGCACTGTGAGCTCAACCTTATTTATTTTCACCCAAGGATACCTTTTAATTCTTATTATTCCCTGAAGTGAATTACCCCCAATATTTGTAATAGGGAAAGATTCAAAATCCCGAGAGCGAGACCCCAATATATGTGGTAAAGTGGGATGTTATAAATATTTATAGGGGACTTAGTGTACTAACTGAGATCAGCTGTGAAGGTATCTATATCTAAAAAGAGTAGTGTATTATAGATAACCTTACTTGCTGCCACATATGTATACCTCAGTCAGAATTATTCTGGAATAGTGTGATGACTACGTTATATGTCTAGGGTATGTGTATGATGAAGTGTAAGTCATAACAACAACAGACAGATAAACAATTTAATTTATTCCACCACACTTGACAACACTGTGACACTCACATACATAAAACACTCTACGAGGATATCTTAAAGGAGTCACTGATAACTTTTCAAATAACAATATGTATTCAGTGCTGTCATGAATGTATATGTGTCCTGATTCAAATACAAAGGGAACCAGGAATCACAATCAATTTTAATTACAAGTTATATGTACAGAATTTATTAATATGAATCTTGTAGTGACATATATTATTAATAGTATCCTATGTGTGTCAGTTATGTAGTAGTAATATGAGGTAATACTGGTTTTGTTTTGTTCAAGCTCTGTTGGTATTTGTCATCATGACTTCAATAGTTTGTCTTTATTGGAACTAGTATTGGAGATGTTCTCAGTTCCTGATATTAAAACAATTGAATTCCCCTCTTAATTTTATTTTACACTGTCATTTTAAGATGGGGTACATAATGTTGAGCTCCATGGCCACACTCTCTTATCTTTCGTGATGACTGCAGTATAAGACTCCTCTGCTCAATTACTTTAATGAGTTCTGGAGTCACCCCACTGGTTGCTATATGGACCAAGGAGTATGCTGTCCACCTCTGGCTTCAGCAAAGCTCTGACCAGGTGCTGCTCAATAACTTTAAGACCACGGTCCCTGAAACAAGAAGGTTGTACCTCCTACTTCATAACCAATTTATACTCTAGTTCTACACTGAGCACAATACGTCACAAACATTGAGTTCAGAGCGTTAGGCCAACTGTCAGCTTCATCTGAAATACTTTATACCAGTATTTCCCTCCCTAATGGTTACTACGCCTCTGCAATTCCAGCATTATTTCTTTCTAGTCAATAATCTAGGTGTCAGTGTACTGTTTGGCCATTCCATGCAGTTTTACTTTCCTCCGACACCTTCTGTTCAGGCTGGAGTACCATAGGCTTTACATCATGTTCGCTACTGAACTACACATATATACAGGCATAAATTAACAATTTACATTCAATTTTCATTAAAAGATATTGAATATTTCAAGCTTACCACAATTCATAGAAATAATAAACAGTTTCGTTGACTGGCAATGAATATAGCACAACTCCGATCTGCCGATGTCCCAGGCTTTATTTTATAAAAAATATACACTGGTGCTCAACGCACTGCTTCTTAGTAGGTTTATTACAAGATGTGGCAATGAACTGACGCTCTGAATTGAGTATATTCGCAGCTCTAACCAATGAAACCATGTCTACACATCTTTTCAAAAAAAATACTCCTTTTCACGTTTCCCCTGACAACACAAGATAGTATTTATAGCCTGACCAATCGTGTTTAGTCTTACATTTGTGGCGCTCCAATCAAATAGGAGTTAACATGGTAGGCTATTTCTGTAACGTAATGTTTTTTCAAACACGTTATAAAAAAAAATTTTATGAGCAGAAATGATTTCATGCTGTCAGGCACCCCCACTATTTTATTTTGGTTATAATTTATTAATTCCTGGACTATTTGCGTAACACTTAACATATTCTGTGTCAGCAAGCCCTAAGGAATCCAAATATCTCAATCTAAGGGAGCTAGGTGGCTGCGTTCAAAATGTGCATTTTCTACCACCTCCTGTTCACTTCCATCCCCATGTGGTGTCTGGGTACTGTCATGTTTTCAAACGTAAACCCATCTAATGTCATCTTTCCTAATAAGCGTTTTCCAGGTTTTTTAAAACCTAACTCTGGGAAGGTTAGTGTTTTTATCACTGTCCGTCTGAAAAAAAGTTAGTGCATGTGGCCTTACACGCGTGATGGCAGCAATTGTGTATCGCGCGACGCGTGTTTAGTATTGCATGCTTCCTGCCTTCATTCGCCCCTCTCTCTCTCCTGCTTTATAGGTCTTTTAGTTACGCCGTGTATGGAATGAATGAAATATTAAATCTAGGTCATTGATCAGCTTGCGTATCTCAAGGTCAGTACACGTTTCATTGAAGAAAGCGGGTAATAATACAGTAGGCTTTTACTATCAACATGAAAGCGTTACAATTTGCAGACGAAGCAGAAAACAAGGGGGATTTCGAGTACAGTCATTGTGACAGCACTGTTTCTTTTACCATTTCTCTTTCCTTTTATTAAATTTATTTGTTAGGCTTTACATTTACCTTTTAATTTATATATGTGGATTAGAATATTTCATGACAACAATCTATATTCCACAAGGAGCTAACAGGTAATAAATAAATGAAGCAATGCGTCACTTGTGCTCAGAGTTTGCCCTAGGGATTTTTCAACGTGAGCGAGGATCCGGTTTTAGCGCGAACCCCCCCCCCCCCCCCTCCCCCCCCCCCCCCCCCAACCCTTGTGCCTACTGTATTGTTCTCTTGTGAAAGTCAATTTGATGCTATTACGTTGGGTTATACTCTAATTTCACCCCACACACAAAAAATGTGTTTCATTTCGGTGCCTCGGGAAGACAGCACCCGGTGCGGCCACACGCACCGCCCAAGAGCTGGCTTTGCTTGAGCTACACCGTGATATGCGTCTTTTTTTCGAATTACTCGATGGCGTATATTTGAATATCTGTATATTATTTACTCAAGGTTTGTTTTTAACTTCCCCTTTCCATATCAAAGTAATTTTTAGTTTCCCTTATGTATTAATCTATCTTCCCTTTTTTGGTTTTTGTCTTTCCATTCTCTTTCCATATTAATGTATATCTTATCTACATTGTATTTATATTTCAGTTCCTTCTTTCATTCCATCTCACGTCACAAATATAGAATTTATCCACTCTCATAATTTTATTCTTTGCTCACACTTCTCAAACAATCGTTCATTCTTGGTTTACGAGGCGACTGTGTTATGTATAACGAAAAAGTCCGTTATCGGTCTTTCTGCCTAACAATAGGTGTGCATGGCAATGCCAGTGAATAATGAAATGTGAGCACAACAGTTTGTAAACAACGCGATATACCCCCACAAAAGCAGGTCTGTATAAAGATACATCCCTTAGGTACAATGGTGCGCACAACGCTTAGCCTGCATAACAATGTGTCAGTATAATGTTGTGTCTGCTCGACGAAATATCTGCATGATAGTTTGTTGTTATAGCGATACTTCTACACGATGGTATGTTGAGTGTGTGGCCATAGCGGTATGTCAACATAATAGTATGTTTACATAAGGACAAATATGCACAACATAATGTGCGTATGAAATTATGTATGCACAACATTATGTGTACACAATTATATCTGAAATATAGTATGTATGTAATATATATATATATATATATATATATATATATATATATATATATATATATATATATATATATATATATATATATATATATATATATATATATACTCGTATATAAATATATATATACACACACAAACATGAAGGGTGTATACACAAAGATATGTCTACATAACAGTGTGTTTGAAAACGATATATCTGTATAACAGAATGCGCGCATAACGATATATCTGTATAACAGAATGTTTAATTTGTACATAACATTATATGGAAATCTTGCATGATCATAACAATATATTAACATAACATTACGTGTATACAACTAACACATATTTAGCAGTACGTTCTCATAACGATATGCTTGCGTGACTTCAGTAGCCACATTTTGGGGTAAACAATAGAACATCTACGACCTACAAGCATGTCGTAAAGGTACTAATTCAGCACTGGCTACCTCATCCTGAAGAAACATTTTATTTCCCTTTTGCTCCCTACGGAGCAATAGCCAAATTTCAGCTGGCCCCTTTTCAAGAAGCTTGCATCTGTAACCGTTAGGGTGGTGAAGAGGAAAATTCGGTTAGATTTATTTTTTATGAGATTAATTTTTATGATTGATATTAGATGAGTTTTAATTTATAGTATAAGAGGAATAATCGATAGAATGAGAAAAGTGGGTCAAGAGTTGTGCTTACATCCCTTGGTTGAGGATTGCTGTGTTTTGTTTTGTCTGGTTTTGGCAAGGTGAGCGAGGGGAACTATTCACGTGTTTTGAATGAAGTGGTGAGTTGTTTGTCAGACAAAGTGTTCTGGAGTGTTCGAAAATAGTCGTCGTTGCAAATCGACGTTTTAGATTGAATTAGTTAGAGTTTTACTTCCAGGTGTGATAGAGTTAGCTTCTAGATGTGGTAGCGAGTAGATGTTCTATCGGGCCGATAAGCCAATATACTCGTATATTGGTTGATTTCTGCGGTGGCAGAAAAAACTGTACTATCGCCCACACGTCTTTCTCGATATTTGCCACATTTGTGTATGACAGTTTTATCTATTCTGAAGACGAGATGTCGTTGTTCCCAGTGAGAGAAATGTGTGTATTTTTAGATACCAAGTATGTAGAGTTTACACAAAACCGGACGATGAACTTTAGCTAAATGAGAAGAACAGTAGACAGCCGATAGTCTTGACTTATAGAAGATAGACTTGGTAAATGTACATCCCTGGCGGTTAGGCCAGTTTCATTAGGATACACCAAGGCAGAAACATAAGAATATGCCAGAGCACAAGAGAGACAGGTGTTTACATAGAAAGAGATAGATGGCAGATCAAATTATGACAACAGTGGTTCTTAAAGTGTGGTCCCCAATAGCCATTAGAGACAGTTATGGGAACTGAAGCAGCAAGAGAGATAGAGTGACACTGAAATATTATCTACTGATTCTTGTTGTACAAGTCTGCCAACCTCAGGTGGAAGGTTGGCCTTATTATCTTACAGATGTTGTCAAGAGCCAGCATTTGGCCTATTTTACGATGGCTATGTAAATAAAGTTCTACGTTAATTATGAAGCCTGCTGTCATCGTAACTCATTTGTCAACTGTTGGTCTGAGTAACGTTGTCGTCTGAAAGAAAGAATTTTCTTACCATACAACAAACAGCCTACTGTTTAGGGCAGAGATACAAACTTATACGATCACGAACGAACGAACGAACTTTATTTTCAAAGGGTTAAGAATAGGGCACACAGGCCCGTCTGACATTCACTCATTCACCGTCACCCAAATAGAAGTAGGGTATAATAGACAAACCTGTTCATCAACGGTCACACATCCAATCATTCATGTATTCATACATCGGTGGTTTCTGTGGGGTTTGCAAAACCTCATAATACTCGACTCTTACGACATGCACGAGGGAGTGGTAGACCAACTGTTTCTTTCTCTCGTCAAAAAACCTCTGCCAACTACACTAGCTGTAGAAGTATTTCCATATCCCCTTTCGCTCCTTCTGGAGCATGGCGTCACTACTTGAGCTGGTCCCCTACTAGGAAGCTTGCACCAAAACATTAATGTACACTTGCAGTGGTAGTGTCTGCAACAGTTTGTTTTACATAATGAGGTTGCCAGCCTCATGCAGATATTCATATTAGTTACCTCATACCACATACAAGAGGAAGCAGTAGTTCAGTTCTTTCTTTGTCACCTCAAAATCCTAAGGACCTACAACAGCTGTAAAAACACCATTATCATCCTACAGCTCCCCAGGACCTACAACAGATGTAGAAACACCATCATCATCCTACAGCTCCCCAGGACCTACAACAGCTGTAGAAACACCATCGTTATCTTACAGCTCTCCAGGACCTACAACAGCTGTAGAAACACCATCGTTATCTTACAGCTCCCAAGGACCTACAACAGCTGTAGAAACACCATCATCATCCTACAGCTCCCCAGGACCTACAACAGATGTAGAAACACCATCATCATCCTACAGCTCGACAGGACCTACAACAGATGTAGAAACACCATCATCATCCTACAGCTCCCCAGGACCTACAACAGCTGTAGAAACTTACTTACTTAGTCGTTCCCCTTCTACCGTGAGGTGTAGAGGTTTGGAAGAGAGAGCGCCAGACCATTCTATCAGCTGTCTTCTTCCTGGCCTGGTTCCATTCTAGTCCTCGGTCCTTCAAAGATTGTCTAATGTTGTCCTCCCAGCGGACTCTGGGTCGTCCTGGAGGTCTGGATCCCTGGCTCTTTGTTTCCTATGCTTGTCGTGGTAGCCGATCTTCTCCCATTCTGCAGACATGGCCAAACCATCTTAGTTGGGACTGTTCTATTTGGGTCTGCAGCGGATGGGATTTTAGGCTTTGACGGATCGTTTGGTTGCGGAACATGTCTCTTCTTGTTACTTCAACCACTTTCCTCAGATACCTCATTTCTGAGGTTTGGATCTGGCTTTTGTGGGTTGTAGTCATTGCCCACGACTCGCATCCATATGTCAAGACTGGGACATAGGTGGAGCGGTATACAGCCATCTTTGTTTTCTTACCAACCTCTTTCTTGCTGAGGAATCCACGATTTATGGCCTGAAAAAGTCTCCCAGCCGCTGCTTTTCGAGTGGCCAACTCGTCTTTGATGCCTCCCTTTCGGTCTATAATAGCTCCGAGATATTTAAAGTGGTCGACCTGCTCCAGGATCTGTTCTCCCAACTTAATCTGATGTTTTCTTTCTTCTCGTGATATCACCATGGATTTTGTTTTAGAGCTGCTTATGACCATCCCTCTCTTCTCCAGCTCTTCCTTCCAGACTTGCAGGTTGGATTGGAGATGTGCCTCTGATTTAGCAATCAGGGCAACATCATCAGCAAATGCCAGCTCCGAAATATAGACCTGTCTCATCTTCCAGTACCCCACTGAATACTTTCTTGTTCTCTCCTTACATGCCTTGATGACATCGTCCATAAGGAGTATGAAGAGGTAAGGTGATAGGATTTCACCTTGTCTTACACCAGTGGTGGTCCTGAACTCTTCTGACTTATGGTTTGCTGTCCTCGCATAATTTCTGCAAGACTTGTAGAAGCTCTGTATAGCATGAATCAGAGGTGCTGGAATATTCTTCCTTGCCAAACAGTCCCAAAGTTTGCTCCAAGGGACCCTGTCAAATGCCTTTTCCAGATCTATGAAACAAAGATGGATCTCACTCTTATACTCAAGGGCCTTTTCACTCAGCTGTCTGAGTGTGAAGATTAGGTCTTGAGTACTTCGGTTTGCTCGGAATCCGCACTGGACCTCATCCAATTGTGGCTCAGCTAGACGTCGGAGTCTCTGCTCTAGGATTCTAGAGTAGATTTTACCAGGGACACTGAGAAGGGATGCTGCCCTCAGTTCTTCCATTTTTATGTCATCTTCCCCATCATTGGTTTTCTCTTCTGTGCTAGTGGTTATCATTTCTGATGCTTCACCATGCTCACCATCCAGGAGTTCTGAGAAATATTCTTTCCATCTTTCCATTACTTCCTTTGGGGCAGTAAGCAATTTGCCTTGCTTGTCCTTTATAAATTTGAGAGGACATTGTTTTTCCTTCCTCATGTTCTTTAGGGTCTTATAGAACAATTTCTGGTTTTCTTGTGCATCTTTTTCTAGCTTTTCTCCAAATTCTTCCCAGGACTTCTGTTTTGCTGCTAGCACTTTGTTCTTTGCTTCTGTTCTGAGTGTCACATATTCTCTATATTTTTCCATTTGTCCTGTTGTGTTTTTAGCTCCTAAGTATTGTTTCCATGCCATTTTCTTCTCTCTTATTTTCTCTTTGACTTCCTCTGTCCACCAAGGTGTCCTCTTTCTCTGGTTCCCAAGTCGGACTTCACCGCATGCTTCTGCAGCAGCTGTCTTTATGATATCCTTGAATTTATTCCAGAGGGTTTCCAAGTCATCAGGTCGTTCTTCTGTGTTGCTCACTGCTGTAGCAATAAGCCCCTGATATCTGGTCTTAATTTCTGGCTCTCTCAGCTTGTAGGTCCTAATGCTCATTTCTCCTGCTCGTTTACTTGGTTTCTTGCGTGATGTTGGGCAGTTCCTAGGCTGAGCAACTCTTTCAGTTGTTCATTTGATTGTTAGCAGGTAGTGATCACTTCCAATCTCTGGCCCCCTCCAGACTCTTGCATCTCGGACATATCTGAATGAGCTTCTCCGAACAATGGCATAGTCGATCACTGACTTCTCATTCTTGGTTGGTTCACATCTAGTGTATGCATGTATGCGCTTATGGGGGAACTTTGTGTTTGTAATGATCAGATTCTGCTCACTGCAGAATCTAAGGAGTCGCTTTCCATTGTCATTGAGAGTATCTTCTCCATATCTTCCGATAACTCCACCCCATCTAGCATGGTCATTTCCAACTCTGGCATTAAAATCTCCGAGCATGATAACTTCATCTAGGCAGTCATCCACTGTCCTTTGAAGCAGCTCGAAGAATTCCTCCTTGACCTCCGCTCTCTCATCCTCATTTGGCCCATACACTATGACCAGGTTGACTATGGTTTCTCCTTCTTTTAGTTTTACAACCATAATGCGCTCCGAGACAAAGTTCCATCCCTTGATACTATCTTTTTGATTTTGGGCCACAATGCAACCCACGCCCCCTTTAGCCCTTTCAGATATGGGTACACCACTGTAGAGCAACGTGTTGCCATCGAGATCCATGACTCCTTGTCCTTTTTTCTTCGTTTCCGTTATAGCCAGGATTTCTAGTTTTGCTTTCCTCATCTCTTCCACCAGCTCCTCTTCCTTCCCATTTATACTTCTTGTGTTCCAAGTTCCATAAGTCGTAGTCCGTAGTCCGTTCCAGTTCGTCGCCTTTAGAATCAGTCAGGTTTTCTCTCTTGTATTGCTCGTAATCATAGTTTAAGACAAACAGGTGATTGGCCTGTTGTGCCTTTGCATGGTGGAGGGGCTGCCTCCTTACGGCCTCCATGCAGGCCGCCCTCCTCCTTTTTCATCCGGGCTTGGGACCGGCATTGGCGGAGTTCAGCTGTAGAAACACCATCATCATCCTACAGCTCCCCAGGACCTACAACAGATGTAGAAACACCATCATCATCCTACAGCTCCCCAAAACCTACAACAGCTATAGAAACTCCATCATCATTGTCATCTGAAAGTCCCCAGGACCTACAACAGCTGTAGAAACACCATCATCATTGTCATCTCAAAATCCCCAGGACCTACAACAGCTGTAGAAATACCATCATCATTGTCACCTCAAAATTCCCAGAACCTACAACAGCTGTAGAAATACCTTGTGCCATCATCATTGTCAACTCAAAATTCCCAGGACCTACAACAGCTTTAGAAATACCATCATCATTGTCACCTCAAAATCCCCAGGACCTACAACAGCTGTAGAAACATTATCATCATTGTCATCTCAAAATCCCCAGGACCTACAACAGCTGTAGAAATACAATCATCATTGTCACCTCAAAATTCCTAGAACCTACAATAGCTGTAGAAATACCATCATCATTGTCACCTCAAAATCCCCAGGACCTACAACAGCTGTAGAAATACCATTATCATTGTCACCTCAAATTCCTCAGGACCTACAACAGCTGTAGAAACACCATCATCATTGTCACCTCAAAATCCTCAGAACCTACAATAGCTGTAGAAACACCATCATCATCATACAGCTCCCTAGGACCTACACCAGCTGTAGAAACACCATCATCATCCTACAGGTCCCCAGGACCTACAACAGCTGTAGAAACACCATCATCATTCTACAGCTCCCCAGAACCTACAACAGCTGTAGAAACACCATCATCATTGTCATCTCAAAATACCCAGGACCTACAACAGCTGTAGAAACACCATCATCATCCTACAGCTCCCCAGAACCTACAACAGCTGTAGAAACGCCATCATCATCATCCTACAGCTCCCCAGGACCTACAACAGCTGTAGAAACACCATCATCATTGCCATCTCAAAATCCCCAGGACCTACAACAGCTGTAGAAACACCATCATCATTGTCATCTCAAAATCCCCAGGAGCTACAACAGCTGTAGAAATACCATCATCATTGTCACCTCAAAATTCCCAGAACCTACAACAGCTGTAGAAATACCATCATCATTGTCACCTCAAAATCCCCAGGACCTACAACAGCTGTAGAAACACCATCATCATTGTCATCTCAAAATCCCCAGGACCTACAACAGCTGTAGAAACACCGTCATCATTGTTATCTCAAAATCCCCAGGACCTACAACAGCTGTAGAAATACCATCATCATTGTCACCTCAAAGTTCCCAGGACCTACAACAGCTGTAGAAATACCATCATCATTGTCACCTCAAAATCCTCAGGACCTACAACAGCTGTAGAAACACCATCATCATTGTCACCTGAAAATCCTCAGAACCTGCAATAGCTGTAGAAACACCATCATCATCATACAGCTCCCCAGGACCCACAACAGCTGTAGAAACACCATCATCATCCTACAGCTCCCCAGGACCTACAACAGCTGTAGAAACACCATCGTCATCCTACAGCTACCCAGGACCTACAACAGCTGTAGAAACACCATCATCATCCTACAGCTCCCCAGGACCTACAACAGCTGTAGAAACACCATCATCATCCT